>RJWH01000220.1:596771-1102265 GCA_004363575.1 Solenodon paradoxus | reverse complement strand
CCTTTCCCTATATCCTCTTCCCTCTCTATCTCCCTATCTACCTCTCCTCTCTATCTTCTTCTCTATGTCCTTTACTATCTATGTCCTTCTCTATGTTCTTCTCTATCTCCCTCCTCTATCTCCTTCTCTCTATCTCCTTCTCTATCTATCTCCTTCTCTATCTACCTTCCTCCTTGATAGATAAAATCTGTTTGTGCATAGATAACCTGGAAAATTGCTTGCACCCAAGTAATCTAGGATGATGGTCCAGGCTAAACGCACTCTGACAATCAGCTAACTATGTGCTCAGCTGCCTTCAGACCTCAGAGACAACTTGAATACTCAGGACATTTATTTGATTCTGGATGCTTTACACATTGGCAAAAGTTCAACTTCAGTCTACTGAGAATACTAATAAAGCACGCAAATCTTATTTTTTTTTAAAGCTGCCCCAGCCAACACTTTGGCTTGATAGTCAACCTAAAATAGAGCCTTTGGCCTTACCATTTGGCTGTATAAAAGAAAACATTTTTTTTTTAATTTGTACCTTCTAATTTATCATTATGGCACCTGTGTCAAGGCAATCATTTTCTTCCTAGGACTTTTAAAAATATTATGCTTAATTTCTTCTATCTCTCCTCTTTTCTCTCCAATTTTCCTTCAACCTCTGTTAACATTCATAAAGACTTTTGGTTTCCTTTATATCATACTAAATCAAAACATTTTGGGAATAAGCTGAGGGACAACTGTACAAGAATTGGTAGATAATTGTCTTCCATGTGTTGTATGTGAATAGATTATTTGTAACATTTTCTAAAACCACTGTTAGTATATTTCTAAAGAGTTTATAGAGTGCAACTGACTGTTCATTTCTGTCTAGTGATGGGTCTCTATTCATTCTGTATTGGAGAATCTTCAATGTATTCTGGTTCATATATCAGCCAAAACCAACAAATTACTTTTTCCAGTTATGTGAACTATGAAAGGTTTTTGATGCAGTTAAAATTTGTTTGTAGGGAAAATTACAAAGGTTATCTGAAGAATAATAAAGTGTTTTGAAAAGTTCCTAAAGTCATTTTTTCTTAGAGAATATTTTTCCTTTTTATATGCATGTGTGTGGGAAGTAAGAAACAATTCCATGTGTAGCCCTGGAAATACTGCTAAACATGAAAAAGTTTGTAAAGGACATACAAAATGGGCCAAATCTTTAATGAGCATTCTTCTCACATCTCTAAACATATTTAGATTTATTGATAACTTGAGTAGATATGCTGAATAGGAATTTTTCTTTTTTATAAAATACATACTTTTGTATAAATAAATCTTAAGAATTTGGAATGACATGAATGGTGAAAATTTTAAGATATTTTTGAAGATATAGAAGAAGACAAAGAAATGGAAAAACATTCCATGCTCATGGGTTATAAGAATCAACATTGTTAAAGTAACCACTGAATGATTAAATACAAACACACACACAGAGAGCAAAAAATTTTGAAATCTTGCCATAATCCACCTGGGTAGAATTATTATAAGTGAAATCAGAAGGAGAAAGTCAAATACTATATGATTTCACTCATATGCGACTGAAAAGAAGCAAATTAAATAAAAACAAAAGCAAATACTTTGACAAGAGAATGATAATTACCAGAGGGGAAAATGGAGGGAACAGGGTGGAATAAGTAGAAACAACTGGTTGTTGATGGATGGCAACTGGACACTTGGTGGTAGGTGTGGTGTGACATTTACAGTTTTCAAGGTCTAAAGCTGTACACCTGAAACTTAAAAAGTGTTATAAACCAATATTACCTCAATTTTTTTTTAAAAAGCTGCTCAACTAATACTACTATAGAGATGTACTACAGCACCTGGAAGAACTACACTGTGCAAATGTAAAGAAGATTATATACATAGTACCTTGGAGATCATGAAGTTTATGTAGCTTCTGTTATTAGCAGCAGCTTTTTTTTTTTTTTTTTAAAGGAGGAACAATCAATTTAGTCATCCTGATCATTTAGGTGTCTAGGAAATCATACTAAACCACAGTGACTTCAAACACCATTTATTATTTTTCATGTGTTAAGGGTCAGCTGGACTTTTTCCTGCAACTGCATTCAGCTGCTCGGCTATCTGGAGACCTAAGCTATGTGACTTGACTCTGCTCTACGTGGTCTAGCATCCTCCAGCAGTTTAACCCAGGATTTGTTCTCATGACAAAAGCAAGGGTCCAAGAGTGAATAAAAATTTGCCAGGCCTTATAGGGACTCAGCTCAGAACTGACATGCCTTCACTTCCACCATATGCTTTAAATAAAGTCACAAGGCTAGCCTATTCCAGGGCCGGGGAAACAGATCTCACCTTCAAATGGACAGTTAGACTGCAAATAGTATAGACACAGAGATGAGTAGACAATTTGAGTTATTTTTATAAACGGTCTACTATTGCATTTCTGAAATCGGACACTAAAAATTATAATGCTTGTGAAGTTTCATATGAATTTTACATAATCATTTTTTTCTCAAATACCAAGATTCTTCAAGCTTGAGAGCTCTAGAGAGTAGTGAAAGCATTTTTGCAGTTCAAGGACATTACTTCCCTTTCTTAAGGCTGGTAACTTTTATAAAGAAAAAAGCTGTTTCTGAGAATATATCACTCTTATTTAGACTCCATATTATACTTCACTATACACTTTTTATTTGACCAGAATTCTCTCAAATGTTTGATTTGTTGATTTCTTGGATAGTAGCTGTTAGCTACACTGTAGCTACTGGTTGACAGAACGTGTCTGACAAGCCAAGCACCTATGTTAGAGATGAAATTTTAGAACCTGAACACTAAGATCAAAGTACAACATAGTCTTTTACATTGAAATATACTTTATCATGCAAGGAAGGCCAAGTCAAGGACTCCAGAATTCTTCTAGATCATGTGAACTAAATTAGTTTCTTTTGGCTTCAAATTACTGAGGCAAAACGTGTGTGTGTATATATATATAGTCGCATACAATAATGCTACAATTAAAGTCTTTCATAACATATAACTGTTCAATTTTTATTATGTCCGTGATGTCAGTGACAAAGAAATAAAAATCTATATTTTGAACCTAATATCTTCTCTGCAGAGGTGAATCTCAAATGTGTTGCCTATTTTTAATGCCTACAGATTTCGACAGGCAAAGAAATTGGCAAGGCTCTTTAAATCATGCAAGGAAGCACAGTTCTCAGCTCTGGAAATCTCACACTACGATCTTCTAATCTCTTTACTCACAGTATCAGCTTAGCAAAAGAGACCCTAATGTTTTAGCAACATCCACAACACTAGTTGTAGGACCCTGAGACAAGAGATTTTTCTCTTTATTCATTAATATAGTGAATGAATGTATTCACTAGGCCAATCTATAAATACATCATATTATAAGTGAAATAATTCTTATCAAGTTATTCAGAGGCATTTTGTGGGATTCAAAAAGAATGAAACTTCTGCCAAAAACCAGTGAAGCACATCAAGATGTGACCTATAAGAAGTTAATAAACTTCTGTGAATTAGATACTCACTGTTTATTTTGATCCATTGAATTTATTGACACGGTTCTTATACTGTCAGCAACTTCCCCAAAAGAAGGGACTTATTTAAGAATGCCGGCAATATTTTTTTCATCACAGTATATACTGTTGTAGAAGAGTCTTAAATCAAAATAGTGAGCGAAGTTTTTTTCTTCACAATGGTTCATGAAGAATAAATGTGCAACACCACGCAAAAAACCAAGAGTTTTATTCAGGCAAAATTTTGCTTGACAAAGAAATGTCCACCATCCAAAGATCTCTGAATATTCCTAAAGGATGCAAATATAGGAATCCTTCTTTAATGATATTAGCTGACTTTACTCAGAGATAAGAGCAATTTCTTTAAATTGTTGCCAATTCTTCCATGACCTTCTAAGTTACAAAGAAATGTCAATAATTCTGGACACTCACTGATCAAGGCACTACTTCATATTTTACTCTTACTCCTAGTTACCAGGTCCAAGTTACATCTTCTATTCTTTCATTATTGACTTTTTTTTCACTAGACAAAAATAACTTAAATTCTCATTTTAATTAATTTCTCCCTCTATATTCAAGGGCATGTGAAACAATTCTATAAACTATGAGGAAGAGAATTATTTTATTTTAATTGTTTCACATTCATATATAGAAAACTTTTTATTCTTTTATTAACTAAAGCACACTATTAGCTGGACCCTCCCAGAAACCTGGTGTATGCTAACAATTACTAATCATGATAATTAGGTGGTTCACAAAGTATATAAAAGGTAAATGAATCATTAAAAAATTGAATTGTGCACAATGTATTCTTAACTTGGAAACTAGTGTTTTCAAATACTTTTGGTATTTACTACCAGATAATGTCTTAATTGTTCAATACTGTTTAACTTTTCTAATGATTACTTCCAGAAAAAAAGCATTAGTATTAACTTTTTTTTTTACTAGTCTTCAGGTTATTTGTTGTGTACACATTTTGATTATGATATCCAGAAAGAAATAAACTTTGTCTATTCAAAACATATATGTGAATTGATATGTAAATTAACTACACTAGCCATAAAACCATTCTTTCATTAACTGGGATACACTAATATTTTCTTATTAAATGCTAATTTATCATATTATCCTAATGTCAGTGTGAACCTACCACATTTATTTTATCAGCCAATAATAAACATAGTTCCAATAAAGCCAACCTAATCCCAAAAGAATGTTTGGGCTTTTTTCCCAGTGAAATTAATGAACTTACTCACACTCAAACTTTATCTTTTGAAAATTAGCAGTCTGCATTCTATTTTCTTAAAAATTTGAAATTTTCAACTAAAAGGAATATTTTGTTATCAAGAGCAAATTATTATTTAGATAGTCAATATTATTACTGTATGATGGAGAAAGGAAAGTCTTCTCAATAAATGGTGTTGGGAAAATTGGACAGCCGTATGCATAAGAATGAATCTAGACCACCCTGCAACACCAGACATAAAGATTAATTCAAAATTCATTAGTGACTTGGACATAAGACTTGAAACCATAAAACACTTAGAAGATAACATAGGCAAATTATTGCATGGCATCAACCTTAGAGTGTCTTTGGAGACTCAAGTCTAGAGATAAACCAAAAACAAAAATATGCAAGTGGGACTACCTCAAACTAAAAAGCTTCTGCATAGGGAAAGAAATTATCACCAAAACAAAAAGACAACCTACTGATTGGGAGACGATATTTGCATCCCTGATTTATGGCAAGGGTTTAATATCAAAATATAAAAAGAACTCATAAAACTTAACAGAAAAACAACCCAATCAAAAATTGGGCAAAAGAACTGGATAGGCAATTCTCCAAAGACATACAGATGAACAAAAAGCCTATGAAAAGATGTTCTTCCTCATTTGTTATTAGGGAAACACAAATCAAAACAATGAGGTATCACCTTATATCTGTGAGATATTGGTAAATATTCAAACGTCTGGAAACAAGTGTTGTCGAGGACAAAGAGAAAAAGACACACAATGGTAGTGGGAGTGCAAATTGGTACAACCCTTATGGAAAGCACTATGGCAAGTCCTCAAAAAATGGAGAATGGAAATCCCACAGGACCCCATCATCCCACTTCTGGGCACTTACCCAAAACACACAAAAACAGTAACTCACAGAAATATATGCTGTCCCATGTTTATTGCAGCATTATAAAAGTCAAGAATTTGAAACTACCTAAGTGCCTATCATCAGATGAACTGATAAAGAAGATGTGGTCTATACACATAATGGAGTAACACACAACTCTTAAAAAAGATGAAATTCTTTCATTTGCAGCAACATGGATGGAACTAGAGGGGACTATGCTAAGTACAATTAGTCAGAAGGAAAAAGAAATACTGGATAATTGCACTCATGTGGATAAAAAGTAAGGGAACAGACTAAATAAAAACTAACCCTTGTACATTAACAATATAACTGAGGTTACCAGTACAAAATCAGGTGGTGGTGGGAACACGTGGTGATGGGGTTCCAATGGACAATGGTGAATAAATACTGTTAATTTAGTGGGGGGCCAGGGTGTTGGCATACATTTGAAGAATGAGGAACCTACACATATGGGTTTATTTTATTTCGTAAATCAAAGCTACTTCAATAAATATTAAAAAAATTTTGCTAAGTGTTCTGTAATCATTTTTCTGATAGCCACAATATACCTGAAATGTAGGATGATTGCATTTTGTATTTGAGGAAACCAAGGCAAAGTGAAGTACCTTGCTGGATCCCCTTGCCAGTAAGTGACAGTCCCATGGTACAACCTCAGGGTCCTCTGACTCCAGTAATTCATGTACTCATTGTTCTCAATGCCCTGCTTTGCCATATGATATTACTGCTTTATATACTGCATTGATATATAATAATGCATACCTGAAGCCTACATAATGTTATAATGCAAAGCCACTTCAATAAAAATTTATTAAAAATAGGCAAATAGGTTTCATGGGTATTCACAAAATAGATCTCTACGGGTTAAAGAATATTGGGATAAGGTCCCGTGTTTCTCTATTCATTTGCTTGAGACACTTAAAGAAAATTTTGTTATGATCATTGATGATGCAGAGATGAACATAAGGACCCTTCTACCAAGAACTGACTCTTCTAATTAAATCCCATGCTGAAAGGACCAGACGAGTGACCCGGGGGCACAAAGAAGGACTGACATGTGAATCAATTCGAATTTTGGAAAGTTTTCGACCATACTCATAGAAGAATGGCATTTTGTATGAGTCATAAAGAAAACAAAGTATTCAAAAGTATGAAAAGTAAGGCAAGGTAATGTCAGGCCTACAGAATGAACTTGAGGCAAAAAATGGGAGGTAGGAACATACAGTGAGTGTCACAGCTCTCATCTGTCAGCTCCGTTTGGTGAGTGGAGAAGAGAGAAGGTAAACTAGGAGACAAGTGTGGAAATTCAGGAATCATTTCCATTCTTGAAGGGACTAAATATCATAATAAGAAACTTGTACTGTATTCTGCTCCTTTTCTTTTAAAAAATACACTTCTTTTACAAACTCGATTTTAAAAAGTAAATTTGTTCTATTATAAGTCTTCAATCAGGAAAAGCATAGTCAAACAAATAATGATTAAATTGAAACAGTGGCTAGAAAGTCTAGAAACATAAATATAATGTTACACAAACATGTAGGTTAATTGATATTTTAATAGATTATGTTTTGAAAATGTCGTATTAACATGTTTTCCAGGCTTTATGGTAATCCAGCATTTTATAGCTCTACTCCAGAACGAGTTTCCTATGATTTGATAGCGATATACAGATATCACAGCCTAAGTAATACACTCATTCCAATGGGAAAAATGTAACCTCTAATGAGAAAGTTTAACTAGGAGGGAACCAGCCTTTCAATTTAATATAAATTCGCAAACTTAAGGCTCTAGAGAAACAATGTCATACTTCAGTATTAAATTTGTGATAAAAGTTGTCTACTTTTTTACCAAAGTTAATTTTATGTTTTAGTCTATTGCTACTATAACCAAACTTTTGTCTAACAACACTGATACATGCTAGAATCAAAGTTAAATCATTTAATAAAACCTCAATGTAAACATTTTATATTTTAATCATTACAGAATGGTCCCTTAACACCATAATACAGAAATATTCAGAACTGAATTCAAGTTCTAGTTTACCAGTCATAACTTCCTTCCATTTTTATATCAGATTCTAAGTAAACAATAACAAGGTTGTCACAAGTAAAATGATCAACCGACTTCAATTTATAAAGTAAATAACTCACTAACCAGGTATGAAATTTAGCAAATTAGGCATTATTTTATCAATGGAATTATATCATAACCCTAACATAATATAAGCAAATAGTGTACACTCAATAAATATTTATTGAATAAAGGACTAGTTGAAATAATATAATTTTCAACTGGGAAAACACTACTGTAATACTCTTCAGAAGGATGGACAACCATAGTCCATTCAAGGAATAGAAGAAACCATGAACAAGAGACCAATTGTGTGTTTTCATTTTTCCTTTTTTGAGTAAGCCAATTAAAATTTTTAAGCTAATAAGACTGAGACATCTCTCCACAAGAGAGATGATTTCTATTATGAAAATTATGAAATTTGTGAAACAACACTCTCTGTTCTTTCCACCAAATTCTACTGTCTTTTTATCTTTGCTGCCCTCCTCTGGAATTTTCAGACTACCTATCTCTCTTTTCCAAATGATAAATGCTTTTTATTTGCCTTGAAAGCAAAAGTATGGGGGGAAATTCAGACTTTTTAATGTCTGTTTTACTGGAAAGCTTTATCCAATTTTATAACAGTCTGGGAGACAGGGCAATAGAAATAATTGCAGATGATCTTTGTTTTCACACGTAGTAGATTCGTGCTACTTTGTACAAATTTCAATACCACCTTCTGAACAATCTAAGGAAATGGCTTGTTAGAGGCTAAGTATCTTCTGTAAGAATTCTACCTGACTTTTTTCCTCTAATAAATACATTTCTCTCTTGCCATGTTTTAATAATCACCTTCTTATCACTTAAGCAGCATGCCCTCTATGCTACATTACATTTTACTATTGTTCAATGTTTTAACTATGATCAGCAACTTTAAAAAGATTTTGAAAAATGTATGTGTTTTCTAAATATGAATGTCCATGTAAATTCTTTTGTGTGTTTTCTGATCAGTTCAAATGTTTCTGTAGTATTTCCTATTATGTAAGTCAATACATCTAAAGCACTTAAAACAGTACTAACATGTATGCGGCCTCAGGTTCCAGAAAAAATTCAACATAGTAACAATACTGTCCAGTTAACTCACTGATACATTATATTTGTCTCCTAGTCCCCTTGTAACAAATATATCACAATATTTTATTTCCCTTAGGAATGTCTTAAATCTTAATGTGGTAATAAACTGAGGCTCCTGTTACAATGTGGATTTTGATCCAAGAAACACTGGCATTTTGCACTTCTAACAAGCTCCAAGGTGTTGCTGATGCCACTAGTCCACTTTCACTTTGAATAGGCTCTTTATGTGCTATTTAATAGAAATATAATGTGAAATATGAATGCAATTAAACATTTTCTAGATTCCACGTTTTTAATTAAAAAGAAACAGGTACAATGATTTAATTACACATTTTAATAGATTAGCCAAGTATAACATGGTATTTGATATTATATATCATATGATATATAGTATATGTGTTACATTAATATATGTCATACCTTACTACAACAAAATATAATTTATGATACTGTTATAACATTATAACCATCCTATTGCTATTATATCCATTAAAATTACATATGATATTATAGTATACATTGTATATCATAACACATATTAGCATATTAAGCAATAACTTTTTAATATGTATTAAATATAAGAAGTTATTGAAATATTTTCACCCCAAATATTCAATACTCAGTATATATTTTAGCTACAGCTCATCTCAATATAGCAGGCTACACTTCCAGTGTTCAGTAGCTGTATATGGTTAGTGGCTACCATATTAGAGCAGCCATAGAAAGAAACTGAAGGTTTACATTAGCAAAATGAAAGGTGTTAACTAGTTCTGGTAGCATGCTATCCATGACAACATATGAAATAATATATATGTTAAATCCTGTCTGCAACCACTATATCCAGAAGATTAGAAGAAATGCTTATTAATTCATATGTTCTTTGGTGTTTCATGGTATCTACCACTGAAAGAATAACCAATAAACTTACTTCTACTGAGGGGAGCTATGTAATTCTGCTAATTCAGATAATTTAACTATCCTTTCTCTATAGTCAATGTTGACAGGAACACCAATATACCATTACAGGTAGTTTTTCTCCAGATCTCCTATAACTTTAACAAACGTAATTCAGAAGAGGGTCCCCCAAAGAAGTGTCTGCCATTCAAAGGGCTACTAAGAACATAATGGACGCCAATGACTAGAAGAAAAGTTGTTCACAAATAAAAATCACTTCATTTTTTCCACCAAAATTATTTGTAAAAATTGTAAAGTCCTCAAAATATAAAAAAATCCCTAATTTTTCCATAAATGTTTCTATAAATATGCGTGATCAAAGTTATAACTTACCAAACCCGCTTCTAAGAATTAGCCCTAGAAGCTTTCACGCATACAAACATATACAATGATGCAAGCAGCAAAAGATCTGAATGGTGGTTGACAAAACTGGTAACATTATTTCTGAATGGTTGAATTTATCAGTCTTGTTTAATTTCATATTATACTTTTCTCTATCAAATGAACTTTCTACAAAATACTAAACATTTTAAAAGTAGGAAAAAGAATTTTCACAAGACTACTGAAACATTAGTTTCACGAAATTATTTTCTTATATATTAATTAATGATATTGATCTTTATAAAACAGCTTTTTTAAACTAAGATCTGCTACTATTGGCCAACGAGTCCTACTAATTTTTCCATACTCATTTTCTCATTACATTTCTTTTATATTTTAGCACTGTGTATTGATGGTCTTACACATGCATTGCATGTCTTCCTATTTCCCAGTATCACCAACAGGCGGCTGCCCATGTGTGTGGGCATTCACGCAGAGACAGAGAATGCTTAATAACATGATTATGATGATGACTGCTACTCACATACTCCATGACTTTCACTTTTTCCAACCATTTTATGCTACTCACTGCTTATCCTTACCTGGTCTTCTGAAAACTACCTTATACTATATAATATTCAGAGATTTACTTTACTTTAGAACTTATTCTATTTATATAGCCATGATTATAATGTATTTTATACATGCAGCACAATACCATTGGTTTTGTATTACTACAAGCTTCCCCGAATCTGAGACATTCTCGCAATTGAATATATTCCAGAACTGACTTTGACCAGTCTTATGTTCATGCCATGAATATATTTTACATAAGAGAATTCTTCTATTATAAACAAACAAATGCTAACTTAAATTTCTTTTAAACGTTCTTATTTTAAAAGATAATTTGTCTCTGTACAATAAAAAGCATGGGTAAAATATTCAAAGCAATGATTATAATACAAGTAAAATAAATCCATCTGGAAGAAAGGAGGTAAAATGGGCAGTAGTGGAACTAGTTAACATTTTTATTTCATTTGTTTCTTCCAGCAGCCCTGCTCAGTCAGCAGGAGACACCAGGGTATAGTAAGATTAAAAATTAGAATCAGGGCATTTGAACTAACTTCAACTATTAATTAGCATGTTTGGTCCAAAAACTGATCACCTTTAGGATGGATGGAGATAACTCCAAAAAGACAATGTCATGAAGTGTGTTTAAGTTCTAAAGTAAGATAGTATTTTAACCCAATGAGTCAGTAAAATTTTAGTGAACATTTATGTTTCAGACAGTTCTATATTTTGGAAATTTAGCATGATGAAATGGTCATAGTTCATTCTCTGATGGAGCACCATTCTAGTGAAAGAAATGAATAAAACAAATAGAAATGAGTATTATTTCAGGTTGTGATATGGTCTGTGAAGAAAAATAAAGCAGGGTGGGAACAATGAGCAATTGGCAGCTATTGTATGGAATGAACCAAGAAGAAATCTTAGCAGAGATGATATCTAAACAAACAAAAAACAATCTGAAGGTAGTCATGGAATGGGTAATTTGAATATACTAGGGAGTACTTCCAGGCAGAAGGAACAAGTGCAAAGACCCATGATATGTGGTAAGCACAAGAACTGGCAACCGGGTTAGTCTGGTACAGGGTGAGGAGAAAAATGGTAGGAAACAGATCATGAGAGACACACCATATGGCCTTATAGATTCTGTTAAGGACTTTATGTTTTACTCTGAGTGAAGTGATTTGAGAAAAAAGAATAACAATTCTTGGTGCATATTTTCATACAGGATTACTCTGGCTCCTATATGGGAAACAGGTACATCAAGGAAATGTTCCATATGATAGCAGGAACCAAGGAAGTAGTTAAATAAATGGTAAAATGTGGTTGTATTTTCAATCTCTTTGAGTAACAGTGCCATCAAATTTGCTGACATACTGGAAGTGAAGATAAAAGAAAATAGGTTTTATATCAAAATTTTTGATGTAGGCAACTAAAAAGCAATGTTGCCATTTTCTAATACGGGAAACAAAGTAGGAGTAGAGATCTTGAGACAAATATCCAGAATCCTTTTCAACACTGTTTGTTATTGAATTAGACATCCAAGAAAGTAGTTGTATATACAAGTGAGTTTTTGATGAAGAATCTGAATAGAAATATAAATTTGAGTTTAGGAGGTTAAAAGATGATTTTCAAAGCAATGAGACTGGATATTATTTAGAAATTAGGGACATTGGGACTAAACAGATATCTAAGAATAATCCAAGAATTAAGCCCTGGGATGCTTCAATATTTAGACGTTAAGGAAAGAAAGAACAAGGGAAACAGAAGGAATGGTTATGTAATAGAATATCAAGGCAGGTGCACTTACATGTCAAATGAATAAGTCACTTCAAAAAAAAGATGGATAAGAGCACCTTAAATGTTAATAAAATGTTAATTAGGTGAAAACTTTGGATTGGCAATTAGATACTATGGTGATGTTTACAAACATTTTTTTAGAGGAGTTATACAAACAAAACCCTGATTCTTGAAAAAGGAAAGGAAAAAGGAGTATGAACTGGTGGCTTAATAGTTAAGTTCACTGCTTCTGGCTGTTGTCGTCCACATACATCCCAAGGATCTGGGTTTGAAACCCAGAGTCAGAGAAAACAATCCAGATGAACAACTGAATAAAACGACTGCTTCTTCTTCCTCTCTCTTCCTGCCTGCCTGCCTACCTACTCACCTTAATTCCTGTCTGTACCTTTCTTTGAAGAAAACGTAAGTAGAAGGAGAGGAAATGGAAGAAATAGCATCTTTAGAATTTTTGGTTGAGTTTTACTCTAAAGAGAAGCATGGGAGAGTATCTGGAACAGTAATGTGACGTAAAAATAAATGACAATAATTATCCCTATCCTATCCATATCCTTTCATAGTGACTGTGAAGGTCTTCTTATAAAGATGTAGTCTGAGATAACCATGTTACTTGTTTGACTCTGTTAGTGCAGTGGAAGTGATATTCTGAGCTTCAAGCTACTTTACATTTTTAGGTCTTTCTCTTGAAATTCTATCCAGTCACTATATTAACAAGCTCAAACTAACCTGCTAGATCAAAGACATGTGTTCTGGTCACTCTGTCATTTTGGTCCTGTGTTGATCCCATTTTATTACTCAGAGAATGACCATCTCAGAAAGAAAAATCAGCCCTAGAAGCAGAGTCATCTAGCCAAATGTTAATTAACCATCATGCATGAGAGGACTCAGTCAAGAGTAGAAATGACCAACTGATCCCAAGCTAACTGTCAATCTCCACAGTCATGAGCTAAAAACATGCCTATTGTTTTAAGTCACTGATGTTTCAGAGACGTAGTAAAATCAAACTGATAGAGAAAAGGATTGCTTTTTAAATCGTTAATGAGTCATTATAGCATACTTACTAGTGACAATAAAACAGTAGACCAGAAAAAGTGATGAAACAATGAACACTTTTAGGAGTGATGTTTAAAGTCAGAAAATGGATCTAACTTTCAATGTGCCAGTGACGATAGTGGCCTCATATAGTATGGATGAATCACATGTAGAGAGAAATTAACAGTGACAGGGACACAGCAGGTGCTCAACAATGGAAATCAATATGTTTAAATGATATTGCTATCCTTGAAGACCTCATTTGCAAAGTCAGCATTTGAAAGCGCTTCTTTCTGATTCCAAAACCATTTGTAACTACAGTTAAATCTACCAGGAATCTCTTATTTGCTCTGTTAGGAATTCCTTTCTCCATTATCTCCATATCATCCAAATCCCATCTATCCTTTGAATACAAATTTCACCTTTCCACTGTCTTCTCTCATTTTCCCAGCTGGAATTAATCTGTCATGCCTCTAAGACCCATAACAATTGTATCTCAGGGGTTTCAACTACAATTTTCAACTTTCTAACTTGTAATTGTTTTGGTTCATAGCATCTGCTCCCTAATGAATTATAAGCCATTGAAAATGGAATTTATATCTGATTTGTCTGAATTACCACAAGATATATATATATATATATGCATATATATAACACTATAATGTATATGAATGAATTATAAGGTCAATTTAATTAGCATTATAAACAACATCATAGCACATAGAGTCAAAAGAAATAAAGGCTGACACAATTAAATTATTTTAGGTGCTTACTGATTGTTTACTTTTAGACACTTGAAAAATCTATCCATTTGTTTATGCACATGAATAGATCAGATATTGTGAAACAGTTTCTCAGTGATTCCCTAAAAATAGCAACTGTATCTTAATTTCTAAACTGGAAATATTAAGTTCAACAACTCTTTTTACAAATTTTTGTCCTTTTAAGGAGAAGTGTGATTCTTCCTGATTCCTAACAGTTCATTTAAATTATCTTATCATTGTAGCAGCTGAATATAGCAAGTTATCTTTGCAGATTCTGGCCAACTGCAAAACACAAAGGGATACACAAAAATAGAAGTGTAAAATAGTGAGTATGATACCTCCCCTATGTAAAATTCCTCTTTTCTCACTTTTAAATTAAAAATATATTCCAAGATATATTATAGAAAGCAATTCCAAATAATTTGTCTCAAGATCACCGACATCTGCTTAATCAAAAAATTCCTCCAAAAGATACTGTTAAAAAATATCCCAGTAAAGAAAAATATCCCAAATTTAGTTATGTAACTATTAAGTCTTTAGGGGAAAATGACTTCTGTTTATCTGTTATCTATGGGACTGATTAGGTGGGACGCCACTGAGAGACTGGCACCTATAAGCTCTTGAGACCAACATCACGAACATCTGTGTGGCGTGGGCTTCCAAACATGCTACAGTGGAACACAGGACACAATAAGAAGCAGGAGTTTCCCCAAATACATGTGTTTACTTACGTCTCTGATAATTTGAAAGTTCATCTCCCCTAGAAGATGGTTCACTGGTCCATATTCTACAGATAGGTCCAGTCATTCAAAAAGATCCCAAACACACCACTCTACTAAGAAAAAGCATTCATACTCTGAACAAGATAAAATCGCCCCTAGATAATCTAAACAGCAGACTGTAAAGTCAAAGTAGCATTTAGAAATGCAATGAGATGAGAAAATTTTATCTAAAGATTGAGTGGAAAATTTTCTGAGCATGAGACAGCATGGAGCTACCTGGAGATGTGAATCTTCCTTCCTCTCTTGAAACTGTGACGAATTCCTTAAGACCCAGTGAAGGCTAGCTTGACAGTTCAGCATCTCTGGGAAGAACAGATACAAGTAGAATCTCTACCTAGATCTTTCCCTAGGGCCTCCACCAAGCACGCATAAGAAAGATGAGGCAGGAGAAAAGACACCACGTGTGCAAGAATGAGAGGAAGTAGGAGTTTCTTCCGAAGCCCAGTCATTCTCCAGAAGCTGTGTGATTATATGACAATGATTCGCTGCTACTAGCGACCAGCACAAAACCTCCTGTGTCTTGATCCCCTTTCAAATACAAAGCAAAACCACCTAGACAAGGAGTGAGAAACATGGTCACTCCCCAGGTGACCTTTCTCTCCCAGGAGGTAAAGCCGATTTCCTCAGAGTGGAAGGAAAGTCTTCCATCCCCTATCCCAGGCAAAGGTTGGCTTCAGGTTGGAAAATGGCAAAACTTCCACTTGTGCACAGAAATTTTCCCTTATCAAGGGAAAAATTTATCAGCACTCTGCTGATAAATGGGGAGGAGAAGGAATTTATGGAGCTCCTACCAAATACACAACAGAGTTTAGGTGACAATAGAGGGAGGGGGAATCTGCTTATACTCTCCACATGCACTGAGAAGCAGCAGGAATGCTGAGGAAACCTAGCTCCTCAGGTATACACGTCTGTCTAAGATTAGGTGTGACATAGGGGAAATGAGAAGCCACCCTGATGCCATCATAAGCATTGCACCAAATAACAAGGCGCATAGCTCTCCACAGAGAAGCAAAAGCCTGGAGAAAATATGCTGTAAAGGGGCAGGTGTGCAGGAGCTGCTGATGTCTGGGGGTGATGAACACTCAAAAACACCCTCCTCCTATTCCCCAGCCCCTACACTAGCCCAAGGTAATTGTAGGTCAAGACTACAGGATACGCATGCGCAAAAAGGGAAAACCAATTTTTAACTTACGTAAAAAGATGTACTCAAAATAAGTGACCCTAAACAGAAACGCTGAAACTATACAACTTATAGGAAAAAATAGATTAAATTCAATAATGCAAGCAATCCAAAGATATAATGGCACATAAATACATAAAAGACGCTTTCCATCTTTAAGAAATCATTAAGACAATGCGATTTTAAAACCACTGTGAAATATAATAACACGACCGCTAGAATGACTAATATTAAGAGAATAATTGCACCAAATTGTGGTAAGGACTTGGGAAAAACAAACTCGTTGCTAGGGAAAATGCAGTATGTTGCAGCTACTTTGAAAACCAGTTTGAAGGTTTTTTGTTTATTGCTTTTTAATAAATGTAAACACACATTTGCCATATAAGCTAACAATGCTACTCCTAAGTATATCACCCAAGAGAACTGAAGTATGTGCCATACGTCCATCTTTATGTGAATGATTGTAGCCATTTCAGCTGTAAAGACTTCAAACTAAACACGTCAATGTCCTTCAGCTGACAAATGGATAAAAAAAATGTGATTTATCCATATAGGGAATATTATTTAGCAATTAAAAAGGGATATGCTACAAACATGCAACAAAATAGAGGATCCTTGAAAGCATTACACAATTTTAAAAAGTAGACACAAATGACATTGCATGATTTCATTATATTACATTCTGCAAAGATCAAAACTATAGGAATAGAAAACAGATCAGTGGTTTCTAGTGACTGAGATTGGAAGGGAATTGATTGAAACGGAGCATAGACCTCAAATTTGAATTGAGAATTCCACATTTGATTGTGATCACTGCACAAATGTACACATTTGTTAAAATTTGTAAATACTTTAGTATATAAATCGTTTCAATAAAAAATAGCGAAAATTTAAACTTTCAATATTTAACTTTGGTCAGCTAATGTTATGAATCATTGTGATAATCAAGCAGAAGGTGTCACATTTGTTTGTACAAGAATTTACCATTCAGTTTATCTGTGATTTCTTGGTTAAAACTTATCATTGGAGTAGACCAGGTGCATCCTGATTACATAAAGTCAATTTAACTCAAGGAAGCAGGTGAGACTTAACTTGCATTGCTTTTCACATTTAGAAAAAAAAAAAAAAAAGGTATTACTTTAATAAAGGAAATTGTTACCACGGAATATTCAATTGCTTAGAAAAACTATAAAATATCGAGTAAAGGAATGCAAAAGAAGCATTGGGGAATGGCTGATGAGGTTCTCAGACAGAAATAATAAACATGGTTTAGAAGTAAACTTCCTTTGCTTTGTTCTCTCATTCTAGACTGGCTCAAAATAAATTCCACCCAGCCTAATTTGGTGCGCTTGTGTTTCCTTGAAGATTTTAGGAAATTTTTTTAAGTCTGAACTTTCAATTTCTGTAAATTCCCTGACAATGGAAAAACTATTTACTCCTAAAAAACAAGTCTTTGATTTTCTTTCTGTTTATAAAAACAGTAAAATGTAGATGCATTAAGAGAAGCTCTTACCCTTAGGTTGGCTGCCACACACAGGAGAGTCCAAGGTGGAAGTGAGGAGGAGGAGCTGAGTTTTAAAGTCATGGTTCTCTGAAGGGGAAGCCGCTTCAGCTTCTTAATTACAAAAGCACCTGCACGTTCACTATTTGAGTCCCAGTTAGTGTTGATTCAAGCAGAATACATTTATCCAGGGACGTGATGTAAGGTGGCAGAATTTATTAAGCGTGTCCTGTATTGTGAATGTCTTTTCAGTAGAACCCAATGGACTAAAAATACCACTTGCCATGAAATGCTGACTTGTGCTTATAGATGCTTTACACAAACCAGAATTAATTTCTTTCTTTTAATACACCTCCCGAAATTCTGTATCTTCGCGGTATTTTTTTCTTTAAAAATATTTTTTTCTTGTTGATTTTAATATAAATTAAATCTCTGAAATCATTAAAGGGACCCCTTCCAATTCTAAGATATACCTGCATATAAAAGTCTTTTAAAATAAAAGTATTCACCAAGCAGGTTTCCAAGTCAGTCAAAATATTACAAACAAGTTTTCCACACGACAAAAAGGATTTAAAATTTCTGATTGTATATGAACATTTTTAATATCATTTTAATATCATTTTGAAAAAGTTGTCACCCAAGGGAGATTTATGTACATTTGATGTGTTATTCAAGTCATTCAAGCTATATTTTTTGTGATTGTCAAAACCAGGGAGTATATATTGATTTTTAATGTAATGCCTATTTAATAACAAGGTATCTATTTTGCTTCTGGGTTGCTTTGGGGTTTTTGTTTGTTTGTTTGTTTTGCCCCTTTGGTGGACCTTAATTTTAATGTTCCTCTTAGCGAACTTAAATTTTCTGTAGATTCTGTAGCTGGTGCAAACACAGAAGGGGAAGAAATGCAGCAGCTCCGTCCAATTCTGTTTTTACTAATTCTGAACTTAACTATCACTAATTTTGATGCTGACCATGCTACAGTTTCCACTAATCTCAACTACACTAGAAAATTTCAGAGTCAAAATTACTAATTTCCCCTGGGTGAAATGCAAAATCTGAGGCAAGAGTTACAGTATAATTGATTTTGCTGTCTTTGGTCTCCTTTATGTCTTCAATTCCACTCCCTTTCTCAAGGT
This sequence comes from Solenodon paradoxus, assembly GCA_004363575.1. NCBI lineage: Eukaryota > Metazoa > Chordata > Mammalia > Eulipotyphla > Solenodontidae > Solenodon > Solenodon paradoxus. The sequence goes on along the minus strand of RJWH01000220.1, from coordinate 1,083,381 downwards.
CAGTATTTAAGGAACTTCTTAGGCTGAGAGGAACAAGAAATCCTTCTGCCAATGCCTAGGTGACTTGAGTTTTTTCTCTTCATTACTGTATCAAAGCATTGGAAATCCTTGAATCCTTTCATCACCTTTCTCCTAGATGACTGAGCAAGTGTGTTGACAAAAGAGAATACTTACATTTGAAAATCTTGTGAAATAAATATAAAACAGATCAACTTCTTTTTTAAGTATGTGCTTTTTATAAAGTATGCTTGAAATTTTCTCAATGACAAATCTCTTGAGGTGGAAAGAAGAGTCATTAAAAAGTGAAAGTGGGTTAATCCACACTTCTGGAATTCTCACTCTACAGAAGGACCCATATTCAGTTTGGGTAATGATTACAATTACAAGATAACCCAAATTTTCCACCTCTAAGCTGTACATTTGTCCTAAGGCTGTATCTGAACAACAAAATTGCCTCAGGTGACTATTCCCCTATGCATAACATTATTTTCAACAGCCTGAAGCAAAACAGAATGTTTTATGTGACAAGTTTAAGAAATGTTTCTTATCAGATGGCATGGGAGTCACATTTTACCTCTATTACCAATGTGATCTACTGGTTTGCATTTAGAATGTAGAAAGAAATCTTGCTCTGCTTCTTCTAGACACAGAGTCAAACATATGAATACAATCGTTTTCTAAAAACACAAACACCTTAATTCTGGTGCTCTTCCACTGAAATGTGCCTTATTCACTAGCTACCCTGGGATCATTATATACTTTTAGGAAAGTGTCAAATTTTCCAAAAATCATGGACAAATACAATGACAAGATACTATTGGAAATGACTTTTTCTTATCTCCTGAAAGATACTACTCTGATGTTTGACAATGTTCAGACTGTAGAAGTATAATTTGAAAAGTCATTTTAAAAAGTCTGGTATTACTTAAGGACTTTCTTCAGAAAGTTCAGAGAATTTCCAAGCATAAACCTGCCTAAACTTGAGTAACAATGGGACAAACAATCCAGAGTTAACAAGAGCCCATGGGCACCTGAGCTATTCTCTTCTTTGTAATTTGCATCAGGTGATTTACCCCTGGGCTTTTCAACAAGATTGAGCAGAGGAGGCAGCAAGTGAGCATCATTTGAAAGAAGTCTTCTGAGTTTGCTATGTGCTAGTTATGACCAGTGGCAACTAAACTATTTTAATTTTATCAATTTTTCTTGCCTTTATTCCAATGTACACTAAGAAAATACCTCTGAAGGAGAAATCTAGTAACCTGGCAGTTTATGAATTAAACATGTTCACAGAAAGTTTGCAAACTACCTTATGATATTTAATATAATACTTCCATGAATTTTTCTATAGGAAGAAAATTTAGGAGAGAGAAAGTAATAAAAGAAAAAGAATGTAATACAAAAACTAAAAAGGGAGATGAACTAGAATGGAAATTGGTACACAGAGTTGATTGCTGCCTAGCACATTTGTGATCACACATATGGTTATTTACAAAAAAGACCTGGTTTCCTGGATGATTGTCAGAAGCATATTCTGATTTGATATGTTTTCTCTTTTTCCTGTTACTTTCTCTCTATTCCATCTTTCTCATGATTGACTATGTTGTATAAAATCTATATAGATTTTGAAAGTTATATGTAACCAAATAGCAGAGGAGGCTTCAGATAAAAAGACATGAAGCATGGAGGTCATTTGAAGCTTGTGGGAGAATGTGAGCAAAGGAATAAAAAGGATTTAAGAGCAGACACCCTATCTGGTGAGCAAGTTACAAAGAGACCATGTGGTAGCAAGTGATTCAGGCAGAAAAATGGTGGCTATTGTATAAGGGAGACATGAGACCCCAGTATGGGGCTTAAACCTCACCCACTGTGTTCATATTCCATTGCTGTTCTCACAAACTCTCACATTTAGAGGCTTCAAACAACATCCATTATCATCTCACAGTTTTGTTGGTCAGAAGATCAAATATAGTGTGGCTTAACTGGGTTCACTGCTTAGAGTCTCAAAGGTTTAAATCAAGGTGTGGCAAGATTACATTCTTTTTGGGGGGCTTGGGGATAAATCTGTTTACCAGCTCTTTCAGGTTGATGGTTGAATTCAGTTTTCTGCAAATGCAGAAATGAGGTCTGTTTCATGCTGGATTTTAAACAGGAGCTTATCTTTGATCCTAAAGCGTGCTACCTTCTTCTCCCACCTCTGCCAATGGCAGAGTGAGTGCTCAAACTCCAAATATTTGACTCTCCCTTTCTGCCACATTCCTTTGAGTCAAGGTAGAGAAAGTTCTATACTTTTAAGAGATGTAATTAGAATGGTTCCACCAAAAAAGTCAAAACCTCCTTAGTGGTTCGTAACCTTAATTTCATATGTAATGTCCCTTTGCTACGTAACGTGACACAGTCACAAGTTTTCAGGGACTCGGACATGGATATCCTTGGAATACTGTTGTCTTATCATAAGCACCTTCTCAGATTCCCTTAGCTGTCTCCTCCTTTCTCTTTGTTAGTATCCTGCCCTGTTAGGCATTCCTTGCATGTTTTGATTAAAATGAAATAGCACACCATGGCCACTGACATCAAGCTTCCTGAGTGACAACTGAAAGCCCAGATGACATAACCTAAAATGTGAGAACATACGTACTCTGTAGGAAAGTCACCAGTGCAGGCTAATCTGCATGCTAAATGAGTCCTATGGGCTCTATGCAGTCTTTCTAGTATCTGCTAAGATACACACCATTTTGTCGCACATCTTTAATAGTTTCATATCCTTTTATGTTGCATCCCCTATATACCCTAGGCTTGTACTGCCTAAATAAAATATTAGACTTACTATCCTTACCTGAGTCTCTACTACCCCGAGAACATTGACAAAATTTATGTCTTTTTAACTATGCTTTTCATAGAAGCGAACGCTAGTTAAGGCAACATTTGACCTACTGGCCAAAGGCAACAAATCTTAAGAGAATACCTTTCACCCAGAAGTATAAAATTGGACTTATAAACATTAATCTCATTCTCTGCCTGTTGACAAAATTGAGATGATGCTCATCACCATGGACACCAAAAAACAGAGTTGACCTGGTAAGAGAGAAAAAAGAAATCAAATATATAGACAGAAATCAGAGACCACAAGATCTCAGAGATAAGGGACTCATGGACAAATGTAATTGATGTTCACCTATGTTCTGGAGGAATTTTCAGTTTCCATTTTCAAGCCCTTCTGATGAAATTCTCTTATATCCTCATATGAATTTCTTCCCCTTAGACTAAACTGATGTGTAGTGTGGTTCTAACACTTGCAATCAGAGTCAAATCCAGCTGTTGTTGTGTAACAAACCATCCTAAAACCTAGTGGCATAAAACCACCATGTGATAAGGCTCATAGATCTTACGGGTCAGGACTTTGGACACTATTTCACTGTGACTGGGAAAACTTGAGAGAGAAATACTTCCTCATCTGGAGGTATCACTATTCATAGTCTGGCTGAAAGATGCTGATAGTTGGCTAAGGCTCCAGCTGAGCTTTTAGCCAGAACATCTACATACAGCCGTTTGTATGTGGTCTCTCTTTCAGCATGCCTCGAACATTTCAAGAGAACAAGAAAGCACACGGCACTTCTATGGTCTAGCTTATGATCTAACTTAAGGAGTCACAAACATCACTTGTACTGTATTCCAGTAACTGAAGTAGTCACAAGAGTCTATCCAGTTTCTAGCACAGGAGGCATAGAAACCACAACTTTATAGGAGGAATGTCAAGATCTTACTGTAAGAATAAGACGCGGGTTGTGAAATCTTATTACAGATAATATTGAAAATTGTACCCTGACACAGAAACTGACACTAAGACTAGGGGAAAAAAAAAAAAAGTTTGGAGCCAGTTTCTAAAGGTTTCATTGCTAAGTGGGAGGTTTAAAGTCTGTTCTGGAGTTAGGAGGGAGAGGTGATTTTTGAGCAGAGAAGTGAGATGGGTGCTGAGGACTAGAAAATGGCAGCTTTTTAGAAGAACTGAGAACTGTAGTTTCCCGAGATTATCTCAATTAATAATTAAGGGCCAGGTTTCTTTTTTTTTCTATTGTCTAATGACTAACCTGCCATGCTTTGAAGGAAAGTCAGACTGATAGTATCATTAAGTTTATAGAATGCATTCGCAGTGATTTATATTGTTCTAACAATGCTGCTTTACTATAGAGTCAAAGCTAATCTGAGCCTTTATTTCATAATACAAGTGTGTAACATAAATCAGCCATTACCAGAGTTTATAGAATCAGTTTAAAACTTACATTGCTTTATTCTTTTGGAAAGATGATTTTCATTGTTTATCATAGCATGGATTACACACGAAGAAAAGTGCTAACCTTACTTCCATTTAAGCTCTACATTAAAGGGTTTCTACATACAGGGAGTTGGTATAATGTGGAAACATTTCTGAGCAATACGTCACATTCTCACACATATGGTTGATTGTGATTTCAAGTTTAGGCTGAAAACTTAAAAGCCACTAAGAAAAGGCAATGGAGAAAAGCAATAGTAAATACCTCATCAAAGAAAATAGTCCCAAATCCTTCATCAGCAACATTATTTTTCTTTTCGCCAACAGGCTATTTATTTTCCATGCTACAAAAATATACATTTTATCTGCCACCGAACTATAACACTGCCTCTAAAGGCTTTCAAAAGAATCTCAAAGAATAACGAGTTAAAGATACCATGTAAAATTTTTTGGTATCCAAAAATTTCCTAGTCCATTAATTTAATCCATTTCAAAAGCTGTTTACCCAGTTTTGAATTTACCAGTATTTTCTCTTCTGATTTTTCTCAGTCGCATTTGTCATTTTTTCTTTTTATCTAATAAGTAAGTATTGGAATAAATTCAGGTGTTTTTCTTTTTTTTTCAAGTACCCCTTTAAAATGTCACAGGGAGTAATTCTGGAATAAAAAAAAGCTTAAATGTACCTTAGATTTTCCCATTCAGCACTTACATAAAAAGAGACCTATTATTTTATGAAAAGATGTTGGTTAAATAGGCTACAAGAAAGCGATATTTCATCTCTTAAAATAACTCTTTGGTTTTCATAAGAGTTCCAGTTTTGTATGTTGCATGCTTTACCCTAGGGACAGCTGATATTTCCATAGGACTGGTCTATAGTCCTTACTTCCAAAGACAAGGCTGTGACCACCTCTCTGAGTAGTCACACAGGAGAATATTATCAGTGCATTTGTTTCACATATTTAAATATTGCCAAGTGATTTATATTACTTGAAGTCTGAGACATTATCTCTCCTTTATGAAGGTATTAATAAAAACTCATTAAATTGCTGGTATTCGTTTTGCAAAAAATACTTAAGCTTAGTGCAAAGTGGCTATCAGATGGCTATCTGACATGCACCCACCATCTAGTTATTAAACTCTTTGATGAGCTGGACAAAAATTGCAAGTGTGGGTCAAATTAATATATTCGTGATATTTAATAGCCACATTATAATATGTATATGTCATCCTTGGTGTTCTTATCAAGGCAGGAAATCTGATTCATTTTGAGCAGTGACTGAGACATTTAATTTAATTAAATCATAAAGCAGGAAACTTGTGAATTGTGAATAAAATATGAGCTTTTTCATCTTTTATTATTAGTGTTATAAATCTAACATGTAATATATAGCCCCAATTTCTGTGCCATTGCTTGATTTTTCCATCTATGATTCCTTACAACTACTAGTCTTAGTGGAATTTTCTTTAATAACAACAACAAAAAAACTATTATTTGTAATACAAAAGCAGAATGATCTGTAAAAAAAGAATAGCTGGGTTCATCTAACTAACCTTTCTGGGTAATCTGAAGCAAATCACTTATGGTTGCCAAGCTCTCTTCTCAACTAAAATAAAGTATAATATAACACCCCACTGAAGACTGAGTGTGTGAATTAAAACCCTACAGATGGATGCTCTCAGGTATTCTATACATTTTGTCTGTGATTGTATGATTATAATTACCATGAAGAGATCTTATTCCTTCAGTTATAAAAAAGTATATATATATAATATATATATAACTCTCTCTCTCTATATATATATATATAATATATATATATATATATTCCCTACGGCAAGACTAAAATGAATCATCCAACAGGATTGTTATTTCAGTCTTAAACATGAGGCCTGAGATAGCAGTAATACATGGTCAGTTTTCTGCAGTTACAGCCTTTCCATTCTTAGCCACAGAACCACAGCTCTCCTTAACTTCAGGCCATGAGATGATCCAATTGTCACTTTGTGACACAGTACAGTGTGTCAGTCTGTGAGAGTAAATCACTGGGTACTGGCTCTCTGGGCAGAAACAATGAGACCTCTACTGGAAGCCTGGCTCTGTGGCTCCTGCATGAAAGGCACTAAAGAACGAACACTGGGACAAGAGGCAAGCTGGAAACAGAGACGCCAAGATGACCAGCCTGCCAGCATGTGAGACAGATGTCCATCTCAGAACAGATGGAACTGAAGATGGGCCTTGTGTCCCCAGAAAAGATGGGGGTCTCTGTTCCTTCCAGAGTTGGTGTCCAACGTCATAAAACTGGTAACTAGAGGACACTGAGTGTGGTGCACAGGGACTTTTTGTCTAATCACTAATTTCTAAGGTCAAAACGCTTGTTACCTTATCATTTTCAAACTTGCACATTTTTGCCGTTGATACTCAGTGGCCACGAATACATAGCAACAGTATTTAGTCATGACTGGAGATACATACAGGTGATGACTTGATTTTGTTTCCCCACAACCACCAGAACTGTATGGGCACCCCTTCTCCACACCTTAGGAATGAGACATTGCCTCACTCTCTGCTCACATTCGGTTATTAAAATGTCCAGTTGGTTTCATTGTCATTCAAGGCGGGGTCTGTTATTACCTTCATTTTTCATCTGCTTTCATCAGGGCAGAGGAGGGGTAATGAGGGAAGATAGCAGTGAGCACCTGGGTGGATTCATTAGCGTACCTCACATGGAAAGTGCACTCACTGGCTGACCTCTTCGAATCCTTCCTCAGGTTTGGTGCATCGTGACCATGTACAGCTAGGAGTCCACAGGTAAGACCTTCCAAGTGGCCCAAAAACCTCAGTAATTTTATACACTGATGTGGAGCTACAGTTTATTATGAGCCCCTCTCTCTCACACATCTATTCTAGTCAGTTACCATTTTTCTCAATAAAAAGTCACAATTTAAATAATGCTTCCCAAATCCTACAGACACATGTCAGGCTCTTCTGCAAGAATGTTTTATCCAAGTCACAGAGACGGGACTTGGAATGTCTAAAGTTCGCTCCTTCCTGCCTGGCACAGAGGAGTTTGATTCTACATTTTACAGGCAGCAACTTTTTTTTTTTTTTTTTTTTCATTTTATTCCCTGAGCAATTCCTTTGGCCTGCATGGGAGTGGGCAGCCTCTTTCTTCTATTCTCTACTCCTGCAGGGGAAAAAGTAAAGTCGAAGCTCTCTCTACAACTAAACATTACTTCAAGGAATAATCCTGTTCAATTATCAGAGGTGGATAACAGTCACTGAACTAGTTATTTTCTTACTAATAAGTCTTGTGTGTGTGTGAAGATCTACCTGATCTTTCTGGAAAATGGACATATTACCATCAATTAACCCACAGTTGATGCTTAACTAAAATTCCAATATAGCAAAAACCCATTTCGTATTCTACTACATAGTATTAATTTTAAATGAGCTATGATCTAAACTGAAATATTAATCAAGAATTCTAAGGGAAAATATAGTAATCCCCACATTTTGCCTGCCATTTTCTTTTCTTTGAAAAGAAATTTATCTAAATATAAACCTGCTCATACTCCACCTCTCTTGGCACTGGGCTCCCATTTTCTTCTGTTATTTCTTTATTTGAAACAGCAGACTTTCTTTAAGGAAGAGAGATGAGAGGCAGAGACACATGGGAGGAAAACACAGAAAGAAAAAAGAGAAAATGTTTGTGAAAGAGAGATTTAGGATTTGTAGATGATAATTTTAGCCTATTATAAATTCATCGTGTCACCTTTCCCCCAAAGAAAAGAAAATAGCAGCTGATACATGACATTTCCTCCTTTTTTGTGACATGACCTACATCTTTCAATAGATGTGTACTTGTAGGAATATTTTGGGAACAACATATGTGAATTTATCCTGAACAACAGCAGAAATAGTCTTCAGAGAGCCTGATGACTTCTATTCTGAATATGGCAGGTTGTTCCCAGCAGAGCTCAAGTAGTTTTGAGGTGCAAAGCCTGACTGACTGCTGACTGGTGGCGATGACAGCCCTCCGGCACTGATTTGCAACAGTGGATAAGCCTGGGGACAAGGGAACCTTCAAAGATTTGCACTAGGTGCCTGGAGATTTTCAAAATACATAAAGCTGAAGAATAAAAGGCATCAATGCCCGACCCTAGTGGCTAGGTCAGATCCCCATCAGAAAGGTCTGAATTTCAGAGAATTTTCCTAACCAGTTCATAGTGTTTGGAATCCTGCTGACCTCAAATTGCACATGCTTGCTTTATTCAAGGTCTTATTCAAACATACTTATGATCTACGTGTAAGTTAGAAAGCCTATCAATATTGTTTCCTTATCTTGAGCCAATTGTGTTACCTTTTGTGGATAACTAGGGCATATTTAAAACAACAAAAAGATTGCTTTATGTACTTAATTATGAGATATGCACAATAGTTTGTTAAATTTTTTAGCACCCCAGTGAATGATTCTTTTGCACTTGTTTTATGAACTAGATCTTAAGTAAGAAAAATTGAACATATTAAATATGTATAAACTGTAGCATTTGTTCTCATCAAAGAGGAAAAATATTGGTTACAGGGCTTAGAATTTTAACTAATTCCATGTCTCAGAGCAAAAGTGTCTGTCAGGAACATGACCAGGTAACCCAAACACTCTCACACCCACCAACCCTGAAGAGAAATGAGTAAAAATGAGGTTGTATTAAAATCGTTATGTAAATTTCTCTACTTTTCCACTTTACTCATCTTGGTTGTCCCCATCCTGACCTTCTCACCAGTCTCCATTTTCTACTTTTTCCTTCTAATAGTTTCAATACTTTCTTCCTTGTAGGCTTAAATACTCGAATGTAGTAAAAAAAAATAAGGTCACTAAGATCCCCGCAAATTTACCATATGCAGCCCAAACACACAAAGAAAGATCAGGTCAATGACAAATATTTTTGAGTCTTTTGCATTTCAGTAACTAAATCAGAAATATGAGCATTGCTGAGAATCAGGACCCCAGCACATATGGGCATTCTTGAAACTGAGCTACCTCTGGAAAATAACCGATACCAAGTTAGTCCACCACAAGACACCCAGGCTGAAACTCAACCGATTACTGCTCTGCTAACATTCACCTAATTTGCAGGTTACCGTACCAGTTGGAAGTTGATGAACTTCTAACCCAAGTTTCATATCCTGCCTTCTCTCTGGGAATATACGCCCCCACCTGAGTTAGGTAGCTTAGAGTACAAGTCAAGTCCATCTTAAATCTATGCTTCCTGGGCTTCAGGTCTAACAAAACCCCAAGGAAACCATTTCTGTTTTGTTTCAGTTCAGTCCTTTGTGAGACAGCACGATCTCTCTGGCACGAAAATATAAAATTGAAAGGCACAGACTTACTGGTGTAGTTAGGGTGAGAATAAATCTCTAGACCTTCTTGGAAATAGGCTGCTTCTGCTTCTGAAATAGGTGGCTTGAGGATTCTGAGAGGTGGACACAGTTTCAATAACAGTGGGGCTTCCATCCTACTGAGAAAATAAGGGCTTACATTTTTATTCTTTCATTCATTCATCAAAGAATGAATACAGCCATATTAAAAAGGACCATTCTTGCTTTGTAGAATTTATGTACAATGATAGAGATTGATAAATAAGAAACAAAAATCACATAAATAGCTAGCATTTGAACTTAAAAAGTAATTTACCATGCTAAATACTTTATACGAATTATCTCCTCTAATTTTCATAAAACTTACTAGGATCATTTTAAATTGAAGAAAAGTGAGGCTTAGCCTGGGCAGTGTAACAGATTCTGAGTCACACAGCTAAGAAATCACAGATTAGAGATTTTGGAGAGGTCCGCATGACACAAAAAAATATCTATAACCTTCTACAATAAGTATCAGTCCAAGCGCAGTTCTTAGAGAGGAAGGACACAGAACATATAACAATGACTTCCACAGTCAAGGAAAGATTTTCAGAGGAATGAAAATATAAACTGGAACCTTAAAATATACAGAATTAAGCCAAGCAAAGAGGAAGGAGGCAGTGTGTTCTAGATAAAAACATAAGCAAGAGATAGGCATGATATGCTCATGTTCAAAGAAATGAAAGACCAGTGGTATAGTTAAAACACAGGAAGGGGAAAGCACAGAAAAGGAGAATAATCAACATTGGTACATATATCAGCAGTTCATTCCTTTTTATTACTGAATAGCATTTTGACATTTGGGTTTGTGTCATTTTGTCATCACCATTTATCCATTTAACCCTTTTTGTTATGAATTTAGATTGTTTTTAGCTTGCAAATAATTGCACTTGGAGCATTTTCATGTTCATATGTTATTGTAGGAACATATCTTTCATTTCTCTTGGCTAAGTAACAATGAATGGACTAGCTAGATCGTATAGTAGTATACTCTGAACTTTATAAGAAACTGTCAGATTGTTTCCCAAAGTTACAGCAACATTTTATATTCCTTCCAGAACTGTATGAGGGTAGGGGTCCCCGTATAATCACCAACATATGGCTTAGTCTATCTTTTCAAGCTGCAGATCTTCTAATAGGTATGAGGCACTGTCTCCTTGTGGTTTAGTGTTTCCCTGAAAACACTGAACATCATTTCATGAGGTTACTTGCCTTCCATATTTCTTCTTTAACAAAGCTTTCACGAGTCATTCTATTTTTTTGAGCTATGTTTCCTTATTGAGTTTTGAAAGTTTTTTAATATTCTGTAATTCAAGTCTGTATCAGATACATGATTTGCAAATACTTTCACCTAGGTTTGAGTTTTCATTCTCTTACCAGTTTATTTTTGAAAGCATAAGTTCTTAATTTTGACACCAGTGTTCTATTTTGTGGATCATCTTTCTGGTATCATATCTAAAAAATCTTTGCCTAAACCTGAGGTAACACCAATTTTCATTAGGGTTAATTTTGGAAGTTTTGTTATTTTCATTTTTATGCTTAGGTCCATGATTCATTTGGGTTAATATCTGAATCATATAGAAAATTCAAAGGACTTGAATAGCTAAAGTAACTTTGACAAATAAGAACAAAGAGTACTTACTCATTCCAAGAGTTAAGATGTGACTATGAAAGCCATAGCAGTATGGTATTGTTCTAAATATGGACAGATATATGGATGGAACACAAAAAGCAGCTGAGAATCAGCCTCAATCGTATATGCTCAGTTGATTTTCAGTAAAGATATACAGGCAATTCAGTGTGAAAGGATAACTTTTTCCACAAATGATTTGGAACTATTGGTTATATATGTGCAAAAATAAATAACAAACTTTAATCCACACTTCATGCCATCTGAAATTAGTTACATTTGTTAACAAATAGTTAACAAAAATATGATAAACAAAATCTTATTAATGCAATAGATACAATAGTATTACCAATATATACAAAGAATAAAATTAGCCTATTAAAGAACAAAAATACCAGAAGGGGGAGAAGATTTCACAACAATAAAATACCACATATATGATACATAAATACAAAGTAATACAAAAAAGCAGGTGAAAATTTTTTTTAAAACTTAAAATTAGATCACTACGCTTTTTAAAGAGATAGTCATCATTTTAGAAAAAAAAAAATCTTTTCTTATTCCAGTTTTTTATCAAGCTTAGTTTTAGACATGGAACTCTTTGTTCAAGAGAAATATTAAGCAAGATTAAAACTATGCTAACTGAAGTTAGGGTAAGGGGTCAAAAATTACATTAGCTAACTAGTCTCTAGGCCCATTTTCTACACAAACACATAAACATCTATCATTATGTATCTACAATACTTTAGGAAAATCTTGGTTTGAATAATAGGCCCTCTGTGTGATGGTAGGAGAACCTCTCTAAAATTATGTAGCTTATGATCACAGTAAGCAAGTAGTCAGCTTCATCAGATGCACTAGCTTCAGGAGTGCATAACAAAGTACCTCGAGGTAAGTATATTCAAACAACAGAAATTTATTTTCTCACAGTTCCAGAGACTGGAGTTTGAAATCAGGGTCATATTTTCCCAAAGCTTACATGGAATGATTATTTCTTGCCTATTGTGGTTTCTGGTGACCCCAGATATTCTTTATGGCAGCATTAGTATAATTTCTGCCTCCATTTCCACATGGCATCCTCCCTGTGTCTAATATGGCCATCTTCTTCAAGGACATTATTCATGCTGGATAAGGAACCACCTTTCTCTAGAACAACATCATTTTAACTAATTACAGCTGCGATGATACTATCACTAATATCTCTAATAAGGTTATATTCTGAGGAGCTATGGGTAAAGACTTCATCACTCACCTTATTTTGGAGTGGACACAATTCAACCCTTAACACCAGTTAATTCTAAATTGTTCTTTAAACTGATTGTATCAGTGTACACTTCATGTGTGGGAACTCATTTTTCCACATGTTAACTAAAAATGATTAGATATTATCATTATGTATCATTTTATGGCTACAAAAAATTCTTCTCTGTTGTATTTGCCCTATTGTTAATGAAAATGAATATATTTATATGTATATATGTAATCATATGTACATAAACATATATTATGTATAAAAGTGGTTTTCTCATTTCCTCTTGTGTGAATTACCTGTTCATGTCCTTTGTCTATTTTTCAGTTGGACTGTTTGTCATTATTTATTGATTTGTAGGAGGTCTTGATAGTTTTTGGATATATCTACATGTCTGCTTATTAACATATTATTTTACATCAAACAATTAAAATGTAATAATGTAACTGCCTTAACTATTCATGTAAGAAAAGCAGAGGCCAACTACGGTGGGGACATGGGAATGGAATCAGGTCACCAATACACACACAACACAAGCATTTCCACCTGATTAATTATTGTTACTTCCAAAATGAAATTGCTACTTCCAATTAAGTAGGAAAGCTTCAAATTATGCCAGATCCCCCACTGGAGAACCCAGAGTGACTTCCATGACCAGGGTAAGCTTCAACATTTAGTTTTCAACAATTTTCTGTATTCTTTATATAAAACATTACTGTTGAGCTAATAAAACAACCTGCATAGCAACATACTAATGAAGATCATATATGTTTAAACAAAGACTGGAGCCATTTCAGGAAGCACTTGGAGGAAGCTACCAGTAAGAAATCTGAATTTCTGACAATAGATAAAAACCTACCTTTGGAGTTTATTCTATTTGTAAACATTCAGAAACATGACTCAGAAGAAACATAAAGAACTATAAAAGTAAAAGGTAGTTGTCTTTATTTTGTTCTCAGGTGGTTTAAAAATAATCTTTAGTCTGTCCATATAAAAGGACTGAGTGTATCCACATTTATATATATACATATATATATATTAGACTGATGATGTATATGCAAAGTCACACTACTTAAAATCAAGATTATTTATGTCTAGTCTTTTCAAGTATACATTTTTATTTGTCTGATGGCTTGTATATTAATCAAGAATGTTTACACTGTAATAATAAATTAACTCTGAATTCAAACTCAACTAAGGTTCATTTCTTAAGTCTGAATGCTCAATATGAGTGATTTATCTGTTCCACATAGTTTCCAGTTGATGGAGGTTCACAATAAAAAGAATGTGGTTCCAAAAATCCTTTCAGCAGAAGAGTAGAAACAGTAGAAAATCACACAGAGAGTTTTCTAATTGCATTTCATTGGCAAGAACGAGTCATCAGTCCAACTTAACTCCAAGAGGTCTCAGAAGGCCAGTTACATTTATGCCCAAGAAGGAAAGAAAACTGGATATTGGTCCTCATTATAATGTCAACAAGAGCTAACATGCTTTCTCTTGCTTTTTATTTCAGAGTAATAGTCTTTCTATTGATAATTATTTCCGAGAAATTTGTTGTGAAACATTTTTGTCTTAATCCAAATTTGTCTTAGAATTGTTAGGAGATTTTATATATAATGTTATGTTGGTTCTTTTTAATCTAAGCATATTACTCACAAAATTCTTTCTTGGAAAGAATCAGCTTAAGATATTAGGATGCAGCTGACAGTCATGAGCAAAAGGCCACAGTGGAGGGAAGCAGGCAGCTGCATTCCATGCTCATAACGTGTGAGGGTGCCTCCTGCAGAGTTTCTACTCCCAACATTGCACCAAAGTAGGGGCTTCTCAACCTGGACATTAGAAAGTAATGCACTTTATTATTACAAATATGAACTCTACTCCTTCTCCAGTAATCTGGTCATTTGTATTTGACTTAACTTTCAAAAAAAATAACCAGACATATACTCTTTTATCCTTTCCTCTATATAAGCAGCAGTTCATCAGTCACAAGAAAAGCTGAGATAATCCAGAGGCTGTATGAGCTAGGAACAGTCATTTCCAGGATTCATCATGTCAAATGCACATTTTCACATATTTGGGAGGCAAACAGCAGATGGTACAACTAAAATGAGATTTTATTAAGTCTGACTTTTGATCTGTTTTAAAAATCTTGTGAATGTTTGCTTTCTTTATGTAAGTGAAAAGGTTTGACAGAAATTCATGACTTTGTCATTGGACACAATGGTCAATGGTCACAGCCTGGTTAGAATTTTGCAAAGATATTTCAATTTCTGTTTTCATACATTATCTTTATTTGAAGAAGTAGGAAGATGTATGAGTCATGTACTTATAAGATTTATCACCATCTACTTAAAAATATTCTTCGTTAAAACTATTGTGCTTGAACTCATAGCCCAGTCCTAACGTCTTCTCTGCCACAATTTTGAACTAACTAGAAGGTATTTTATGCTTGCTCTCCTGTCAATTTATAGCCCTTTGTTTACTAATGCCTTTAATAAGGAATTTATTCCTTTTTTTAGTTAATAAGAGTGCTTCATTTTTTCACTCAATTGATTTTGAACTATGTGGGAAAACGATGTTTTATTTCATGTTAATAAAAAAAATATTCTCTCTGTTTACTCTGGCTGCTGTAACAAATGGCCACAAACTTGTTGGCTTAAACCCATCAGAAATCTATTCTCTCAAAGTTCTGATGGCCAGAGTCTAAACTTAGTTTCACCGCGACAAAACGGAAGTGTCCGCAGAGTTGTGTTCCCAAAGGAGTTTCCAGGAGAGAAATTGTCCCTTGCCTCTCCCAGCTTTTGTTGTCTGCTGGCGTTACTTGACTTGTGGCCACATCACTCCAATCTCAGCCAGGAGATAATCTATGTAATTTGTTCTTTGTAGCTGATGTTCACTACTTATGTTGGTAGTTTAGGTCAAAAGGAAAAAAATCAGTATTACAGATTTTGCAGATTCTCTTTCAAGGAGGTTGAGAGGAGAGAAAATCGAACTGCACCTCTAATATGGCAGAGAGACACAATCCACACTTTTCTAATCTTTGGTGTGCAATGCTACAGGCTTCCCAATCAGAATTTTAGGACCTAGATTACAGGAAATAAATGGAATCACACACCTCTCTTTTGCTTTCTACATACAATCTTCAGAAATGCAAAAATGTTTTTCTTCTGTCTTCACTGTTGGACACCACAAGGACTGAAACTCGAGATGGACTCATGACATCGATTTCTAACCATAGTTAAATATCTGTCTATCTGACATATTTTGGCAAAACACTGGACGTTTCTTCTAGTTCTCATTGTCTATCTTTCAGTATGGGGACATGGTTCTAAAAGTGTCATTCTCTACTAATTTGAACACCAAACTAATGTAAAAATATACTTTCAGTGAGTAATTACGAAGTAATATGTTTTTCCAAATGAATGCACTTTAGAGGCACTCCAAAGTAAATCATATGATGCATTATGAAACCCAATAATAGAAACAGAAATGAGAAAAAAAAAAAACAGAGAAATTCTATTTTGTTGCTGCCAACAGGCTGGAAATCCCCTGTAAAAATATTTTTAAATTAAGATAGCAGCTGGAAGCATTTAGATATTCCAAAATACTTCAACATTCCTTATAGGCTGTCATTTCAAGAAGATTTTTAATCACGTATTTAAAAAAGAAACAAAGAGTGGGCTTATCAGCAGAATAAGTTTCGGAAGATTGCTTTCTTGCTTCTAAGCAAAGCAGAGATTACAGATATTTGGCTCCATGCAAGCCTTTCCTTTCTCATTTACCAAGAAAATATCTCCAATGTGTGTCTGCTGCTTCTCCTAGCCCATCTCTGTTTAAAAAGGGATATTTAGGGATGGAAGGGGAGTCATCACACATATCTTGAAGTAGAAACTAAGTGAAAACATTCATGGCATTCCCTCTTAACATGTTAATATGTGTTTTTTTGCTATTTTACAGTATGGACTTTTCAAAGCTTTGTTTTCCCAAGAGACTCACAAGCCTCTTCCTTCAAATGCTTCCATCCTTTCTGTTTAATTCCTCTCAAATTTTCCCAGGACATTGCTGTGCTCCCTGAAAGCAGACAAGTTATTTTAGGGAAGCTGGTTAGCTTTCTGAGGGTGAGAGTTGTCCCGGCACTTGGCATAGAGTATCTGTCAGCGTTTCCGTGTAGAACCTCATCTAAAGTCTCTGCATTATACAGTCTCTGCTAGCCTGCCTCTAAATTGAGCATAAAATATGTGTCACATGATGCTTAATTAGGCACACGCACATCCTCACATGAAAGATAATGCTTAAGATTAAACTCTGGCATTTACATGTTAGTTATAAAAATACTTTATGAGGAAAGCACCATAAATTCCTTGAGAAAACTTTCATGATAATGTTTTTACTCTTCTCTCCAATTTAGAAACTTCACCAAAAAAGACTGATGTAAGAACAAGACAAAGAAAGACTAGTGTTTAGGCCTCTAAGGGGAAGAAAATCTAAATGAATAACAGCTTTTTTTCTTCTTCTGTCCTGAAAATTCCAAGTTCTTTGCTTCACTTTGCAAAATTTGGGATTAGTTGCTATTAAGAAATCTTAATGAATAACAGTCCATGGCATGTGAAATGCACTTTCGGACAAGCGTGGTTAGGGTCTTCTCACTGGTATTCCCTGTGTCAGTCTGGGACGTGGGCATACTAATTCTAATAGTCCATTCACACATACATATCCATTTTGTCCTAGTACATTTATCTTCTCTCCCCAAAAATCTAAGCTTGTGCGCTTTGCCAAAGTCACCAAATGGCCTTTTAGTTGCACTTCCTTGCCCTGTTTCTTGTCACCATTGTGAATTAGGTTTTGGCTAAAAAGATAAGAAAATATCTTTGTGAGTTTAGTAAATTAAAGCTGTATAACATTTTAAAATTAGTGCTTACAATTTTATAAACTCAAGTCTTTTGCCCTCAGAAGGGAGGATATTTCATTTACACACATTCATGTAAGCTGTTTATATTGAAAATGTCTCGCTAATACTATCTTGGTTCATTCATTTCTTAAAATAGACTAACCTTTTCAAGTATCTATTCAGGTGACTTTGCTTTACAAAATAATATAAACCCACATGGGCAGGTTCAGTATTCCTCAAATACATGTCAATATACCCAGCCCACCACCAAATAAACACAGACTAATTTTTATGAAGACAATTTTTAGAGCAGTTTTATGTTCACAACACAACTGAGAGGAAGCTACAGAGATCTCTCATATATTCCCTGCCCGGGCACATTCATAATCTCTCCAATGTCATCATTCTGGTTCAGGATGTGCAAGTTGGTTACAAGTGATACTGATACATTAAAATACCCACCACAGTCCATAGTTTACATTTTTGTTCACTTTGGTGCTGTACATTCTATCAGTTTGGACAAATGTAATGCATGATGATAATGTAAGTATGTAGGCTATTTGGCGGCTATCTACTCTATTACATTGATCGGTTTCTCTATTCTTTTACCAGTAAATATTACACTGTCTTGATTAGGGTAGTTTTATAGTAAATCTTGAAATTAGATACTATCAGTCTTCCACCTTCATTCTTCAGTATTGTGCTGGCAATTTTAGGTCTTTTAGGTCTCCATATAAATCGTATGATCAGTTTGTCAATCTCCACAAAATAATTTGCTTGGATTTTTATAGGAATTGCATTTATAGATCAAGTTGTGAAGATCTAACATTTTGATAATATTGAGACTTTCTAACAATGAGAATGGAAGAGTTTTCCATTTCTTCAGAAATTTTTAAAGTTTCATTTACCAGAGTTTTATAATTTTCCTCATATGGATCTTAAACATATTTTATTAGATTAATAATTTATGAGTTAAATCACAGGAGAGCTAATATCAATGGTATTTTTAATTTAAAATTCCCACATTTTTATTGGTTATATATATAGGAATATATAGAAATGTAATTGAATTTGTGTACTAACCTAGTATCTTGTAACCATGCTGTAATCTCTCATTAGTTCCAGGAGTTACTTTGTCAATTCTTTTAGATACTTTACATAGATTATCAGGTCATCCGTGAACAAAGACAATTTTATATCTTCCTTCTCAATCCATATATAATTTATTTTCTTTTATTGTCTTATTATATTAGCTAGGACTTTAATGTAATCAAGTCATGGACTACTTTTCATTATGTGCAAATATAGCACAGTGGAAAGAAAACATTTGAGAATTAAAAGGCTGAAGTTTAAAAAATATGGCAACTACGAATCTCACTTTTATTTTAATGAAACAGTAGCATCTGTGTGTTTTTGTCTATGTTTATAGCTGATAATACTTGAGGTAAATTCATCATTTCAGGGTAGGAGTATGAACTTTGTTAGATCATTTTGAGTTCAGTAGCAATTTTCTCAATTATGCAATGAGAGACATCCATACTTAGCTAATTCCAAAAAGTAAGGCTTACAGATCAAAGATTTGAAATATGCAAATGCCAGTAAGAACTCCAGTCCAATGTATTCATTTAGAATGGGAAATAAATTCATAAGCAATCAGTTAGTCCTTCAGTTATAGATGGTATCTGTTCCTTAATATTAAAAAGTCATGAATAAGTATAAAAAGTTCATTAGAGATTGTAGAATTAAAGGTGAAGTAGTTTGGAATGGCCCATCAAACTAATACCTTCCCAGAAATGTATTAAGTGGGATATAATCTTTAATAGAATCTGAATGGATCATTATCATTTAATTATAATGAATATAAGTAAGCTAAAAATTTCCCTACTCCTATCATCACTTCTATAACTTGCAGCATATTTTTTTTATCAGTAAATACTTGAGATACTTGCTGAGCTGCTTTTTGTCTTTTTCAAAAGTATCCCAGTCAAATGTAATATTTAGATCCATCTTGACTTAAATGAGTGAACTTGTTAGTTTCATGGTTTATTTGGGGTTTTCCCACACATCAAGCACCAGGTTAATCAGATTTTATTCCTGAAGGGTAGTTATAGGGGGCTGGAGGACATGATTTACAGGTGTGTAGAAATTGCAAAACAAATTGAAAGATAAATGCTTACTGCTCTGCCCTAGAGCCATAGAACAGCAGGTAAATACATCTTTGCTTTCTCTTTATTTCTTTTTTAGACATTTTTTTGTCAATAGAGAAATATCTTTATTTCCTACTCATTTATCATTTGGCATTTTTAAGTTTTCTCATATTCATTTCACCAAACCCTCTTAAATTTTGTCAGTTTCACTTAAACCTGTTAAAATTGCTCATTGCAGCTTGACATAGTCACTGGTTTCTAATATAAAGTTGGTATATAAACACCAGTCCTAAGTGGAAATAATTCTATGCTGCTAACCAATAGCCCATAAGGGCATTACCGGACCTCCCCATAACTAGGTGATGAATGGAGGTTGACATTTTCAGCTTTTAGCATATCCTTCTAATTAATTATCTGAGAACCTAATATGTTGAGCATTATTTTTAGAAATTCCAGAAAAGAAGCAAAATCCCTGTTCTCAAGGTGATTATTAACTGTCTGAAAAGACAATACATTTAGACATGAAAAGGTGAACACTTGGACTTAGTCTGTAAAAAACATAGAATAGATGCCTCCAGGCATTAAACATTAATATAATACAGACAATTAATGTAATAGAATTCATATAAATTCAGGGGGGAAATCTAAGTAAGTAAAATTGGTCAGAAAATGTTCCCTTGTTAGGTAGACTTGAAGGACAGGTAGAAATCAGAAAGAATGAAAGATAAAACAAATGGATGAGTGAAGAGTTTAAATGGTATAACATAGATGTTGGAAATAAGCATATTGCATTATAAAAGTGATGCAATTTAAATAGATATGGAAGTCAACATTAAAATGTGTTAATATCTAATAGTACATTAGAGCATGTATGCCTTTGTGTATATGGGAACTGTTCTAATAGCATTCGATTGGAACACATCATATTGCTCACAGTTTTGCTTAATAGGTCTGTTTTTTCGCTCAACAAAGACTTCCCAGAGGCAGGAGCTTGGTCTCCATTACCACTATCCTCTAGTACATAAACTATTACATAAAAATAATTTTTCAAGCCTTAGATAAATGCAAAAAGTAAACGCTGGCATATTTTTCTATAAGAGCATACTTTTCCATTAATTATTGGCATTTATATTCTCAGTAAGGAAGATATGAGCTATCTGCAGAATCTCTGATTTCAAATGAAATACTATGTGATTTTTCACTAAAAATGGGATCAATTCAAAAATATATTTGAATATGTCAAGTTAAACAACATTAACTGAGTTTATTTTTGTGCATTCATTCATTCAACAAATAATTACTAAGCACCTATGATGTGCTGGGCATGCTTCTAGATAATAATGACAGAGAAATTCACAAAATAGTTATGAATCCTTGCCCTCATTGAGCTTGTATTCTAATAGAGAAAAAAATAAGCAAAATTTCCAAGATATATGATAGTTTTAAAAAATGAGCAACAGAACACTGGCACACTGGTGTAAGCACACTGAAAGACTTGCTGGTTTCTTCTCCTCTATTAACTGTCAGGAGATAACACCTCTACTAGTTACTGCAGGAAGGAAGACACAAGCAGGAGAGTCAAGACATGCCAGTCATCTCACAGGGGGATCCAGGAGAACCACAAATGTGTGAACAAGCCTAGTCCCTATCAGCAGAACTGCCTAGAGGACCCACACTTGGCCAAACACACAGGCGTGAATCCAGGACAAGTAAAATTAGTGACACCAATTTAAAGCTAAATAAATGTTCGTGGTTGCCTATGAAGACGATTTGAGATTGGTAGTTAATGCAGCATCACTGTGGTGATGGCAATAAGCGTCAGAAATAAACAGAAATGCCAATAGAGAGGGGAGAGTTTGCAAATTTAAATAAGATAATCAAAGAAGGACTTACTAAGGATATTACATTGCAGAAAAGACTTAAAGAATATAAGAAGGGGATCCAAGTTAGGTATGTAGGAGTAAAGGGGAGTGTTTATCACCATGAGGGAGCAGCAAGAGAGCCCAGTGTGGTGTATCTGAGGAATCATAAGAAGGCTGATAGGGTCAAAGAAGACAGTGATAGACAGGAAGATCAGGTCAGGAAAGTAAGGAAACCGCACAGACCCAATTCTGTACAGATTGAGGAATTCTCAGAGCCTGGTTATACTAATAAGCATTAAGAACTTCAAAAACAGAGATTCATAATTTCATGATTCCTCAAATGTATTTGGTAAGCAACACTTTTCCATAAGGTTTCCTCCAAACACTTTTCCTCAAAGTACTAGAGTTCTGTAGCAATCATCCAGATAGTTTTAATGTGAAGGTCTCAGGCTAGGCTGAAATAGAACGATGTGTGATAGCCTAAAACCAGCACCCTGGCGACATTCCAGAAAGTACAGGCGTGTAGGTCGATGCTGCTCCAAGTCACACACCCTCATTCCCTGGCTACATGATTTGACATGTAGTAGATATACTGACTTTTATCATTTGAAGAGTTTCATATATAGCCTATTACATCATCACCTAAATGTTCCAAATGAAATAAAATTCTACTAAGAAAAAAAATTTCAGACAGTGTCTTAAAATATACAGAAGTTATAAATCACTAGGTCTTCCAAGCTTTCCATTAATAAAAAAAAAAAAAAAAAAAAAAAACAAGGGTAGGTTCTCCAGATGTTCCTAATCCACATGATTTGGATGGATAGCCAATACTTTAACCTGTCTCAGCAAAGAACATTTCTTTTCTAAATAAAAGAAGAAATGGAATTGCTGTGGTGATTTTAAAGATGGATTAACTTTTAAGTGACTTACATAAAAATACACATGGCTGTTGATTTGTTACAGGAAGTATCATCTCAATCTAAATTCCCTGAAGTCAGAGCAGTGTTGCTATGTCTGTTGAATTTAAAAAATGCATACATGAGGCAAGAGTTTTTCATCACACAGTTTGGGAGTTGACATCAAATTCCCTTTGTCTCCTTAGTTCTTTATAATACCTTTTTATCCTGCCTCCTTCCAACCACAGCTATTTGATCGACAAGAAAGCTAAAGGTGGGGATGTATGGCATCTCTACCCAAACAGAACCTACTGTGTGCCTTTATTCTATTTAGTTTTTAAGATACATGGCCTCAGTAAAACCATTTAGTCAGGGATGGCTCCCAAATTTCCCCACTGTCATTCTGTGTATGAAGTAAGTGTGTAGAAACATCTTGAAGAGTTGTAAATTAAGCATTGTGTGACAATGCACATGCCCTACAGCATGTTGCCTACATTTTAACAAATTGTTGGAGTCTGAAAACTCTCTTTCTATAAACTAGAATGAGGCAAATTTTCTTTTGGCTTCTGTGAAATGTCCATATTCCTCCCTCCATGACTGATCAGCCTTTCAGGTCTTTATCTGCAGGCCTAAAGGAAGACCCCACCTCTGGTGCGCATAGGCAGTGGCATGGAAGACTTTGAAAACATCTGTAAATGCCAGGAAGCAATGTGTACAGAGAACCAGAAGCAAATACCTGAGATTTTTCTGCTACAGAGCCCTAGTGTACATCTTTTCTGTCCGAGTTTACTTCCCAGCATGGTTTAGACTTCTGAAACTTGGTAATACTTCCGGCAAGGATGAAGCCCACTCAGTCACCCTACATATGACCATGGCACGACTGCCTTCTAGCAATGTCATGGGAATATCTATTTCATTAAACAATATTTATTATTTACCTGAGATTCTCTCTCTGCTAGATCTTCAGAGCTAAACAAAGTCCAACACCAATCTTGGCCACAAGGTGTTATGCTATAGTTGGGTAAGTGAGGCTGCATTTCTATGTGAAAACACCACCACCACCAAAACTGTTCCAAGCTATGTAAGCCTAAACTCCGTGAGGTAGGTTGAGAGACATCGACATGAGAACCAGTGAGGTTTTTGGTAAGGACATATGTTCCTTTAAGAAAAAAAAAAAAAAAAACATTAAGAATATCAGGCACTATTCTGGGTAGAAAGACAGTAACCAACAAGAGAGAAAGTCTTGGTTTTTACATTCTATATTTTTAAAAATCTAACGAGTAATAGCCATCAAATTAAATTATATTTAGTGCGATGAAGAAAATAAAATGGGATGAGGATGTAGGAGAGGGTGGCAAGACGGTCAGGGAAGGTGTCTTTGAGGAGGTGGTTTTGACCTGCTGCATATAATAACTGGAGCAGAGAACGTACAGGGCTGAACTGGGCCGCAGAAATCCCATGTCCTAGGAAATATTAAAGAGTGATTAAAGGGAAGAAAAACGATTTTTCACAGAGATTCTTTTTGGATATTGATAATATACAGTAGCACAGTAAATGATTTAAAGCTCAACAGAAAAGAGAACCTATTTAAGTCAGTGCTTCCCCAACACACCTGAACACGATGGTCAGGCTTTTGGTGGTGATATGTATCTGGATGGGGTTGTAATATGGTAATATTTCCACATTTGATTCTCCAAAAAGTACAGAGTGTCAAACTAAGATGTTTGAAGACTCCAGTAGAATAAAACCAGAATGGGACTTCCGGTGTTTGTGTACTATGGCCTCGTATTTGGTGTCTGATTTATAGTAAATAGGAAGTCACTGAAATTTTACAAGAAATTTACAAGGTAAGGAATGTGTCTTGATACTGCTACTCTGACAGTGGTAATGCTGAGTGTGTTTAATTATCGAGAATTTAGAATGAGGGAGACTAGTCACCAGTATTTTAACTTAAGCAAGAATATGTGAACTAATGTTCAAGTCTAAGAAGAGAATGATGAAAAAGTGGGACATAGAAATGAGGGAAGAAAATTTTCCAAAACAAGTGGCTACCTCATCTGGACTATGGAAGCGACATTAAAAAATGAGTTGGAAGTGGTAAGTTGGGTGGTGGATCAGAAATATGAAAATTATATATTTTAATAGTAAACAGAATGAGCAAGGAGGGAAGGAGAAAATGAGGATTTAAACAAAGTTGACATTCTTATATGCATCACCTAGAGTGGAACATTTAGAAATTCCTTACTTATTTGATGGGCAAGCAACTTGAGTCTTCTTAGTAGGAATAAGAGAGAACATAGATAGGAAGAGGCATTCAAGGTCGATTTCAAAAGTCCTGGTGAAAAACAAGCACTGCCTAAGAGAGAATGCTGCAGTGGGAAGGAGGAGGAAAGAAAGACTAGAGCAGTTTCACAGGAAATAGGGGAACTGGTTTGGATAAAGTGTGAAGCAAGCATCCAAAGGAAGATTGGAGCATGATGGCATCTTTAGCAGAACTGAGAAGAGAAGTCAGGGAATAAAGTTAAGGATGGAGGCAGAATCTCCACGGGTCTGGTACCTGCTGAGTTTGACTATCTGGTGGGTTTATCCAGAAGAGACATTCTGCTACCCAGTCTGAAGGTGAAGGGAGATTTCTTGCTTAGAGATAAAGATTGTAAAGAGGGTTAGTTTAGTATAGAGTTTAGGAGAACCTGACAAGACTCTGCCCTCTCCGCCACTTATCTACTTGTGACTCTGAAAGTTAATTCTTTCTGTGAATCAGTTTCCTTCTCTATAAACTGGGTATGAAAATAAAACCAACCATATAACATTGTTACAAGAGTTAAATATATTAGCATATGTGAGATACTTAAAGCATTACATAGTGTTTTCTGGGATCACGATTAGGTTATTATTTTTATTGTTGTAATTAAATGACATAGATGAAGGAATTTTGGCATGATGATCTCCAAATAACTCTTTCTACTCTCAGTATTTAATAATACAAGCCTTAATATTCAAGAATAAGTCAATAATGAGTAAATAATGAACATTGCTAAGGAATTCATAATTTGATTTTCAAATCCCAGGTCAGAAAAAGAGCCGATTAAAGTCACAATATATTATGTTGTTACTTGGTGAGAAAAACAGTGTTGTGTCCTCTGTAATCACTGATGAATTAGACTCTTAAAGAAGCATATTAGACTACATCACAGTTTTGAAGTCATTTAAAAACAATTCAAGATTCTGGTAAACTCTAATGTACTTGGAGCCGCAGAGGAAAATTCACTTGATTCCTCAAGATTCTTTCTTAGCTGCTTCTCAATAATCTCCATCAGATTCAGCTCAGACAGATACATTAGAGAAATTTTAGAGAATCAAATTCTCCCAAAATATATGAATATAAGAATATTAACCAATTTTAATAGAAAAGTGGACTCATTTTACATCAGTCTTCAACCAGTTATTGGTGAAAAAATATACTTCAAAGATTGTTAATGTAGCAGTTTAATGAGGCTGGTTTTGAATTGCTACTTTAAAAATTCATGCCCATTAATCCAGCCTGTCTCTCAAAGTAGCCCTTCACAAAGGAAAGGATTATCTCCTCTGTACATCCTGTTCTGTTGTGCAGTGAGGATACTTCATGAGCTCAACTGATGAAGGTTTTCTGGAAGCAGTTCATACCCTGAAGAGACATGCACAGATGCAAACAGTGCAGTTTCTCTTCACAAAAGCAAAACAGTAAGTTCATCTGTCTCAAATGCAAAAATTTCAAAAATGAAATTGCCAGATATGCTCTGAAATCACTTTCTAGTATCTAAAAAATATTTTTCATATGTTTTTCAAATGAGGATTCAGTCCTTCTATTGACTTATTGTCCTAATAGTGACCAACAACATGTTTAAATATCTGATAAAGCATAATGGATCTATTCCACAGAGATACACATACGAATTTGATTTCTGTCTTTCAAGGTTTGAGTCAGATACACCGAATAAATTTTTTAAATTCAACTTTGTTATAAAATGCATATAGACTTTAAAAATTTTAACAACTAAAACCAGGTTATTAAATAGATATTTAGGCAGAGGATATTTTCAATTATTAACTATAGATTTTTGAGCTCTTCTTTGCAAAGATTACTTCTTTGCTTTCAAATGTTATTGTGAGTCAAAAAAACACCTGGAGTTAAAAGAAAGTTGTTAAAACATAGAAGTTAACAATTATATTTTATATGAAATAACATAAAATCTCTATTTAGTTTCGTGTGTGTGTCTGCAAATTTAATTTGGGGGAGAAAACAGCTGAGTCTTAAGGGAAACCTGGATGACTGGAGTTATCCTCCTCTCGTGAAGTTCACAGTGATTTGGCACAGGCAGACGGAAGGAGTGCTTTTCAAATGTTTTGTAGTCCCAGGGAGCTGGGTATGGACACAAGTATGCTGATGATTTCCTGGTATCTGCTCTTTTGATTATAAAATTCTGAGACTTCAATTTTATAAACACATGCTCCTAAACACGTGGCCAGGAGAAGTTGAGCTTGGGAGCTAAGTCTGACGAGTGAAACAGCAATAGAACCAAGATTTGGTGTCTCATCCCTAATTCCCACTTTGTGATTAACTTAATTAACAAAAACTCAAGTGCCTTTCCGAACCACTGGAAGACAAATAATTTTGCCAATACATCTGAGGAAGTAATGCTGATTTAAAAACTCAAACTAACTTGAAATAATTTGTAATAAATGTATGCAGTCTAGCAAGTGGGGAGAAGAAAACATGAGTGGGACATATAAAGTGAAAAAAAAAAAAAGAAAATATCTTGTTTTACCTATATATATTTATATAGATTTGAATATAATATGTGTCTTTTTTTCTTAGTGTTTCACGTCCCACACATAAACTTAAGGGAAACATCTTTCATCTTTATCTATATTCCAAGCACTTGACAATAGTTCCTGGAACATAGTAAGCTCTCAACAAATGCTTTTGAATCAATCCCAATTATAGCTAGATTTGTAAAGGATATGTAAAAGTAATACAAGTTATAGTTTCAATGTAGACTTTCCAAGCAAAATGAGTGACAGCACCAAATTGGGGGCGGGGGGGTGTATATTAGTGCCCTTGTAATTCCTGCATTTCCTATTGTTGATGCTATTGCTCTAATATTTTATTCACAGGTTTGCCAGACTAGACCACAATGCCTGCTTTTTTCTTGGCACATAGCATTGAATAAATATTTGAGGCACAAGGAAGTGCTTGTTAATAGGTATCTAGATAGTAAAAACAGTTCCTGATGATTTACCTATTGAGATGAAAGGAATACTTTCAGTTTTTAGATGGAAAACTGATAGAGAGAGCCTTTGCACATTTTTTCAAGCCTTTTAGACAAGCTGAAGTTTCACTAAAGACCACATGATGGCGATGGTGCTGCACCATAAATACAGAATAATGGCCCTGTGGGTTTCCTGGGCCCTCCAGATGCCTTGTCTCTCAATTCCTCTACCCGCGCTTCTGCTGTGTTTCTGCTCCTGTCCTTTCTGTCCAGTCAAGCTCGATAATAAATTTGCCAAAAAACTGTCAAACTGGAACTAGGTACTGCCTATCTGAAATTGGTATTTTCTTTGTTCTCTGACAGTCAAATTATATGTATTCCTCCCAACTTTAAAAAAAAAAAAATCTAAGAATACTTTGAATAACTAAAAATACTCCTGAACTGTTCAAAGTAAGTTGAAGGCAGAGGTCTTTTTACTTTGGACTTCCTGCATGTGGTCTATTCCTTGTTAAACAAAATAACCAACACATTGTCCTGATAAATTATTAGAATCTTCACAATTAAAGAAATTTAAACCTAAGATTTTACCCAAAAAAAACCCCAAAAACAGAATAAGTAGATTATTTTAACACTTAAGGCACCTGGGTACCTACATTTAAAGCAGACAGGAAATCTTAAGAGAACAAATAAAAGTTACTTGAAAATCACCAACTTGCTAAGAGTTAAAAGTGAGTTCAGAAAACTGATAGTAGAAAATAGAAAGGGAGGATTTTCATTAAATTAGAATTATTTTCTTTTATAATTAAGGTAAATGTCTATAGTGGAATGCCGCAAGATTTATATTTCTTTATAGTTTTATTATCATATAATTTACATTTAATAAAATGTATCCATTTAAGTAATACAATGACTTTTAAAAACTAATGTAAATAATACAATCAAGATATAGAACTTTTCCAATGCCTGATAAAGTTCCCTTTAGACCTTGTCAAGTCAATTCTTCCTCCTCACTGATTTGACTTTTATTACCTAAGAATATTTTGCTGGACCCAACCTTTATTTAAAATGATTCAGACAGTATATACAGATATATAGAGAGAGATAGAGATATCTATCTATCTATCTATAGATAGATAGAGATATCTATCTATCTATCTATAGATAGATAGATAGATAGATAGATAGATATGTCTGGCTTTCTCTGCTGTTTTGTTTTGATGTTCATCCATGATATAGAGTATACCAGCAGTTTATTCTTTGTTTCTAGTTTTGTCTCTTATAACGAAGGCTGCTCTGAGCTTTCATACATGAGTATTTGAACATGTATTGGACATATGCTTTCATTTGTTTGGGGTAAATATCTAAGAGTGGAATTGCTAGGTCACAAGGCAGACATACATGTTTGAAGTTATGAGAAACTGACAATAATTTTCTGAAGTTTTTGTATTTGTTTACGAGGATTGCCATAACCAAGTGACACACAGTAGGTGGATTAAAGCAACAGAAATATATTATCTCAGTAGTGTGATATCAAGATGTTATAATCCTTTCTTGCCTTTGTGACCTTAACAGTTGCTGGCAATTGCTGATGTATAACTGATCTCGGTCTGTTTTCACATGGACTTCTTTCCTGTATGTCTACTGTGTTTCAATTTCCCTCTTCTTACTAGGACACCAGTCACTGAATTTAGGGATTATCGTAATCAAACTATAATCTCAACCTAATTTGATTACATATGCAAAGACCCTATCCAAATAAGGTCACAGTCTAAGGTTCAGGTGGGACATTAATTTGGGGGTGACCTTCAACAGTGTAGTGGTTGAACAATTTTAACCTGCCAGCCACTAATATGTATGGGAGTTACAGTATTTCTGCGTCCATGTCAATGATGGATATTATCAGTTTTTTAAGTTTTATCCATTCTAGTATATGTGAAATAATATCCCATATTGGTTTTAATTTGCAAGTCCCTGAGAACCATTGATGGTTAGCATCTTTTCACAATGTATTGATCATTTAGGAATCATTGTAAAATGTCTAAGATATTTGCCCATTTAAAAACTGGGTTGTCTTTTTGTGATGGATTTGAACTGATGGGTACAATTCTGGAGAGAAATCACGTATCTTTTATTGTATTGCAAATATATCTTAACATCTGTAGCTTTACATCTGATTTTCTATAGTATCTTGGAATATATGAAATTTCAATTCTGATAATATGCAATTTTCAACTTTTTTTTCATTTAGTGCATTTGTGTGCACTCTATAAGAACTCTTTCCCAACCCAGCTGGCAAGGGTGTTATACTTTCTTCTAGAAGTTGTATAGTTTTAGCTTTTATGTTTAGCTCTAGAATGTATCTTGAATTAATTTCTGTATACAGTACAAATTAAGAGTAATTTTTCACTTCACTCCCATATGTATCTAATTGTTCTGGCTCCAATGCTGAGAAGATTTTTACTTCATTAAACAGTTCTGCTTGTATTATGGATTTTCTTGAAAATTAGCTTATTGTACTTGTTCAGTTCCAGTGATCCATTTGTTTAATCATGTCACATTGTTTTAATTACTGTAAATTTATAGTAGGTCTTGAAGTCAGGTAGTACGAGTCTTCCAAACTCATTCATTTTCGAGATAATTTTAGCTATTCTAGGTATATTTCTTTTCCAAACAAATTTCAAAATCTGTGTTTCATTGTCTACCAAAATCATTTGTATTTATTGGGACTTCATTGAATATTTGGTAATGTGGTTTTTGAATAATTTATAAAGTCCATTTCTTGCTAATAAAATTCTCTTTTTATAACCTTTTAAAGTTTTCTCAAATTGCTTTATCTTTGAAAATACATATAACTGTCTTAAACCAGATCAGAATTTGTTCAGAAAATACTGGAAATCATCCAATCCATTTTAAGGTACTTTTCCCTGAAAAGATAATAATAAAATAAAATAAATAATTTAAGTTTGGGGAATAATTTTTCTAACATTAGGGAAGAAAGTATATACTTAACAATAAGTAAAACCATAGTTTCAAAAATGTTTAATAGACTTTATAATAAAAAAACTTCCCATTTTATTTAATTTTCAGCTTATCCATATTTATCCATAGACTAAATCTGATAGAAAATATACTGTTTAGCTGTTCTAATTCAGTATATTCCAGTTATTGAAAATTGAAAAAAATTCATTTTTCTTTACTTCTGTCTTATTCCACTAATCAATTAATGACATATTTGCAGTTTATGTACAGAATACTTGAACACTAAGCCACACAGAAGAAAACGCCTGGCATATTTTACTTTTCAAATGTTTTCAGTATTAGGTTAATCTCATTCTCGTTTGAGTTTCTTCCCACGTGAACTATGTCAATGTACCGAAAGTGGAAACTTGAAAACAAAGCCATATTCCGTGTCAGAGTCCTACACTTCTTTCAAATATCTTGTTCCATGGCAGTCACACCATTTGAAGAAAGCCAACCAATTGCAGCGCCTTCCTGGAAATTTCTCTTCGCTTTATTCCAAGCTCTTCCCAATTTTCAGTGAATAAATTATCAGAATTGTAGCCAACTCATATCTTTCCAAATACATAGTGAGTATAGCTGCAAATTAAGGTATTACTTACTGTGTCTAGCCTCAGAGTGGTCTAAAGAAAAGTGTGGCTCTAATCCGAGTTTGAAAGCCAGTCTCCATGTCGAAGGTGCCACCTGCTGGACCGTCAGGGAGTACAGAACATAGCTTGTGTCTCTCTCCCTCACTAAGCGTTTGTGATAGCTATGTTCCTTCCATCACCAGAAATTTTCCCCCTCAGTATACTATTTCCTGAAATTTGAATGCACTAGGAAATCGGTCAAAAACGAACAGAATCCCTAGTGTTTCTTCCCCTCCTATCAGAGAAACACGTAACTCTGATTTTAATTAAATCAGTACAACAAAGTTTGCAAGACTAGATATGTTTGGGGGAAATGGCATAAAGACTATTCATAAGAAATTAATTAAATTATAAATCACATATAATAAATGCTTTACAGTTGTTAACAATGGTATTCATGAAAATGTTTAATGACAAGTAGAAATACCTATATCGCTATAATGTTAATGGAAAAAATAAAGACAACTAAACATGTTTACCATTCAAAGTTCAGACTGTGGCTCTACAGCATCCTGGTTAAGAATTTTGTAGGATTTTGCTGCTCAGAGTTCAGGTTCGATTTCTTTCCTTTATTTCCTATGTGATATGAGAAGGCAAGGTCATCTGTCTAAGTCTGTTTCCTCATGAAAAACTGAAAATTAAAGAACTTTTAGGGTTAGGAAAATTAAATGAATGTGAACCCCTTAGAACTATCTCTGGCATAGGCTACATTCTTACTGAGAATATTTGTGAGTTGACAGGAATATAAAATAATTCAGTTCAAAATTTTTAAGTTTATTTATGGGAGACATTTTTAATTCTTTGTGTTTTTTGCTTTTCTAATTTCATAGAGTGGGCATAATTTATTTCAATATTCAGGGAAATAAAGTGAAAAGCAAAAATTACTGTAAGTGCTTATAGGCTAATGGGTCATATATGTAAAACAAGATGATAAAAATCTCTATCAGGTCCTACTGCAAAGTTCAGATGGTAGGCCTTCTATCAGAAATGCAGCAGCACATAGTCCTAACATAATTGGGGAAAAATGCAGTGGGGTTCATTCCAAACATTTAGGAAAATATAGAGAAGTATCACTTAAAGACTCTCCTACAAAGAGTTGAGATAAATGACAAAATAATTAATATAAAAATGTGATGGGTTCAAACTCTGTTCAGCATGAGACAATACTCTTGATTTTGCACATACTTAGCACTTCCTAACATATGCATAGCTGTCAGGGAGGTAGGAATAAATCTATTTCTCATACTACTATTTTTCTTTTTCTTTAGGATCTCATACAAACCAATAATTCTTACTTTACAAAGAGAAAGGAAAATTTATAGTAAAGAAATTGATAGAAACATATGAGAAAGCTTTATAATGCTAAACTCCATAACTCAGCAAGTTAGAATGTGCAAAAAGTGCCAGTTAACATATTTCTATTCACATATATTACAGTTGGTCAAGTCAGTCAAAAAGAATGAATATAATGCTGTCATTTTATATACCTAAGCTGTCTCTTAAGAGAAAAAAAACTATCTTACTACTTCTATCTTCATAATGCCTAACAATGGTTTATGTATATATAGCAGATAAGGATTTGCAAGCTCATATTTAAGCAACAGAAATAGCACAGTTTGTTTTCATTTATTAACTTACATTTGATGCCTGCTAGGCTGAATGGAAATCAAACCTCCTTCAGTTAAGACTTCCTCTTTTGGGTTCCAAGGTCAAAACCCCAGGAAAACTTGGGAGTTTTCCTTGACCTGGGAGATGGAGAAGAGTGATCAATCATCTGGAAACACTGTCAGCTACTGAGACGCTGAAGTGGCAGCACTGCTCCTATGTGCTTCTCAGGTCACATGAGCTTTTGCCTGGCCTGGGAGTCTCAGTGGCAAGAGGTCACTTTCCCCTCAGACTCTTCTCTGATACTTGCCTATCACAATCTCTCTGGCTAGAGAATTAACTTTGGTCTTCCCATAGCTATTACATAATTTCATCCCTATGTGGGGTACAAAATAAAATTTGAATGTTTTAATCCAGGAAAGATAAATAACATAAATAATAGTTTCCCCTCTCAATGAATTTGGATTTTTTTCCATTGCCTGGATGAGACCTTGAAACTTCTTTATTGAAGAATAGAGACTATACATTAACTCTTTCTTTTACTTTAATAAAATTCTTAAATCTTCTCTACTCCTCTCGCCCCAACATCTACCTCTTAGGTGAGGCAGGGGTTAACTTGGGGACACCAGGAAGTTATAAAAACACATGAAAAAAAACAGAGTAGTAGAACACCAATCTTCTAAGTGTTGCTCCTTTTATCATGATTTCTCTCCTCCTACTTCTACCAAGACCAGTTAGATAATTTGCAGGGCCCAGAGCAAAATGAAATGAAATGTGTGATCTCATATATATACACATATATATATTATATATATATAATATATATATTATATATATATGTCTGTGTGTGTGTGTTTCTACAACTGATAACACAGTATTGAATCATACATGATTCTTTCGAGCATGTGGCCCTGTGTGACTGCAGAGGTCGCATGCCCTGACTCAAGCCCTCACTGCTGCCTTAATTCAGGACTTCCTTCCCTTTTTTTCAACAACCTCCTAGCCAGTGCTCCTTCTATGGAATAAGTTCCCTTCTTTGTACCCTTCAAAATCATCCTATACATACCCTCCATATAAAATGTTCCTACAGCAGACATCTGTCACATCCTTGTTTATATACTTTAATAAATCCCCTACAGGGTAATATCTAAGATATAAACATAAATTTCAAGATGCTACTTTATCTGGCCTCCAATTGACTAGGCATCTCCATCTCTTTCTATTTCCTGCTTCACAAGCCATGCTCTACCTGTGTGTCAAAGGCAATGCCTCTAGGCTCATGGATTCCATCTTCAAGCAACTAGAGAAAGAAGGTAAGACAACAACGGACCGTGCTAAATACAAAGTCTTCATTTCATGTTATGCATATTCTGTCCTTTTAGAAGATACACAGCTACCAGATGTGTTCATTTATCCAAGTAAGTCAGTTCAACAACCATAAAATCAAGTAATATTTTAGAGATGCTTGAGATTTATAGACTATATCAATGTCATTATTTAATCCTGTTATAGTACAAACTATAAAATGCCCTAAGATTTGAAGATTTCCTCACTTGTGTATCCTTTATCTAGTTCGTGATCCTCTGAGTAGCCTTTATTGTATACTTGCTCATGACAGGCTTTCTAGGTGCTAAGGCCAGAAGGATGAAGAAAAGTAATAAAATCATTTTTTTAAAATTAGAAAATCACAGTTTAAAAGAGATAAAGAAGATAGTCAACAAAGCTATTTTAATAGAATATACTGTGGGTATCATTTATTGAATCCCTACTGTGAGTGAAGTACAGCATTACTGGGCATTTCATCTATTCTATTGCTATTCCCCACAAAACTGGGGCAACCTAATTCTTATGTGACACCTTGGAAAAATGGGGCTCCATGAATATAAGTAACATGCCATAATAAGTTAATTTAAAACCTAGGATCTAAACCCAAGTTTGTTTGATTTCAAACCTCTCTTCTTTCCACTGTATTATGATTCTGTCTCGTATATATTGACAATGATGCTCTATAGCTGATACATAAAGAGAGAAGTGACTGGCAAACTCTATCCTATGTTATTTAATGAGAGAGAAGTGGATTAAGAAAAGATTAGCCTTATGGACAAGAGTGAAGGGTAAAGATAGCATGCTGAAGGAAGAACACATTGCCAGGCCCCAAAGAAGGTCACATTATAGGTGTTGCAAGTAGTTTGAAATCAAAGAACCATATGTGCAAAACTGACACAGCCAAAAAGCTAGTCAAAGGGACATGTCATAGGTGCTACTTGCATGTCAACTAAAGAGCTGGAACTGTCTGCAGGTGATGAGGGGCCTGGAGAAGACTTAAGTGGGGAGCGATATAGCAACTGACTGTTAGAAGGATATTCTGCTACCAATGTGGAGACCAGATCAAAGGAGAAAGAGACTGCAAGGAGAAAGAGCATTCATCAGGCCATTGTAGTCTAGGCAAACACAAAGAAAATACGAATTAAATCAGTGGAAAACTAAATGAGGAAGCCTAGTTTAGGAGATACAGGGTAAGAAGAGCAATAAAATCAGGATTTTGCGATAGTTTGAAAAATAATCTAGATAGATGCCAGCGTTTCTCACTTAATATTTGATTAAATGGCTCTTTAACTCAATTACTGGGTGGGCTCTGTAACTCCTTTTAATTATATCTTTTATTCAAAGTCTTCCATTTAAGAAATAACGATCACCTTCTTGTCTCTTTCTTTTCTTCAGGATTGAAGCAAAGTTCATTTCCTCTTTTCTGAATCACAGTGTTTTGCTGTTGTCTTTTCTTTTTTCTTTCTTTTTTTTAATGGAACGGATTATTTGAGTTCAATGATTACATATAGACCTGATTTCCTTTCCTCTCAATTACTGTCTAAGAAGCCGGGTTCTATTGCCAGATAATTATTTCACAATTTATACTTGTGGGAAGGTCATACTTTGTGACAGCTCTCTACAGTATACACAACATTTCCATGAACATTTTCATTTTGATCCCCTTTGAGGCATTGTGGAGAAATTAAATCCTCTATTCTAAAATGAAGAAATGAAACTTTTAGAGACTTTCATTATTCGTTCTCACTCAAATGGGGCCAGAACACCAGTCTTAAGTTTTCTAAAAGCATGTCTCCAGGATACTACTTGACCTCTCCCAGCCAGATTTGAATTTTACTGACCAAGAACAAAGTGACTGACGTGTGTACTGTGATTAAGCATGACAATTATTTCTTTTGAAAATAAGGAACAACTCAGAATGTGGGAAAGCTAAGGCTCAAATCAGTTTCTATTAAATAAGGATTCATCTGGTCACTTGAATTTCCTGCTCACCCTCCTGAGACATTTGGTGTGATTGGATTTAGGCAGTTTGCACAATATAGTGCATCAGCTAATTGCTCCTCTGCTTACTATAAGCACAATTGGCTACACGGGCTGGAAAACCAACCCAGGGAATAGGCTATGAAATTGGTATTTAAGCTTTGGCAGCAGACTGACTGATCAGGATACTGAATGAAAAGCTAAAACACAAAGCACAGCTTGTTTTGTTTTGTTTGGTTTTTTTAACAGTAATTTCTAGTGGCGGAGACAGATGTTTCTTGAAGTGGCAAGAGATTTGCAAAGCAGAATGTTATAGCACTTACTGTAATTGCTTTATTAATATTGTATGTGTTTATGGCTTCTATCTTTTGGCGTGTGGCACCTCTTACTTTAAATGACTTTGGGTTTCCTGATGACTGGCAGTTAATCTTTACTTCAGAGATCCTTTGAGTCACATATTCAGTGTTGCTTCTGCATAGTGAATTATTTCACATGAAGCTGCATTTTCCCTTGCTTTTATTACACTTAGAAGCCCTCAGGGGGCACTGGAACACCATCAGAAACTACAGTTCTCTACACGCCAAAGAACCAAGAAATACACTCCCAGTTACATGCCCATCCTGCAACAGAAATAACCTACAACATCCCTAGTCAAGACTCAGGGCTGACTGTCTGCTATAGCCTATAAGAAGGGCCTAGGAGAGATTCTAACCCAGAGTACTAAAAAGATTTAGTCTATATGGGAAAGTCAAGTTTGCAATAAGCATATCCTAAAATAACCTTTTTTGGGGGTGCTTGATTTATTTTGCTTCAAAACATATTTTAATTCTCTTACAATGTGTTGCTAAAAAAGAGACAAGGAACTAATAGGGAAGTAAACCAACAAATGAAAGATACATTGAGAGTTGATATTTGCTGAAGAAGTGTGTTGGCTTAGCAGCTGCTTTTCCTTCCTCTCTCTCCTAGCCTATCAGAGGGACTGAGTGGTTCCTGAAGATTCTCTCTTAGGCTTTTGCTCCTTGGTGTGCCTTCTCACTGATCTTTCCTGTTTGCCGTGGGGAAAGGGGCTTCTTTTGAGGAGTTTCTGTCTAAGTTTTGTGGGTGACATCATTATTGCTGTCATTTGCGCCATGCTTAGTAACCCGTGGGTTAAATGCAGGCTCCACTAAGCCATGGGCCTTAAGGGGTGTGGAAGAAGCCAGAAAATCTAGCAAAAGATCCTGGTCACTGAGTTGTTTCTGGGAACTGCTGGACTTTCTTCTGAAACCAACCAGCAATCGAAGGTGAAGCTATGCATGATGTGTTCAGCACTCTGTACCATGTGGTGACAAATTCCTTTGTGCAAACACAACTGGAGGCCTCCATAATTTACTGGTTAAAAAAAAAATCATCTTTCATTAATTCTTGTCTCTAGGAGAAAGCCTACTCAATATTTAATTTTAACCTAACATGTCACATTTTTTTCTCATGCCAAGAAATAGCCTTGAAGCTCTGCATAATTCATGGTGGTGGACAAAATCTACAATCAGAAGAAATTATACATGTGGAGATATGTGTATATGTGTATATATGCATATATGTATACACATAGATGTAGATATAGAGGGGTGTGCTGTGGTACCTTGTATAGTCATCTTCCCATTGATATTTGGATTAAGACATTTTTTAAACATTCAGGATAGTTTATAAATATTCAGAAATTATTTGATGAAAAAAGACCACCAGTGAAATGGAGCAAAAATGTGTAGATTTTCAAGTGTACCCTGCAAGACTAGAAGCATTGTAAGTGCAGCTTCTAGTTACAGAAAACTTTTTTTCAGTGTCTTCATCTGTGTCCATGGGTCTTTCTTGAATAATGCGTATGAAATACCTTCTAGAACTTTTGAGGAGAAAGAAACAGGACTATAGATATATACTTACAAAATACACCATTAGTCACTTTTAGTTTGCAAATATTAAGAAATCGATCCAAGATTTTTTCAAAATTCTCAGTCCAAAAATTGGTATCAAATGATAAGGAATTATTGGAACCTACATTCAGTCAGGACAAATCTATGGCCACAATAATGATGAACCTCTCTCCATCTAATCTAATTCATCTCCTTTAAAAAACTTCAATACATCAATTATACGTCAATCAATTTTTTAAGGATTTTAAAAATGCTATGTTCCTAATATAAACAAAAAAACAAGGGGTAGTAAGTGTCTATAGAAGTTATAGTTCATGTACTTAAGCTAATAACATCTTGCAGGTAAACAGGGATTACTTATAAAGTCCAGGGTAACATATAATATTATTAAAATAATGCCATTCCCTCAAGCTGTTCAACTGCACAACCAATCTGACACATTAACATACTGCATAGTGAAAAGGCTGCACTTGCTACATTTTCCCCAGATTTTGTTTCATTTAAAAAACTGTGTACCAAAAAAAGTCATATTCAAGATATTGCTTATCCACAACATCCCTGAAGTGCTTTGACAGCTATGAGACTTTTATTTTAGTAACTGAGCCATGTATACATGCATTTGTTCCTCTATGTTTTGTTTTGTTTTTTTTTTTTTTAAACTTACCAGCACATAATTTCACCTTTCCTTTTGGGTGAATTCTTATGCTGTGCATTTTTGGGGGGTGAGATAATCCACTTTCCAAAGGGATTCTGCAGACCAGAAGCTACCCTGTCTGATCCGTACCTTATATATGACACCTTCCTAGATCACAGTTATATTTCTTATACTAGCAAGAAGACAAAAAATAAGGATGAGAGAAGGAAGGAAAGAGGAAAGAAAAAGAAATTCATGGACATTTTCCATCCAATATCTCATTTTCTTTCATTTCAAGATGTGCAATTCCCAAGAATATTATGTTCCTTGGATTGATCAGTATTCTCTTTCAATAAGACCGCAGGACATAGCTGTTGGGCACAGAAACTAAATGTCATGAATTCAGTGCCCTGCTACTTGGCAGGAAACTCTGACTGCATGTTTTTTTGTGTAATTTTTTTTTCACTTTCACTCTTTATTGTGTTTTTTTTCCCCCACAAAAGTTAGACAATAATAAGTAGCACATTTACACACTGCAGTTAATGATTGTAATAGTATAAGGTAAGGGGATAAATACTTATTAACACAAAAAAACTATAGTATAAACTCTACACTGAATAGAAAAATTATTTCAGCAGTTAATGAAAACATGGATACATTTGACAGAATTACTTAGGGGAAGAAAATCGCTTGCATGCCTCCTGGGGGCAAATTAACTGGGTGTGTATGTGTTTAATCCTTTCAAGATTGTAAGTATAATTGTTGTAAACTGCCACCCTCCTTGCCTCCTACCCAAGTCTGAGTAGGCACCCCCCAGTTCTATCTTACCTTTTTGTAGCTAATTTGAGTTTCTCTTCCCAAGATGCACCACAATGTCTGCAGGAAAGGAAGCTAATAATGCCTTCCTAGGAAATTCTAGATTCTCTTCCCTGGGGTTAATTGTTGATCGAATAATGGACAATCAGAGCACTAGTCATTTGGATAAAGGAGGAGAGGCTACAGATAGGACAAGAAGAAAATGATGCTTTTAGAAAACATACCATAGCTCATCTAAATGCATTTTTTATTATTATCTAGCACTTTAATTTATATCTCTTAGTACTACACTCTCATAAGAACTTGCTAATCTAGGTTTCATTTTATTTATATGTGTATTACATATATATTGTCTTCAACTTTCTATTTATCTAGCTACCTATTTATATATCTATAGGCATTCCATGATTATCTTGTCTCTGACTTGTCTAGCCCTAGATGGAATATGTGGAATATATACCCTCAAGGAGAAGGCAGTCATCACATGCAGGGAGTTAATCCATCAAACCTCAGATGAGTAAAAACATCTTGGTTTAAATATATTAGGAAGTAATTTAATAAGATGAGTAGATAAGTAGGGCTGGGATCTGACACTTTCTGATTAGAAATGTCATGAAAGTGAAGAAATTGTCTCCAGACAATTAGTTTATTAAGGAAATTCATTTTATAGTTCTTGCAATTTGAGATGAATCATTTAACTACTCGCCCTCAACTAAATCAGAGAAACAATAAAAAAACAGGTATGGGCAAGGCTGCTACAACTCTAGAGTTACTTGATTTAGGTGAGAATTTAAATTTACACTAATTATCAAGAAAGTAAAAAGACTTCAAAAGATAAGATCGTAGATATACATCTTAGAATTCTTGATATAGACTTTAGCAAAGTCTATTTTAGCAAGCTTAGTGTAGAAATGTGTGGGATTATGTCAGAGAATCTAAAAAATTTCCCCCAAATCAATGGAAGACTAAAAATTTCAAGGTATCAGAGAAAGCAAGAAAAGGGAAAAATTTTAAAAAGCTGTGCCACTTGGAAGCAAACATGAAAAAGGAATTTGGGGAGTAAGAGATTTACTGGAGAAAAAGGGGTGGTGATAATTAAGGAGAAGGAAGCAGGCTTGACCAGGAATATCATTAGATGAAAACAAGAGTTGACTCTGGGTAAAGGAAAGGGAGAGGGCAAGATAGGG
Organism: Solenodon paradoxus; assembly: GCA_004363575.1. Taxonomy (NCBI): domain Eukaryota; kingdom Metazoa; phylum Chordata; class Mammalia; order Eulipotyphla; family Solenodontidae; genus Solenodon; species Solenodon paradoxus. The sequence continues at coordinate 1,042,672 of RJWH01000220.1, read as the reverse complement.
CAGGGGAGCTTCGAACAAAATCCCAGCCAACCCAACAGGAACTGTGCAGAAGACATTGCTGATCAGACATGCCTGGTCTAAATAGGCAGATTTTAGAAACCCCTCTACGTTCAGTCATTGGCTGGGGACTTTCCAGAAAGTTTGTGGTCTTGACCCAAAGCTACATGATGATATCACATAGTGATTATTTGAATTTCCCTAATCATTAATGATACTGAGTACAATTTCACATACTTGTTAGCCGTTCATATAATTTTTTTGGAGGATGGCTATTAATTCTAAAACACAAAAATATTGAAAAGATGTGAAGAAAAGAGAACTGTTGTATGTATAATGTTGATGGGAATTTACATTTCTTATTCATTGATGTATGGATGTTTCTCAGAAAAAAAAAAAAAAAAATAGAACTACCATATGGTTCAACAGTGTCACACCTGATTATCTAACCAAAGGAATTGAAACCAGGATCTCAAAATGGTATAGGTACTCCCACATTCATTGTAACATTATTCACAATAACTATAAAAGCAACCTAAATGTCCATCAGTCAGTGAATGCATTAAAAAAACCAACTATATATATTATTCAACCTTAAAAAACAAGGAAACCCTTTCATTTGTGACAATATGGAATTAACCAGGACACTGTGAACTGATATAAGTTAGACACAAAATGACAAATACGATGTTACCATTTATATGAGGAATCTAAAATATTTAAACTCATAGAAGCAGAGAGGTGCTATGGAGAGAGGGAAACCAGCAACATTAGAAGTATTTAAAGGATAATGTGGGCTTATCCAACCAAGGATGGGTGCAAGGAAAGAGCTATTAAGGTCAGGGCCTGAAATTTTTGTGGTCACTCTGCCTCTTTTAGCTGCTTAAGGGTTTCCTCCAGCAGATTCGCAACATTGGCTATAGAATCAGCCCTTAAAATATGGGTAGCTGAACATTGCAAGAATCAAAAGGGTGAGGAGTGTATACCCTAAAGAGCCTCTTGGACTCAAATATATTAACTGATGGGCCCTACTTCTAGTATACACAAAACCATAATACAGGTTTTTGGAAACCATTAAGGATCAGATCAGTGTCAGCAAGCCCCAGACTCGTATTGTGAATCTGGAGTCAATAAGGGTACCAAATAAATGGTATTTCCCAAAATGGGACAATAGAGGAGGCAGAAATTTATGAAGGACAAACATCCACAGTGATCCTACCTTGATTGAGCTGCTTTATTTTCTTGCCCAGATATATGTTCTGGATGTTTTCAGGTTCCTCCTGGTCTAGGTTCTCACTTGGGCCTCTTGACCAGAAATTCTGTGAGTGGCCAAGTCACATTTTGTTTCTTCCCAGAGATCAGTCCTGATGCTATCAGTAAGTGGCTTTGTGAGTCACATGATATTTCAGGTTCTTCCTGAAGCTGTGAACTAGAGGCTCTTTCCCTACCTGGGACCTTGTTACAACTCTCAAGCAAAACCTCAGTATTGAAGAGAGACCTCAAATCAACCAGTGGAATGCATAAACAGGTCATGTTAGATGAGAGGTTAAAATTCCGATGGAATATGGAGTCAGGGGAAGAGGTAGACGTCCAAGAAAAGTGGAGTCAAGATAGGGAATGCATTCTGGAATCTGATGATAGAAGGGAAAAGGAAAGTAATAGGGTTGAGAGATAGTCCATGACAAATGTGGGATACAGTGTCAAATACGACTCTTATCGAATAAAAACATATTGTGAGAGTGGTAAAGAAAATAGGGGATGATTTGACCCATTTGGAGGAAGGAGACCAGAAGGAGGCTAGTTTTTGACACCTGAGTGGATCCCAAACGTGTCAGAGAAGAAAGTGCATCTTTTTCTAGCTCCCTGCACATCAGTATTTTTGCTCCCATGGTTGTTGTATCAAAGTTCAGAGAAAGGATCTTGCTGCAACTGCTCTTGAAAGCTGGCTTCAAAAAAGAGCTTGCTCAGGTACCTACAGACAGCAAGTGCACAGCTTCTCTAGAAGAAAGGGACAAGTAGGCTTAGCAAGCCTGGCAGGAGTCACCTTCCCCTTTACCCTAAAGTTCTTCTCAAATTACCTTTTTTATGTACTCTTTTTCTCAGATAAACTTAAGCTATACTGGGTGCCTTGAATTCCACAGGGAAAGCTAAGAAGAAAAATCAGGAAAGAAATGAAAAAAATAATCACGACTGCTTTTTTAAAAGAAAGACACTTGGACATCTCCCAGATGGGGAAATAGGATCATGAGTTAAATTAAAGTAAGGTCCACACCAATAATTTTGTGGGATTTTCTTGTTGCATTTGTTTGTGAAAAGGACTGCTACAATGGATACTTGAAGGGGATACTGAGGTCATGTCCGTTAATGCAAGGCCAAAACGGATTATGAAGAAAAGCTCACTTAGTGGATGGAGATTTCAAAAGTGTAAATTCCAGGGAATTTCTAGCAGAAAATTCTAGGGTAAGCTTTAGTTTTTCAAGGACGTAGAATTGAAAGGTTAGAGGTCAAGATTTCTGAGGGTAAAAGTGGACCCAGCTAGTAGTATCTGGGTTATAGTTGGAATGAATAGAAAATTTTACTGTGTATGTGTGTGTTAACATGGAGGGAGTGGAAAATGGGAATATCCAGAAAAAGATGGAGGAGGGACCTTGTGGCCTGGATGGTGGATATATTTTTCCTCCTTCCCCTCCCTTATCCTCAGCGACTCTGACAGCTCCATAGGTATGTGATGCAGACCTGGAGCTTCAGTCAGAAGTGTGTACTCTCAGTGCCCACTAATTGTGGATGCACTGTGCACCAGCTGATGAAGAACGAACTCTTTTATCTGTAGATAATTTTGACCTCAGGAGAGACTTTAAGCTCTAGTAAAGCTCTACTTCCTAAGGCATTTCAACTTGATTTTCTATGTCCTTTTTTGTGGTGTGGCTGCTTCTGTTTTTAACAATTTTAGGGATGAAGAGGTCTTAAACAGGTTAAGGAAAATGTAGAACCTAGACCCTTAGAAGAATTTGTATCTGGTTTTTTTCTGTTCTCAATTTTCTAAAGCATGTTGGAGCAGAGACACTTGAAATGAAAACTCCCAGGAAGTAGAACACTACCATTCTTTAGGGAAATGAGTTGGACAGGATAGAAGTTGAAGTGAGGACTCAGTTTTCCATGTCAAATTCACAGACCATCTACCTCTGTGTGATAGATACTCCTGAGATAAACCCCAAGCAGCACAATTTGGTTGCAGTTATTTGGCTTCTTAAGCTATTTCAATTCACCAGAGGAAAAGGTTTCTCAACATCATACATCAACCACCTTCCGTAAGTAAGTGTCTTGGGGACACCATGTAAATGGTTCAACTGGGACAGCAATGCTGAGCCTCTGAAAGCCTCTGGTCAGATGCTGTCCTATCTATGCTCAGGGAGCAGACTCATTTTGAATGGAGCAGAGATGTTTCTAAAGATCTGAGCATCTGTACTCTTCTTCTACAGAGGACTGCTGGTGAAAATTTCAACTGAGGACCTCATGCAGGAATCCTTTGTTACTTGAGTTTTTTCAGAAAAGAAATAATGGAAAATTACTTTATCATTTTAAAAATCAATGAAAGGGAAATAAAAAAATCCAATTGGGTCCAGAAAGCATGTCACTCATGAGAAATGAATTCTGCAACTTACTCAGAGGGAGGGGAATGAGAGAAAATTAAGTCCCAGATTCTCATTCTTGTCTTTTAGCATCAACACAGCCAGAAAGAGTAGTGGGTCCAAGGTGAACCATTCAGTAAGGCAAGTTTCTGCCTGCTCAACACTTTGTTTTCCAAGGGCTAACCTTAAACTCTCCATTCCACAAAGGCCAAAAAAATTTTCTAGGACACTGGGCTATGAGAAAGAAAGCCAAGGATAACATGCAAAGTTCTAAGATTTCCTTCTCTGAACATCCATAGGAATGAAGAAATGATGGAATTGGGTCATGGGGCTTGCCGACTGGGTGGAAGTGTGGGATGCTGCATGCAATAGTCAAGATTATTCAGAGAGACATACATAGATTTACTTCAGGAACTGGCTCGTGTGTTTATGGAGACTAGCAAGTCCAAAATCCACAGGGTGACTTGGACGGCTGGAGACTTAGCAAAGAACCTATGTTGCAGTTCAACTTTGAAGACTTTCTGCTGGAGATTTCCATCTTGCTCGGGGCAAAATAAGCCTGGTCTATGTCGGGCTTTAATTGATTAAAAGAAGGCCACTTTGGAAGAATATACGCTTTACTCAGAGTTCACTGATTTAGTGTTAATCTCATCCAAAAGCAACCTCCCAAAACATCCAGAATAGTGACCAAATATCTGGCATAGTGACCTAGCCAAATGACACATAAAATCAATTATCAAACAATGGAATAATATTTTTAGCAGAGTTTCCAAGTGCTGACACTAGACAAGTTAATTTACTTCCCAAAGTCTCAGACTCCTCTTCTCAAAGAGCACCTGGTCATCAAATCTCAAAAGAGTATGGAAGTGCTTTGTAAATGATAAAGCACTATACATATGACAACCTCATTAATGCTTTCATGGTTCCTTTGACCTTGAATCCTAACTCCAGGGGTTCTCAGTATCTAATCAAAAAGAGTCTGTTTCCAATGGAACATTCTGCTCAGTCTCCTACAAGTTCTCCTACAAGTTCTCTTACTAAGGATTCAAAATGGGTGATAAAGGGGAGAAAGAAAGTAGTCCCACTGCAAACTATGTACTTTCTTCTCTTTCTTCTCCACTGGAGTGTCCTACTCTGCTGGTCTCCCTGGTCTCTGTCTAAGGTCCCCACATCAGCAGCACCATCACCACCATCATAATAAAATTCTTCTTTCGTCAACTCTCCCAACTCCCTATCCCAATTTGGATACATCTTGATTTAGAGGAAGAATAAGGCTTTCACTTTAGCCTACCTGGCTTATTAAGTGAGCAATCTGAGTGACACAGAAAAAATAATTTTTGGCTTGTTTTGAATCACATCTATGATTACTTCCACTATAAAGATTTACTATTTTTTTCCATACACCTGCTCACTTTTCACCAAAATCACCATTGGCCTTTCAGAATGTATTAAAAATAATTGATGATCACTGCCAGGGAGCTGGGGGTGGGGGAAAATAGATAGTTGTTTGATGGATATAAAGTTTAGTTATGCAACATTAAAAAATTCTAGTGCTCTACATTGTAACACACTACCTATAACTAGTAATACTGCATTATAAACTTAAAATTTGTTGAGTAGACCTCAGGTTAAGTGTTTTTACCACAAAAGAATGAAAACCAACAAAAAATACTCAGAGGGGAAAGAGGCAACTTTTGGAGGGGATGGTTATGATTATTACCTTGAATGTAGTTAGCTTCACAAGTGTATTCAATATACGTTAAATATATTTGGTTTGATTGGATTTTACACCTCTGTACAGCTGTTAAAAATGAGATCATTTATATCACTGTTTATATATGTCTGTCTACCCATGTTAGCTAGACATTTAAGACATTCATACTAAAGGCTTTATTCTTAAAATTTTAAGTTGGAGAATTGACATACTACATCATTCCCTCACTTTGATTTCTTCAATTCCTTTGTTCATTCCCCCTCCATGGGCTGAAGTTTTTGCACAGCTGATCAATCACTTTTTACCCCCTCCCACAACAATTTCTGTCTGTATTAATAGGTTCTGAGAATCTCCTACCCCAAAAGGTGACATTTTAAGCTCTGCACCAACATTATTGACTTTCCCTTGTGTGCAAAAATGCATTTTTTGTTCAGAAAAGCCCTTCTATATATCCTGGTATCTGTGACATTATAATTTATGACCTAACTCTATCCCAGATAGATCTTAAAAACCAAGGGACTCCCATTTCTCAAATACCCTTTAAAGCATAAGTAAAAATAAATTATTTTCAGGTGAAAAGGGATCTAAAAATACCCCACTGATTGTGTTCTTTAAAAATGTCAGTCATAAAAGCCAAAAAAAAAAAAAAAAATCTAAGGGGATGTTCCACATTAAAGGAGACTAAAAGAACTTGATAAGTAGGTACATTATGTGATTCTAAATTGGGTTCTGTAGTGGGGAGAGAAAAATGCCATATATAAAGGACACTCTTGGGTAGGTAAATGCATAACATTGAAACAGAGGCGCTAAAGAAAAGTTTCAATGCTCATGTTAAATCCAATGCTCAACTTAATAACTACTGTGAATGAGCAAAGGAACATTTTTTTCTTAAGAAATACGCACTAAGGTATTTAGAAAAAATGGACCATGAATTTTAAAAGTTCAGGACAAAGAATCAAATTTATACAGAGGGCAGAAAAGACAAATCACAAACAAATGGTAAACTGGAATGTCCTATAATATTCTTACAGCTTTTTTATAAACTTTCAAATTATTTCCCAATAAATAGCTCCCAATAAAATGGCCTATCAATCAACTCTACTGAGTTTTAACTCCCTTTTACAAGAACAGACTTTGGTGCCCACAGCAGTCACATTCACAGTCAGCTTCTAAAAGTGAGAAATCCCAACTTCCAAACAATTTTAGTTTTTTTGTCTCAGGTGAAACACAGCGGTCTTCTTATTATAACTGTGGTTATATAAATGTCAATGAGAGTTCTAAAAACATTATAAAAATATCGAAAATTCAGATTAAAATAAAAATACATTATATACACACATATATATACACACATAAAAATATAAAAGAATCATATTAATATCTTGGTTTCAAATTCTTTTTCTATTGCAAACCACCTGTGTGTCTTGGGAAAGGTCATTTTAATTCTTTTTCAGTTTCTTTATCTGGAAAATAGAAATGAAAATCCTTGGTCACTTGATATATGGTAATTATGATTAAGAATAGTGATTGAACCAATAGGAGATTTACTGACCTGAAATTTCTTTATTCAGAAGATCTCAGTTTTTCTGAGAGTAGCTAAGCCCAGTGATCCATGGAGCACATACCTAAAAGCCTATAGATCAATTCTCCTGGTCAAGAAGGAACACTCCATTCTTCTTTTTGCTTATTGATACCACTGCCCCACACAGTTGACCTGCTGGGAATGAATTTTAAGGCAGAAGTCACAGCATTTCAGCATTGTCTTAAGGATCCGCCAGTCAGCTCTTCTGCCTCAGTCTTTCCTCTTGGACCCCTCTCCCAGAGTTGGGTTAGCAGATTTCTTAAAAGTTTCTTTTATCTGCAAAGCTTTTCTGCACTGGGCTAACCTTTCTCAATGTTTGCTTTACCATGCCTCTTGTCAACCTCTGGTACATCACCTTTATTCTCCATTTGCTCTCTGAAATTCAGGTTATTTTTGTTACATCTGCTAACAAGAGCATTTGCTACCAACTCTCCCCAGCATGGAAACACATGCTCAAGTGTAGGTGCCCACTACTTCGTGCTCTGTGCATCCGTGTAAATATCCATAAAGAAATGTATGGCCGCATGGAAAGAATGAATGCATCTGGAAATTACAAACTGCCAAATTGGGGATGAGGGATGTATTTTACCAGATTTTTGACTGAGGCATTTGAAATTCCCAGTTGGAAAGTTTATGACAAGGAAAACATATGGCTCTATCATAAAGCTCAGCACTAAATATTACTGAATGATTTTTATTAAAATGGAAAGGATTCAAAGGTTTTAGCACTTGGCATATGTAGCCGCAAACACATACCAAAATGCAGATATACTTTTAGAGAAAAAAATTTGAAAGCATTTTTTGTCTTAAATCCAGTTTTTTTTCAGATATTACTTGTAAGAAATCCTAGGGACACTTAGTATTTTCAGGTTTAATATAATAAAATTACATTTGAGAAACAAGAAAATGTTTTCAAATCATAACTGGAAAATAAGATGATATCCATATTTATGTTCTCTACCTCCCTTTACCCACCAAAGGAGAAAATAATTCATCACCTTTATTTCCAGGGAGTCAGATAAGGGACATCAGGAATGGGACATAGGATTGTAAAAATGCACAGCTGTCCCTTGGAAGGGATAAATTTAGTTTCATTATCTGTTTTATATCAAAGAAGCAGGCACACAGAATGCTGGTGTAGGTCTAGTTGGCTGATGAGGACACACCCAGGACTTCCATGGTCTCTTGTTCCAAGTCCTGTCCTACTTCATGGCCTGGCACTTCTCACCTATTCCATAGTCTCCTCAACGTCCTTTCCCTTCTTCAAGACCTCTTCAGGGTTGCTGGATAGGCTGCTGCAAAATAACATCTGGAAGTACTTATTTCCATTCCTTTTATTTCTGTGATACTGCATTATTTTTCAACTCAAATGGAAAAAAAATCTTACTCTTTTCACTAAAATACAATTTGATAGCATTTGCACTGAGGGGTCATTCCTTAGTCCTTTCTTGGACTTCCGCTTACCCAACATCACTGTATTATTATTCACAGAGAAGACTATGATAGCAGCGGAGGGTATGAAGACGGGAAAGACAAGGCTCCTGCTAGAAAGACTTTAGAGGACTCGCTCGAGTAGTTTCTAGCCTCAACTGAGGGTATAAGCCATGTATCGGTTTGCAGTTTTCTTTGTTTGGCTTTTTGTTTTTTGGCATGAATATGATCTATCTGGTATCAGATGATATTTGTTTACATGTGTACTAATGTTGTCTACCTATCTACCCATCATCCATTCTGTCCCTGTTCATTTACTTATCCTATCACTGAAGATACTATTCTGCTGCCTAGGGCACCACCTTGCCTGATTTATATGTTAGCCTAGCATAGGCATGTTTAATTATATCACCTATTTCTCAAAATTAATGGTCTTTTGTCTACAGGGTAAACAGTTTGAGTTGTATAAAATGAAAACGTGGTACACAGTGGCTTTTACTCTTGTCCCCTCAGGGATGATCATTTTATTAAGGTGCTTCCTCTGTCATTTTTAAAGCTATAAAATAACATTTAAAAATAGTACCATATAATCAAATCCTCTCAAAATACCCAAAAAAAATCAGTCAACTTCTAGAAATGTGAGTCTTCATGTTCTTACTGGCTAGTCTCTTAATTAACAGCTTAGAGATCCCACCTGCTGTCAAAATAATTGTGCTATCTTTTCACTTAATTTTTACATGACCTCAAAAGACTTCCAGTTTTGTTTTGTTTTATTTTTCCCTTCTCGGAGATTAGCTTTACTTCCCACATAGCTTTACTCATCAAGTGTTTCAATACACATTTTAACTCAAGAGAAAACTGAAAAGAGGGAGTATTTTCTTTCTTAAAAATACAAGAGCCTTCTCGACAGGGAGGGGCTCTGATATAAAGGGAGCAGTCTTGTTAAAACGTTGAGTTGTGCTTGAACACATCCTAAAATGATTAAATTGTCTGTTCCGGTTATAAATTATAAGCTGGGTAGTTTAAAGCCAACTCCCATTGACTAATAAACTGGAAAATATTGGGGTAGGCCAGATACTAGATTTCTGTGAACTGCTTCTTTATGAATTACAATGTGAAATGCTCGCACAAGTGACAGTAAACAAAAGTTAAGATTAAAAAATGCCCGGGGGATATGTGATTCACAAGAATTATGGAATCTGCTTCTGCCTTCAGATAAAGACTACTAATAAATTATAAGCACATCAAATGTAGCTGCTGATACAGTAATAAATATTGATGTAAAACAAAACTCGGAATACCTCCTTTTTGCAGTCTGAATCTTGCAGTCCAGTCTGGCAGCACTATGTTACTCAGAAAAATGAAGGGAAACTTCTTTTTTTGTTGTTTTGTAAGATTAAATAACAACAGAAAGCTCTGTGTCTGTGTAATAAAAAGGCTTTCAGTTTCCTGTGAGAAATGGACTCTCAGGGAGACAAGATTTTGTATAATGCTAAGTCCCCTCAAAAGGTAAAATAATTGCTACCTCTAAAGAAACGATCATATAATAACAGCAATAAAAGAAATGAGCTTAGATGCTTGCATTCTTGATGTTTCATATAAACCAGAGAATTGCAGTCTACTTTCATTTTTCTTCACAAAATAGTAATATACGATATTTTATTTCCAATTGGCTATTTCCATTCCCTCTCTTTGCTTTCCCTTCCAAAATCAGCTCCATTTTGAAAACCTTGATGGAAAAGCTAACTTTTTATGATTGACTTTGATTTTCACTATATGCTAAAATATGAAAAGTGATTTGTAATAAAAAGGATGTCTAATTTGGAAAGCAGAAAATCTGGATTCTGATTTAATATCTGCCTTGAGGCCTATGCGACCATTGGGATAGCACTGCCATCTCCACAAGTCTGTTTTCATCTATGAAGTGAGAATACTGGCCTGGATGACCCATACAATCCCTGCACAATTGCATGTTGACTTTTTAAGTTCTCGGTTTGAACCTTTAAGAAAACTTACAAGCTTCAATCCATCATATCTCTGAATATTTTAAACTATTTTTCTGTGTAACTTGCTAGAGAAAACTAGAAATGGAGTGGAGTGTGAACTGAATTAGATTATTCTTTCATCTTAACATTTAGTTTGCTACTAAAAAAGGTTTTTTTGAGTTAGCTTTGCAGACTCTTCCTCCATTCATCCTGAATTATGACAACATTTTTCTTGAACAGTTTTCATTTTATCACTTTATCATTCCCCTGCACCCAAGCTTTCTATGCCCCTATTTTTTATCACTTTAAATGCAAATGTGCTTGTTTAGCTGAGGGACCCTTACTATGGGCCAGCTTCTCTGCCTAAGCTCACAGCCACTTTTTCACATGTTCCCACTGCTCTAGAGAGCTGGTCACTTTTCCCCACAGCTGTTAATGCTTTTCCTAACCTGGTGCTTTCACACAAATTATCATCTACTTTCTTTTATCTTCATATATTGATATGAATGCTGTCAAAAAGAATTTTTCCAGAGGGAAGTGTTCTGTGCCGTCCAATATGGCAACCATTAGTCACATGAACATTTGAAATGCGACTAGGTAGCTGAAAACCTCAATTTCACTTCATTTTAATTAACTTACATGCAAATAGTATTGGACAGTAGAGTTCTAGATTACATCATTCATTCATTCATTCAATGTCTGCTTTAAATATCACTTCTTATCGGAGAATTGTTGTGGAAATTACAAGAACTTAGAAAAGAAGGAGTCAGATGTCTGAGCTCCATCCCAATCTTCTAATCTAATTGATGTGGGGTGGGACTGAGGCATGAATATTTTTAAAATGCTCCCAGATGATTCTCGTGTGCAGCCAGGGTTAATAACACTGCTCTATGAGACCCACCAGGATGCCTGTTTTTCAGCACATGCTCTGTATCTCTGATACTGTGACAATATCTAAATTTGATTTTTTTAGTTTATTGTCAATTACATTTTCCTTATCATATTATATTTTTTTTCTTCCACTTTTGTCCACTGAATCTACTGCCATTCATGGAAGTTCTGGATAAATTTCTGATAACTGAACTATATTCTTGAATTGCAAAATATTCATTTTTCACAACGTGGTAAATCCTAAATGAGTTTAGGCTTGCTTGGTTTGCATCCTGTCTGAAACCATCATTATTTATTGTAGTTAGTCTACTAGTGAAACTTTCATGCTAGACTGAAAGCCCCATGAGAGCAGGGGCATTGCTGCCCCCAGTCTCCCTACTATACAGTCAGACACATAGAAATACTGAATAAATCACTATTAAATATAACTTAATGAAGAAGTACTTGAATAAATGCATGTGATTTCATACCAGTGCACTGTCTTGCTTATGGAAAGCGAGCACGCATCTATGATCTGGAGGTGGTGTGCATGTGTGCATGCATGGGTGTGTGTGCGTGTGCACATGTAGTTATGTGTGTTTTCAATGCATAATCACTGTGAGAAGCCCTAAGAGGATCCAAAAGTTGCTGAGTACTCCAAAGGATCCTTCAGCACCTTCTGATTCTGCGCAGCTGGTAGCTCTGCCCGCCATCGCTATAGTCCTGGGAAATATGGTATTAATACTGAATGAACAGATGGTGTAGGGTGTGTTACTTAAGACAGTTTTGCCAGGAGGTAAATTTATGCTTTATAAATGTACTTCAAAACTATGCTATTTGATTTAATCACTTAATGCAAAGACAGCTGCATACTATATTTGCCTTAACTGCAGTTATATGGGTTATCTGCCAATCTGTTAATTATAGTATTTTGAAAGGCTTCAGGAAAAAAACAGTAATTATACAGATCTCGGGGGGGAGGTGGTGGTTGGAACATTTTTGAAGCCTAAATTCAGACACTCATTCCCAGCTAACATAAACTTATTGAAGATTTAGAAAACCTGTTAGGAAAGTGGGAGTAGATGTGATGGTTTTGCTTTGAAAGGGACTTATGTGTTTTCTCATTCTGCTTTGCTGACTGCCGGTGAATACCGGGAGATGGGAATGGAGCTATGGTTGGAACCGCACGGAGTTCCAGCCCACTCTCTAAGGTCTTTCAGCAATTGCTTAATTTCTTTAAAAGTAAAAAGAGGAGGAAGAGGAGGAGGAAGAAGAGAAGGTTCTACTTTAATTATAAACATGCTTCTGCCCTTGAATTCCTCATACTTTCCCATAATTTGCTTGTTCCCTGAGCTCTCTGTACCTAAGCTTTCCCTGCTAAACAGTTATTAACGGATTTAATTAATACTATATCAGGGAGAGAAATATTTTAAGCTTAGTCTGACAGTTTCCTTTCCTTGCCAAGGACAAGATGCCACATACTTGTAGAAGTCTGGCCCATTTCCCCTACCCCCTGGGAATTCATACTCAAATGCATTTCATTGTCATTTTGAGGAGAAGATTGCTTCTTTGCAGACAACTGTACTTGGATAAAAGAACAGAATGGGACCAGGCCGTACATCAAAGAATTCTGGAAAGAGCCAAATTAGTTAAGGAAAAATGGGGACTTGGATCAGTGACCCTTTTCTATCAGTTGAGGCTGTTTTTTCACATGTAACACACTGACCGTGAAGACTATAAAGTGTTGAGATGTAACCAAAAAGAGCAGAGTTTCATTTCCTAGTCTAATACATAACTGGCTGCAGCTTCCTCTAGACAAAATGAGAAGTCAAGGACAGTAATAACAGTTATCCCAGTGAACTACTACAGCCCCCACATTCCATGGCTTCACATGGAGAACAGTGCCTGTGGATTATCCACATGCCTCAGTGCTGCCTCTGTGCAAGCAGCATCTCGATTAAAGCTACTAACAACCCCTGATATAAAATATCTTCCAAACACCTCAGAGGGGAGCTGGCTCTCAGAGGAGTACTCATTTTCCTAGTGTCACACAGCTGATTTCCAGTAGACTCAAATAAATTTGGACATACAGCAGCAAAAGGTATTGCCTGACCACAAAAAGTTTCGTTTTTTAGCACATGCCTTCCAAAGCATACCGAAAATCCTTCTTCTAATTCTCTAAGGTCTTATTATTAAGACTGCTCTCCCCAGTCTAGCACAATTTTATGGCAGGTTACTCCCAGGCTCCCCACTACACACAATCATCTGACCAATATTTCACCTTCAAATTCAGCCAGCCCAAATCAGTGTTCTGTAAGCCTTAACTGATAAACTGCTAAGTGCTTAGGTCAGGTCATCAAAGCAGCTGTTTAGAATGCATCTCTATTTTTGCATAAGCAGGCCTTTTTATACTATCCTGGTTATGCTGATACTCAAGTGCCAACTGACCTAGAGGAACATAATTATTTCTCACTTCTGTGTTAGGCAGAAGGAGAGGATGATGCAAAGGTTTACAGGTGGCAGAGGAATTAGAGAGGGCAGATTTACCTTTATCCTTCTCAAATCATACTTGAGTGATTACTGTACCTAATCTGTGACAGAGCTGGGAGGCACTTCTATCCACAGTGGTCCATAGTGTTTCCTTGAGGCTACTGATCTGAAATTTATAAAAACAGCAATCTCTCTAAGCTTTTATATTTCTACTTTGAGCCCTTTTAGACAAAAAGCAAATGTTTTATTCAATCTTTAAGTATATGACTATATTTGATCACAATTTTCTCAAATATTTTGAGATAATATTGTATTTATAGTCTTTGTCTACTATTTTCTGCTTTTCTGCCTTTTCATATCTTAATTTTCAAAAAAATTATTCATCTTCTTTTAATAAGGCAAATTTATCTATCATGCACCAATTAAAAAAGTTCATGTATCAAGGGCCAGTGTTATAAGAGGAAATTTTTTTCTGGTTTATACTAATGTGCTTTTTATGGCACAATATTTGGATATGTGTGTGTGTGTGTGTGTGTGTGTGTGTGTGTGTATGCAAATCCTTCTTTATAGTATAAATAGCTTCTAGGGAAGTTCTGCCACTAACCAATTGCCAATTTCTGTTGTTCCAAAGAGGGATTATTCCTAGAGGGGTATATTGACTCTGGGGAATTCCAGCTGTTCAGAGATTCACAGCCCATAGAAAAGATAGGTGTCTCCTGGCGTCCTTACACATCCAGAACCACATTTGGCAATCTCTCCTCAGATACTGTCAACTACAGCAGCAACGACAACAAAAATCACCCACTGTCATCAAAGACAAAACTCGGTGTGCTTAACCACTATCCTTGCTGCTTTGACTGATTTTTTGAAACAAGGAAGCAAAACTTTATTCGCTCATCTAACAAACATAATCTTTTTCTTTATAAATCATTTATTTTTTTTTTTAATTAACATTTCATTTTTAAAAATCCATTATTTTTTAGGTAGAGTGAAAACCGCAATCTCAATCAAATATAGTCAACTGAGCTTCATCTAAAAAAAAAGCAAAAGTAATTCAATAAAGAAATAATCTTTTAAACAAATGAGGCTAGAACAATTGGACATTCACATACAATAATGTGAATGTTGGCACAGATCTTACAAGTTACACACACAAAACCACAAAATAGATCATAACCCTAAAATGCAAAGCTGGAAAACTGTTAGAAGATACTACAGGAGTGCTCAGTGCTGAGTGGGGCAATGAGTTTACAGATGCAACACCAACCAATAAGGAAAAAAAATAGTTAACTTGGGCTATATTAAAACTAAAATTTTCTACTCTCTAAAAGGTATTGTTAAGAGAGTAAAAAGACAAGGCATAATAGATGAAAACATATTTGCAAAACACCTATAAGTAACTGGTATCCAAAATAAACAAAGAACCTTTAAAACTCAACAATAAGCAACCCATCTTAAAAAAGGGCAAACTATCTCAACAGACATCTCACTAAAGAAGATATGCAGATGGAAAATAAGCATATGAAAGTGTCATAGCTCACTAGAGAAATAGCAAATTCATTAAAATGGCTAAAATTCAAAATACTGACAAATGCTAACACGGACATGGAGTAATAATAGTTCACAACTGTTGCTGGTGGAAATGTGAAACTGGTACAGTCATTTTAGAAGAAAATCAGGCAGTTTCTTACAAAAGTAAATATGCTCTTACCACAGGACCCAGCATCCACACTCCCAGGTATTTATTCAGTTGAGCTGAAAACTTACACACACACACACACACACACACACACACACACACACACACACACACACACCTGCATATGACAGCTTTATTCATAAACGCCACAACTGGAAACTAAGATGGTTGTCCCCCTCAACAGGTTAACAGATAAACTGTGGTGTATTCATATACTAGAATATTATTTGGTGAAATAAAGTAACTGAGTTATCAAGCCACAAAACCTACAAAGGAGCCTTACTTGACTATTGCTAAGTAAAAAAGTCTACATAAAAAAGTCATATACTGTATGATTTTTGCTCTATGATATTCTGGAAAAGAAAAAAATGCATAGAAGGTGTAAAATATCAGTGATTGCATGACAAGGGGAGGAGATGTATAAAAACAAGGAATTTTTAGGATGATGAAATTATATTTTATGATGCTGCAATAAGTGGATAAATAGCATCATGTATTGTCTAAAAATATAGCTTGTACAACATAAAAAGTGTACATTGTCATCAACTATGGAATTAAAATACTATGATGTATAATTATTGGTTTATTAATGATAACACTCCGTACCACGGCAATATATCAATAAAAGAGGAAAATGTGAGTAGGCTGGGAGGAGACATCTACAAGGATTCTGTATTATCTTCTCAAACAAAAAAGTTTTTAAGACATTACATTTAACTTGAGAAGCCAGAGTTTAAGGCATCCAAAGAATTCTTTAGAAATTAATTCTTTCAGACTGCCTAAAAGACTATAGTGCATCTTTTCAAACATCTTCAATGCCAACAAGCATATTTTTCTTTAGGTTTTTGAAATAATAATAAAAAAATCATTAGGAGGTAACATAAATGAAAATATTTGCTTATAAATCTAGGAAATATCATTTTTGTTTAAGAAACAAAATTATGTTTGTGGCACAACCTATTCATGAAATATGAATTCTAAAAGGGTTATTCACAATGACAATGTTTGCAGTGTTTCCCAATAGAACTGTGGCCTTCCTTTAGATGTTCAAATACTGCTTTTAATAAACTCAGTCAGAAATAGTAAGCCATCACACACACACACACACACACACACACACACACACACACACACACACACCAAGGAATACTGAAGAGAAGAATGGAAAAGAGATATGAAAAGTCAGGAACCAGGAACTTGGTAAGAGAGATAAGGTGGCAAGAAAAAAAGTGTAGGAGATAATAATGGAAGCAAGGAAAGGGAAGTAACATCTACTTATTTATAAGGCACTTTATTCTGGGTGCAATAGTGTTATAAATAGGTTAAATGAAATTTATAATATGCATACTAACATTATTTCCTTATGGATTCCAAACAATATTTTGTTAATTATCCAAACTTAAATTACATGTTTAAAACAATTTTGGGGTGATCAGTGCTACTACCCAGTATGGCCTGAGGGTCAAGCTTATGTATCCTTTATTCACAAAACTTCTCTTTCCCAAAACTTCTGCTCACATAAAGCCACACCTTCTGTACTTAAGTTGCCCTAGAATAATATCTTTTAAGTCTTCACACAGAAAGACTTCACCTAAGTGGTTTAGAAATGGATTAATCAAACAAAGAGTGTTACCCAGTGCATGCCCATGGCTGTCTGAAGCACAAGCTAGGACAGAGAGTTTAGGATGCAGCTTCTGAGTGACTTAATCTCTCTTTGCCCAAGAACAGCAGCAGTGAAGCCACTGTGAACACTCCTTTCAAAAGAATAAGAATGGCATCCATCATGGAAGATTTGGGACATCATGCCTTGTGGTGTGTAAGGCCCTAAGTTCTTTAACATAACTGAATTCCACTGGATTCTGGTGGATATGCTGCATATTAATAATTCTGAGTTCTCTACAAATGACAGAGAACTAAGTATACTAGGAATATATGAACACTTATATCCATTAGGCATTATCTGTCTTTTTGTTTGGTCTGTCTTATTTTGCTAATGAAACAGTACATTTCTAAAGTCAGGATATGCTATCTTCTTTATTTGGTTCATAACACAACACTGCCTTGAATATATAGTATTGTGAAGAAATGTTTATTTTTTTAATTTTTAAAAATTTTAATTTAATATATTAAAAAGCACATGTGATACAGGCTGTAAATTTGTTTTGTTTGTCCTGTTTTTTGAATGTATTATTCTTATTTTTAAATCAATTCAACTCTATCTTCAAATAGATACACCTTTCTTCTTTTTATTTTTCTTAGGGTATTACAAATCCTCTCACATTAATGTTCTAAGTTTTGCACTTTACACTTTACAAACATAAAAAGGTATGTGTTAAAGTGACTTATAATACATAATTGTGTGGAGCTTTTAGAATTTCTATACACTAAATATTAGTTGTACTTTTTATTTCAAAATTGATTCACATTTTGACATGTGAATCTATATAGAAATAAAAAATGGAATCTGACAAACATAAACCAGACTTTTTATAGAATTATTACCTTTCTACAAGTTACACATAAATTAAAATAAATAAATGCCAGCTGGAGGTGTTTTATTTCAGGTGATGTTAAAGTAACTGACACTAAGCTTGTCAACCCATTAAGGAGAAATAGAACAAAACAAATTATAAAACTGTACAAAATATGGGAAAGCTATATAAAGATAGTGGAAAACAGGCAGTAAAGGACCATAATTCAGGAGGATAAAAAAAATAATTGTGGTGATGATTCTTAACCTCACCCTGAGGACAACAGTCTTAAGTTATTTTTTAGACCATAAATGACAGGCAGCAAAACTCAAGGAGAGCACGGACAACAAAGATTAGAGTATGGGGAAGGTTGGTTACAAGTGGAATTTTCAGGCAGATTATAGGAGAGATTGAAGTTATGAATAAAACGTCCTCAGAAATTTGAATGGGAGTCCTCTTGAATCTGCTTACAAATATGACATTGTATATGAACAGGGTAAAAATCCACAAAGGGCCACTGCAGCACTGGAAAATGAATAGTTGCCAGAGCTCATGCAAAGCTGGGACATTTTATAGTCTACCAATGTAGAGTCCCTGAAAATTCAGGGTATTCAGTACTGACTCTGAAAAATATATGCCCTCATTATGGAGTTAAAGACACTGTAGAGTAAAAGTTACTCTAAATTAGACCTAAAAGTACTTAAAAGAAAGACTCTGATACAGAGAAAACTGATATCTAAGTTACTTAATTATCTGTCAGAATCAAGTTCATTATTATTTAAAGAAAAACAACAAAATCAAGCATTCAATTAAGTAACAGTAATCTATATCAAACCTCTAGAAATGAAAACTACAATGTTACGTTGTCCAGTATGCAACGAAAACGACTAAGCAAGCTAAGTAGCAAAACAACATAGACACTGTCCAGAAGAAATAGAATCAGTCAACAGAAGCATGCAGGAAAGATAATGGTGGTGGAATTAGGAAAGACTTTAAATATCATATATCAGTACAATTTAAAATAAAATTTAATATAAAGAACAAGGGATACATAAAAATGCCATTTTAGAATTGAAACATATAGTATCTGAAATTTTAAAATTCACTGGACATGGTTAATATCAGATATTGCACAACAAAAGGCCAGGAATACTAAAGATACAGCAATAGAAACTGACAAACTGAAGCACAAATAGAAAAAAAAAAAGGGAAAATGAACCAAGGCTGAGAAACATGTGATATATCAGTAAATGAACATGCAAATGGAGTCCCAGAAAAGGGTGGTGATTTAAAAGAAAAGAAATCTCAGTAATAAAAACTTTTTTTTTCAAATTTGATGAAATTTGTACATTTAACACACACCAGCAGCACAAACCCAAGGAAAACAAGATTCAGACAAGTTATAATCAACTTACAGAAAAAGAACCACTAGGAAAAATTCTTAAGCACACTATCTATTGGGCAATGAAGATGCAGATGGTTCCAGACTTCCTGCCAGATCGCATGCATTTGTGTGCTACAGCTGCTATGACAGACGGGGTAGCTCACACAAAGAAATGAATTTCCTCACATTTCTGAAGACTTGAAGTCCAAGACCAGGGTGCAGGTGGGTTAGTTTCTTCAGAAGCCTTGCTCTTTGACTTGTACTAGCCATCTTCAGGTGCCTTTTACTAGATATTTCTTTTGCATGTCTGTGCCCTAAATGCCTCTTCTTATAAGGTTATTATTTATCTTAGACCAGGGTCCATTTTACCTTAATTACCTCCTGAAAGGCCCTATCCTAAGCAGGTGCTTCTGAGGTCCTGGGGCCCCAGGACTGGAATATATGAATTTGAGGAGGTCAAAATTCAGTCTACAACACCAAGTAGCAGTGAAATAAACAACTCTCAGTGAATGAATGAATGGTGAATAAAAATAAAAAAAACATTTAATATTTAATTGTAAAATCAGTAAAAGGATCACTAAAAATACAAAGGAAAAATAAGAATGTCCCATGTAAATAAAATCTAAGATAATTCATTATTAGTTGGCCTATACTACAAGATCTTCAAATGTAAAGAAGATAGTACTAGACAGATAAGCAGATCCACATAATTAAAGCCTGGACTTCTGCTTCTGGTAGAGGATGGCATAAAAGATTATATTTATCCTCTGACATAAAAATATAAAAAATGGACAAAATAGATGAAATAAATATTTGCAAGGTACTCTACATCAGGTAAAAAAAGACAATGACCCTGAAAGATAGGGCTTCAATGAGATGAGTTTCCAGGGTGCAAGGCAGGGAAGGGACAAGGTCCCATGCAAAACACAGGGGGCTCTGGAGTTGAGAAAAAGAGGTAAGAATTTAGGAGAACCAAAGTGGCTAGAATTTTCAGGAAAGAGCACTTGAGAAAAAAAAGCTACACAGAAAGAGAACCCTGGATACTTTAGAAAAAAAAAAGAGCCACATGAAGAGCTCTGGAATTTGCAGAGTTGAAAGTACTTAAGTTAATACTGGTCACTGTATGTACATGAAAAAAAACTTCTTGAGACTGTAGAAGAATCAACCCCCCAAATTAAAATAATAGTGCTTGACATGAACTCAAGGATGGAGAGTTCTTATTTCCACCAGTCATATGGAATCCCTCATGAGTCATGTAACAGTTTGTAACTTTAACAGTTCAGTTACAGAAAGAATAATTAGTTCTAAGAATCACCTAGCAAATCATTAAAAACCAGACCTGAAAGAATCAAATTGTTTTCAAGTAACTTAACTATAACCTGGAACAAACTCAAGTGTATGTATAGAAATAAGAAAAATACCCAGCACCTTATAAGATAAAATTCCCAGTATTTGACACCTAACCATAATTACCTGGCACACAAAAAAAGTAGGAAAATAAGACCTGCAATGAAGGGATTAATCAATCAGTAAAACAGCTCACAGCTGACATCAAGAAAGAGAGAATTTTAAAGTGTTAAAAGAGTATTCATAAACTGAGGGACAAAAATCAAGCACCTAATATAAATAGCCCAATTAAAGTCTCTGAAGGAGAGGGGGAGAGGAAAGAGGGTGAGTGAGACAAAAATGTTTTAAAAAATAACAGCAAAAAGAATTTTCACATTTGGCTAACATGACAAATTTACAAGTCCATGAACTTCTAGTATAAGAAACATGAAAAATGCTGCTCAACACCAGTGCTAAAGAAAAACATCTGGGAAGTAGTAGGAGGGACACAATGTCATTCAGTCTATAGCAACAGAGATAAAGATGATAACCGATACTTCATCAGAAATCATGCACGAGATGAATGGAATAACGTCCTCTAAAATAGTGGAAGAAAAACAATCTTCAAACAGAATTCTAACATAAATACTCTCATACAAACTAGTACATTCAGTGCAAATCTTTCGAAAGTATAAAAAATTAGCAGCAAACTCACATTACAAGAAATGGAAAAGAAGTCCTTCGTTCAAACAGGAGGAAATGTATACTGGAAAGAAATGTGGAATTACAAAAGAGCAGTGGGGAAGGATAACTATATATATATAAATATATGAGGCTTATTTTTAATTAGTTAAATATCTGCAAAAGATAATTGATTAACAAACTAATAACGAATTGTGGCATGTGTAGTATATATAATAATACAGTATTAGAATGTGAGCATAAAGGGCAGGGGGATGAATATTGTATGTTTTTATATGAGAAGTAAAGTGGCATAACGTAGCATACGAAGAAAGATTTTAAGATAAAGAGGAACACTAAAAATCACTAAACAAACAAAGTCAAAAGTTATTGTGCATAACTAACAAGGAGATAAAATGTAATTTGAAGAAATACTTGACTTCTGCAAAAGATGATATATTCAAGAAAAATGTAACAAACACCATCAGGGACAGAAACACAGCAAAATAGTAGATCTAAAATTATGTTTGTAATGTTTTACTATCAATGGTCTAAAGATGTCATAAAATGGAAGTGATTTTCAAACTGGATGATAAAGTATGCCCCAATTATATACTATATGCAAGAAATGCACTTCAAATAAAAATTACAATTAGACTAAAAATATCAAGTTGAAGAAAGACACAATGCTAGAACTAATCAAAAGAAATTTGATGTGATTATATGAGACCCATTTCAGAATACAGAACATTACTAGAGACTGACTTTCATCTAATTATGAAAAGGAGATAACTCTTTAAAGGGATAATTCATCATACCATCGAAAATAAACCTGCACCTAATAATATGGTTTCAAAATCATGCATCAAAAACTGATAGAACTACAAAGAAAAAATAGACAAATCCCCAATTTCAGTAAGATTTTGAAGTACCCTTCTCTCAAAAATTAACAGAACATATAAACAGAACAGCAATAAAGATACAGAATATGTGAAAAACACTAACTTGACTTAATTGACATTTATAGGCCACTCCAATCAGTAAGAGTAAAATGCACATTAATTTGAAGTTTGAATATATTATAGTTAGGTTGTTTTTACTCTAGGAGTTTAAAGTGGGTTGAACACTTGAAAATAAATTTATTGATTATGTTACTTTAGCACAGTAATAAAATATTTTAAAAATATCAACTCAGTAGACACAGAAAAATGACTGGACTAGATCTGACATAACTGTTAAACACTCACAGCAAACTAGATAAAAAAAGAGAAAAGCCTCAATTCGATAAAGGGTATAAACAAGAAACAGTGAAATTCAAGCTAAATAGTAAAAACTAAACACTGGAAAAAAAGAAGGCTAGTAGCTCTCACCACTTCCACGCGACATTACATATTATACAGGTGGTTCTAGTTAACGCAATAAGGCATGAAAACAAAATAAAAATTACCCCCAATAGAAATGAAAAAAGCTTTTTCAAAGTTGATCTGTCAATATAGAAAAATCTAATACAATCTACAAAAGAGCTACTAGAATAAGAAGTGATATTATAAGTTTGCTGGATCAATATATAAAATCAAGTAGATGTCTATATACTAGCAAAAACCAGAAACTGAAATTTTAGAAATGCCAATTTGGTTGGTGTTGAAGTATTTAGAAGAGATAAATCTAAAAAAAGATACAAAATATTTGTATTCTGAAAACTGTAAAAGATCATTTAGGGAAAGAAAACCCAAATAAAGAGAAATATACTTTGCTCCTGGGTCAAAAGTCAATGCTAAGTTCACTTCACCCAGAACTGTCTAGACATATATTCAACACAATTCCAATTAAAATCTTCAAAGGCTTATTTTGTAAAAATTTAAACTTCGATTCTTAAATTCATATGAAAACAAAAAGTGCCCGAATACAAAAGGACTTTGAAAATTAAGAACAAAATTGGAGGATTAATCCCACCATGTTTCAAGGCTTATCTTAAAGCTAGACTCATCAAGATATTGTGATATTAATATAAATATAACAAAACAGATCAATAGAACAGAAACAAATTCATATACATGGACAAGTGATTCTCATAAAGGTGCAAAGATAGGAAGAATAGCTGGACTAGCTACCCATACCAGAATTACTGAATATCCATATGCAAAAAAAGAAATTGGATACATACTTCAAAAAATGCATAAAAATTAACTCAGTGAATGTAAAACTTAACAAAATTAAACAGAGAAAACTAAAGAGTAAACTCTTTATGACTTTGACTTAGGACAAATATTTTTACATATACACCAAATAAATGATCATAAAATAACAAATTAATAATTGAGCTTCAGCAAAATGAGAACTTCTGCTCTTTGGAAGACAATGGGAAGAAAATGATAAAGATACAAACTGGGAGGAGAAAATATAAATAACTTATATCCAAAAAACTCTCAAAAAAGAATGCTCAAAATGTAGCAAAAATAATAAACAATATTTTTTTTGTTTTTAATGCACAAAAGAGATTTGGACAGATATATCACTCAAGAAGACATACAATAGTAAATAAGCATAGAATATCTTGTTTAACATTATTTTTTATTAGGGAAATGCAAATTAAAACTAATGTAAAACCGCAACACACCCACTGGCATGACTGAGATTTAAAAAACTAGCCATAACTACAGCTGGTAAGAATATGAAGAAACTGAAATTCACATAATTTAATGATTGGAATATAAAATAATAGGTTTTGTTTTTGTTTTATTTTTATAACTCAGCAATTCTACTCATATATTTCACCCAAGAGAAACAGAAGTATTATGTGGGTATAGAAACTTTTTCATGAACCTTCTTAGCATCTTTATTTATAATAGCTTAAAATTTGAAATTTTTTTAAACATAATCGTTTGAATAAATAAACTGTGGATATTCCCAAAATATGATACTGTTCAGAAATGAACTGATACATACATGGATGTTCTCAAAAATAGACTGCACAAAAGCCAACAGAGAGATAATACAGACATTCTGGTTTTACTCACATGAAATTCTAATAAAGGAAAAGTTAATTGAAAAGTGACAGGAAATAGGTCAGGGGGGCACCGGAAATGACTGATGTATAGTTTTGTCAAAATATGATTATACTTCCATTTTTAATATGCTACATGTTATTGAATATACATTATACATTTTTAAAGATGAGTTTGGCTATCATTTGGCTGACGCCACAAAATATCCTGACTGAGCAGCCATTCAGTAATGAAGCGCTATCATTTTCCGTTTAATGTTACCTCAACTTGTCCTTTACTTCAAAAAAGGGAATTATTGGACATCAAAGGAAGAAGGAAAAAAACAAAACAAACTTCTAGAGATGTGCCAGCTTGCTTTCAAAACAATCATTTATATAACAGATTAAAATGCAACTGGCCTTTTTCGCTAAAGCAGATAAAGATCTGGGCTGCTGAAACTTGTTTCACTGCTCTATAAAATAGCTGAAGCATCACTGGCACTTAATAGGCATGAATCATAGCGTAAACTTCTTGTTTAAAGACTTTCAAGAACAGTTACATTCTGAATTATAACGACGTGGTGGAGGGCAGGGTAGGTCTGTAGGTGCAAGAAGGCTTGCTGGGGTACATGCAACTGTTCCCATTGAGCAACAATGACCCTTTAACTTGACTGCAGCTTTCAAACTCTGATTTAGTCCAGTTTAGACTGTTCTTTCCTCTCTGGTATGCAACTACAGCGGCAGTTTTGACAAAAACAAGAACAAACAAAAAAAATGAAAGTGAAGTCAAAAGATGTGGCTTTGATTCTGTCTCTTTTTCAACTCTGTGACCTCAGAGCAAGTATTTAACTAACTGATCTTTATTCTCAGCTGTGACATGGAGATCATTACTCCTATCACATGAGTGTTTTGAGTACACAATTTGAAAACATGTAGGCTTGAATCAATCATCATAAGCCCTGATTAAACGATGATTGAATAAGAAATCAGGCTCATGCAGAAAGCTAACTTGTTGGAGGCACCTAGAAACAATGCGATATGTGACATAGGATAATCCCACTGTTAGACTATGCCACATTGGAAGACTGTCATTCTCCAATGTAGGTTTGCCCTCAAGTCCAAAAGAGGGTATCTTGGTTAAAGTAGTACAAGTTGGAATGTTGGTCAAATCAGATTAAACACTGGGTTAACTAAGGCCATCCTTTATTCAGCTTAACCTTATCAAGTATCTCATTGAAAAAATCATTTATCCATAGAGAGGAACAAAAGAGAATGCCCACCCTCTACTCTGTTCCCAAAAATCTTTAGTAATGAAAGTTGTCAAGTAAAAATCTATTACTTAAATTGAGCAATACTAAGGAGCTAAACAAGTCGTGACAGGTTTCCATTTCTGGAAACGTTTTTTACAAGTGTAGGACTTTGTAAGTGAAATGCTAATGCTCTGCTGTAAAGGATAACTTTTCTATTATAAGGAGATGAAGGTAACATATTTGAGGTTAACATGAATTTTTTAAAGAAAGAACTATCAGAACTGTGCGTGTTTTCCAAGAGTTTCATTAAAAATATTAGTACTGGACTGCTGTGATATGAACACACTGTCTCCCTAAGACTATATCCTTGTAGTTCCCTTAAAAAGGCCAATGTAAACTAAACTATTACAAGCGTAAGAACAGACTCATACACTAAGAAGAAAGTTAAAATGAGCCAGGATAATTTTTGTCTAAAAAGTTCTTAATGCAAAGCCTTTCCAGGAAGTTGCTTGTCAAACCCTCAGCCACAACTAGAATTAATTTTCTCTGAAGCAAATCTCTTAACTGCATTTGTACCAAACATATTTGTGGGAGTTACAAAAGAAAAATTCAGTCATAACATACATGGAATTTGGAGAAAATTCATCACCTAGGCCAGTAAGCGACAATACTTTCTTCGAGACATTGCAATTTGCTTATCATAACGTGAAAGTGTGTTTAACAATTCTCCACCAGAATAATTCAGCTCACTGTCACTGGGATTGAAAAAGTACATGTCATGGAGCAATTCTGTGAGGAGACTGGAAACTAACAAAAATTAGTAAATACACAAGTCAACATTCATTTGTCTTAGAGTTAGAAATATTAAATATTTATTAATCTCGAGTCTTTTTGCTCTCATTAAAAAGTGATACGGTCTCCCAGTATAGAATCTGGAATTTCATGTACTCAAAGACGCAAATTTTTGTTGAGCAAGCTGAGTGTTTGCTGTATGCCCATTACTGTTCTTGGGAATAGTATTAAAAATAGAGGTGAAGGTTTAGCCACATCTAACTGAATTTTCAAAGATAATCTCATGGGTATTCAAATTGTTTTCTATACAATTATATTCTTCAGTAAGTAAAGTTACCACTGCAGGAAGTATGGTTACAGAAAAATTTAATTCTAAGATATCAGCTAAGTTTACTTTTATTCCTGGAGAGGACATTTTATGAACAAAATGTGTAAGACTGCAGTGATAATCACTAATAGAAATAAAAACAAGGAAAAAATGATTTTACTTTCATCACTGTTGTATTATAATCTTTCTTTATTGGCATTTTTTTCACAAAATCCATTTAAAATTAAGTCAAAACATTTTCAACCAAATATTTCAGTTTACCAGAAATAAAATCGTTTGTTTGAGGAGCAAAAACAAAAACTGGAAACATTTTTTAGAAGTAATTTTCCCTTCTAAATTCTAGCAATTGTGTGCACTAACAATATCAGTGAAAATTCAGGCTTTCTGTTTATCAGATAGGTGATATAAGTAACTACTCATTTACATTCTTCATCATAGAATTTCTCCTAAGAATAAAAAGAGCTTGGCTTATTGCCTTTATATTTCCAACTTTAAGGTAGATTATCAGGAATGGGATATTTTCTCAATAAATTATTCAAGAATTAATTTAGTACTTGGTATTTACTTGTTTTTCAGTAATCATGGAAAAGTCTGTGTATTCGTTTTTCCTTGAACATTTACTTTAGAAAAGCTAATTTTAAAAGAAATAAAAATAATCAACATTCAAATTTTGAAAAGGTTGTATCTCACATTATTCTTGTACTGTTTAGTATGATATGCATTTTTCTCTGAAAATGGAATGCACCAGTATTTTAGAAATGAGAAACAGTCCCTTTTCTGAAGAGGCCATTTAACTATTCAGAACTAGAAGGGAAGAGCTGAAGACAAAGTGGAGGTGATGAGCAGAGGGGTGGAGAGGGTAATGTAGCATGGCCTCTACTGCCCTCTAGTGGCTGGACTACAGAAAATTTAAAATTTCATGGATTTCCTTTATTTAGTGGGTTTATTTTTCTTCTGAAAATTTAAACCATTTAAATGGAAAAGCCTTTAACCATTTGACAACATTGCCTGGAGTGTTAGTAACTAAGAACAGCCAAATTTTATTTCATCAGTCATAATTACCATTTGGCCCATCATTTTTTCAGGTTGAGGAAAGCATAACAGAATAAAGGTATTTCTAGAAAATTCTCTCCCACGCAAAATTCAGAAGCCTAGTTTTATGACTACATACACATTTACCCCAGTTGCCTCAATTTCTTAAAAACATCTTTTTTTTCACACCTTGAGAATTCAAGGAGTCTGAGAAATCTGGCCCAGTGAGTGTCCACTGTACCAACTGTGCACCCACAAGCCAGCACTGGTTGTTGAAACCTGAATGGTTAATGCTCCTGAGTCACAAATACTAGTGTGAGAATGTTTATTTCCTCTGTTGTATTTACTTGTATCTTTAAAAATTGTAGGCTAATCCTTAATCTATACCTAAATTTTCTTTATCAATAGGTCCTAAAATTATTTAAACCTTACCCGAAGCCTCTTAATCTAAACTTATCAATTTGAAATGTACTTCCACTTATTGAATATGCTTTACATATTTCCATTTGACTCTATGTGAAAATGCTTTTCAAACTGCATAAAATAATAAATTTTCTCTTGTAGCCTGGTTTTTCAATCACTGTTATTCAAACATAGAACTTAAATCAAGCTTTTGGAGGTAACATGCCTCAAGTAAAAACAATAAAATCAAAATATAATTTTATTTAGTTTTATTTTTATGAAACTGTTTTTTAAGATTTCCTTGTTGGCATGATAATAAACTGATAAGGATGCTATCAATGGAAGAACAAATACGGCTTAAATCAACTCCAATTCACAGATTCAACTGAAGGAAGAGTGAACATTTGCTGAGCAAGTTGCCCAAACACAGCTTTTTCTTCTAGATTTTAGTTGAATCTAAAAGATTTTTCTGATACATATCCTGCTGGAAATTTATATATGTTGATGATTATGAACTCTAAATATTTAATGTTTGAACTTTAGAGAGTAAAGCTCAATAATTTAATGATAATAATGAGCTATTATCCATTCATCTCCTTTAACTCAGCTTCAAATATACAAGGTTAATGTTTGGCTAACTTCCTTCAATTAAGCTAATATGGTAAAGTACTAGTATTATAAATTATATCTTCAATTCTTTTAAAAACATGTTCGAATACTTGTATAAATTAAAAGTCACATGTTGTCAAAAAACCTGAGTTTTCATCTTAGTTTTACCACAGATTATTGGGAAACTTGAATATGGCTCACACATTAGTATGTTATATAAAATTCTTTCTTAGTTAAAATTTGTTATTGAATGTCAAGACATTTCAGGCCTGCTCTTTATTATTGACTGGAATGATACCAGACCAGGTCCACAGTATATGACTAATGTTTTGGTCAAATTTTTCAAACTTAGAGGGTTAGTAAATTGGAATGCTAAAATATACCCATGCGAAAGAACTTACCAAATAAGAACCTCCAACTGGAAAACATATTTGATCACTACAGAACTGGCTGTACTCCACACCCTAACCTTCCAAGAGCAAGTAAATTATTTTAGTGGGTATGCCAAAATCTGATCAAGTATTTCCCTCTCGAGCTCCATACTTCCTTCATGTTGGATGATGTACAGAGGTTTTCCTTTTCACCACTCAAAATTCAGTTAATTTCTCAAAAGCAATAACCACATCCTCCTTCTTTTCCTTGTTTTCAACTCATGTCTAGTTCTTTTAGGGAAAAAAAATCATTCTCTTCTCAAAAATATAAAAAATGCATTATGACCTTCTATGTAATAGATGTTATATTTTATAAGATTAAAATGCTGAATGAGACCCATTCCTTCATCCAAAAGCTAAACATCTACTGGGGAATAGAATACATAGCTAAATAACTTGATCAGATCAAATCTCGTGTGGTGGAGGTTTATAAGTGTGTTCCTTGGAGGTGAACTTGCTATATTATATACAGATGCTGATCAGTCATGGTGCATACATTAAACTTATCTAATCTTATAATGCAATATCCCTTCAATAAAATCAGTTATTTAACAAAAAAAATGTATTCCCTGGAACATGAGTGTCACTAGATATTTTTGGTTAAGTAGGTTTGAAAAATGGTGTCCTATAGTAAGTGGAGATTCATAATTTGTTGCTGTATTTGACAGTCTCATAAGTCTGACATTAAGTAAATCCATTTAATTGTGTTCAACCAAGTTACCAAAAATTTACTTTTCTACCATAGAAGATTTAATGAGTAACATATATAGTACTTGAAAATGCTTTGTCAGAGAGAGAAAACTTCATGAGCATAAAAAGAAAGATGAACTCTGATTAATAATATCTACTATTTTCTGTTTATTACAGAGCTAGGTACTTTCCATGAGAGACACTTTAACATATATTAGCACATTAAAACTTTTTAAAGAATAAAGGATCTGCCGTAGGACTTGAAGGATGAATAATCCAGGAATATGTTGAGGAAAAGGTCATTTCAGAGAAAGGTTAAGTAAAAATGGAAACATGGAGATCAGTATATGCTAATCATAGTGAGAAAATTATAAAAAGAATGATGAACTAGAGCTTCAATAGACAAACTCTGGAGAATGAGACCAGAAAATTCAGGACCAACTTGTAGATGCCTCAAATATTAAGCAAAGTATGGACTAATTTTTCTATGCAGCAGGAAGCTTAGACACAGTTGAGCACAGAATGATGTGACTGAACATCTGGTACAAAAGATACTGTCAGTGATACAAAGACACATATTAAAGTAAAACTACAACTCATAAAGAACCTTTACTTTTCACTTTCAGAGCACTGAACATGCGTAAGAGTTTTCTTCACAGTTTCCACGAAAGTGTTTTATTCACCAACCTCTTCTAATGAAGTTCAGTTTTCTTCAAAAACTAGCATCCAACATATCCCAAATAGTTCTTCTAAGTAAATTATTTAAATGTAAACAGATGATAATAGTGTTAAGTGTTTAATAGTAAAAGCTACAAAAGTTTTCACCCATTATGTGCATTAAATATTTGGGGGGTTGAGGAAACCCATCTTCTAAAACACTGGGGAGGAGAGGTCAGTGAGTGGTGGAGGACCATCCACAGAGGTCCTGGGTGCTCCTCCACAAGCACAAACAGCAGGTCAGTGGAGTTCAAGCAGAGGGAGCCCATGAACTGCATGCTCAATCCAGACAGAGAGACAGCAGCAAAGGGGAAATCCTAAAATTAACCAGAGCTGCATCTCAAAGCATGAGCAGATGACAACAGTGACAAAAGCAGAGAAGGCTAAGCTTGAAAATGTAAAGTGCCTAAAATCAGGTCAGCAGGCAGCATTGCTGTTTGGACTCTCTGTGGATAGGGAACTAATGAAGGCAAACAGACAACCAAACAGGCCATTAAGACCAGGGACACAGACATACAGTCTCAGTAAAAGAGATGTGAAGTATAAAAGATGTGGGGCTTTGAATCAAGGTAAGACCGTGAGCCAAAGATAACCATTTTGATTTATAGATTGTAGAACAGGAGTAAATTCTTTCTGCTTGTCTCTGCTCAGAGCACACAATGAGAAACAGGGCTAGACCTCCGGCAGTGATCACAACACTGAACTATCATTGCAGTTCAAGAGAGAAGATTCTCCCCTCAACAACTCGTCTGGATCCAAAGTTAATCATCCACTGATGACAAATGAGAAGATGCCAAGTGGTAAAATATGTCTAAGTTCTATTCTCCATCACCACTCTTCTCATCCCCAACTCTTCTCAAATAAAATGGTGAAACATAGGCCACCAAGAGAAATATTTTCTGTATGGGGACATGAATATTTGCAGTAGGAAACAAAATACTACAGCCCTTGCTGCTCTACCTCTTAAGAAAACTTCCCAAATGTTAGTGAAAAATACCCACTCCTCTTACCAGGCGGTAAGATTTTTCCTCTATGTCACCAAACCCACCCAAGTCATCCATTCCCCCTCCTTCAGTTGTAGGACTTGTAGTGACTTTGTTGGTTGTTCATGGACAACAGGGTGAAAAAAAACAGGAAGACTCAGGGTATTAATGGTCAATTACAAGTGAGCAGGCAGCTGGGGATCAACTCTCCAGGACAACACGAACTGAGTACTCTGGCCTCAGCTTTCTGGTTCTCACACTGTAGGATTCTTTGCATCCCCACTCCCACTTTGAGGCCTTTCATTCCTTCATTCCTGTCCAACTGTACCTAGTTTGATACATTTTACAAAGTGGTTTTGATTAAAATATACACCATAAAGTTTTTCTTTATAATAAAGACTATTTGGGGGAGCAACTTCAACTGATTAAGAATAATTCATACTCCAGGAAGTTTAAAGCCGTATTTCCAGTATCTACCTACATAACGTATGTTCCCATGGAAACCATGCATGGTACCTAAGTTTTGGTAGTGTCTGCATAAATAAGTAGCAGTTGCTTTCTGCCCTACAAGTTGAGAATTTGTGTATATTTTTTCTACTCTCAGAGTGTGATAATAAATCCATGACTTATCACTGTTCTCTTAGTCTTATTTTCAAAAAGCTAAGCAGAGAAACTGAAAAAAAGGAAAAGAGATGAAAATCAACATTAGCCCCCATTGGCATTATTCTTGGTTTCTTTTGTCTTTACCTATCCAAGTCTGCTTCAAAATGATTCTCTTATTCATTTACTTATAGTCACTAAACACTTACAAGGTTCTAAGTAATTATATGAAGTATGTGAGACTTTGAAAATTCTGTCTTTTATCTCAAAAGTAGAATTACAATGGACCCTGCCCTTTTGTTTTCCATGGAGTTGGAGGAAGTGCATATATCCAATAACAGAAATGTTACAGAAATGTTATCAGAATAGGTTCAAGACTAATATCTTTTGTTAACCTAAACTATTTTTCCTTCTCTTCCCTTCCTTCCTCTTTTCTCCCTTATCCCCTTTCCAGTCACCGAGCATCCTGTGCTCAATATATATAGTTTCAATATAGTAAGAGATCATAAAGTAGACAAAATAAAAGAATGCAATACAACCATCTAAAATGAGTATGTCCAAGATACAGTAATAATAAAATGGATGAAATATTATTCTTGGGAATGGATGGAAGTTTGTTCTTAATTGATTTATTGTTAATCTTTTCAATCATGTATTACAAAATAAAAAAATTACATACCACCTCATATTTTTATAAAAACATAGGATGTAATTGATTCTTAAAAAATGTATCCATATAAATGTTTCATTTCTGGTACTTTAGAACGGGAAAATGACAGAATATATTTAGCCATTGTTAGTCAAACTGCTTATTTTTAATCAGAAAAGCCATAAATGTGTGTTTTACCTAATATAACAATATCTATGCTTCATAGCAGTTTCACATACATTATGTATTTTGTCTTTCAAAAACCAGGGCGGAAGATATTTTCTCCATAAAAAAACAGAGTTAGAAAGACTATATATCTAGCTCCAATAAAAGAAAGATTTATGATTCCAGCCTCATTTTTATCTCCTTCAAATTTGGAATTTTCCCCACAATTCCATTCAAAAATGTTATAACTAAATTTCTATTGTCTCCAGTATTCAGGAACCTCTGATAATAACTTATTCTTTTTATATTTGAGAGTTCAAAAAGGAGATAAATCTTCTAAGTAGAAAAATCTTCATAAGTATTACACAAACATACACAAAGATATACAGTCATAAAAGAAAACTTAACAATGATTTTCACACCTAAGAATTTATGACAATTTTAACATGAGAGCATTTGTTTATAAATGATGACTTTTGCCTTGTTAGAAACAAATACACCCTTTGGGATGTCAATTATTTAAATGTTTAAGGGTAATTCCTGACCCTCTGCTGTCTTCCAATATTAGGAAAAAACTGTGATTTCTTTAAACATTCATAAAATATTTATTATTCATGTATTATTTATTTATTAGCAAATGGGTACGCAGAACATTTTATAAGCTTAACTCCAGCCAACATACAAACCTAGAAATTAGGGTAATGTGTATTCGTTGTCTGCTCTCAAGTTCAAAAAAGCAGCACCTTCCTTTCACCCGAAGAAAAGCATGCTGCAGCCTCCTAAAGAGAAGTTTCTATTCTCTCTAACCTAACATCATTTTAAATGGTATGTATTTTCAGAGCCAGATCTTCAGAAACCTTGGAAGTATGTTTTATAGTTAGATGTGATCGCTGGCTGGCAGAAGCCCTGAGTTAAAATCAAATTCCCCTTCCTTTAGTCATAAGAAATAAAAATCTTCAAAAATAAAAACCAAATTAACCACTAGTAATACATGTGATTTCCACCTTCATTTTCCCAATTTATTTAGTGTTGCTTGCTTAAGAAATATCGTCTAATATGGAAGAATGGAGCACCTGCCAGGTAGTCTGATCTCACCAACACTCTTCTGGAAGACTGTTTAGTCTGTCAAACCAATTTTCTCTTTGTTGCCCCCAGCACGTCTGAAATGAGACTACATAAATGGAGAATGAAAGCAACTTATTTGTCCGGGAAGGCAACACTATACGATGTTTATTGACCAACTGCCTACTTACTTTTAAAACTAGGTATTTGGCTTATTGATGATAAAGTTTTTCGTTAGATTTAAATAACTCCCATTCTACAATTTTATATATATTTAAATATTAAGGAGTAGCGGCACATTTACTTTACCACAATAAACCTCCGTCCTTCTTAGTTCTCCTTAATTTACTTTTGCTTCCCATTCCAGTAAAAATTAGGAGAAAATTCTAAAGTGAGGAAGAACTTTAAAGGTTATTTTTAAGGTCAAGATGTAAATTAATATTAGTGACAGCACACTCGAGGGAACATCTGTAATTCTACTATATGACTCATCATAGCCCTTAAGTGACACTGACTTTGTTATTATTAAAAATGTTTCTTCCATTTATCAAGTGTCACCAAGTGCAGACACTTCATTTAATCTGATATTAACAGAACTGTGAGAAAGATGGGATTATTACATTTCACACTCAAGAAGAAAAAGACTCAAGAGAGCTTAGCTTCCTTCTAAGTCAAGCCTGGTCTGAATCCAGGGTCTTGCAATTCAGAGGCCCATGTTCTTTACCATATATTTCAGAGAAATCTAGAGTTCCTTCAGAGTAAGACATTTATTAGTTTTATTTACCTTCACAAAAGACAGTCAAGTTGGTGCAGAGACATTGATAACTTCACTACATAAATACCTGTAACATACAGAAAGGAAAAACTTCAGGAAAAAAAATTAACTACTAAATAGGAATAATAGTCAGGTACTTACAAAAAATGTAGATGAGGGTGATGGTGGAAATAATCCCCATTGTTTTAGTTAGCCAAATGGCAGCAAAAATTACAAATGTATATTTTAAATGTATAATCAAGTTAGTTATCAACCCTAAGATTAAAAAGTAAAAAATAAGGAAATCATATGCTTAGACTAAAAACCACATTTTCTTAAAAGACAATCAGCATTCACTAATCAAACCATGAACACCTGGCACCTGATATTTTATTTTGATGGAAAAATATTTACTTTATTTTGAATATTATCCTTTACTTTTAAAACATAGGTAACTAAAATACACCTAAGAAAAATACATGTGTATAATATTTAAAAAGCATTTTAAAGTCACTCTAAAATTAAAACTAAAAGTTGTTATTTGAGCTTTTAATTGCATACTTATTCGCTGAAATAAAATAAAACTCATGGTAATTTAAAATCCTTAAGAGAGCTCATGATAAGCTTCAAAATGTTCAATGACATCTCTGAAATATTTTTAACAAAACAGATGTTTAACTATACCTATATATTTCTGTAGTTAATTCTTAAGGAAATGAACAGTTTTATTAATATCTGAGCAGTAGTAACTGGTCAGTCCAATTTATACGTAGAGAAATTAAATCAATTCATTTAAGAATCTACTAGTAAATTTATCTTTTAAACTGAGTTTAATATAAATAATGAGTTAAAATGTAAACTTAAATATGTGTACTTCCTTATTGGTTTGAGGATTATCTTTTCCTAATGAGACTGACAAATACTTTAGCATTCATAGAAAGAAAAAACAGCGTAACTGTAATAATGACTTATTTTTGAAACTGGGTAAATATTTAATTATTAAAATGAAATTACTTCGTTTAACTTGGGGAATTTCATTTCTTTCCCGTAAAACTAAACGTTAGGCTATAATTCTTGTCTATTATATTGCCTGACTCAAACTTGTCTGGAAGCAGTAAATGAACATATTTTATACTCAGTTGAGAGATTTTTATCAGTATACTTAAAGGCAGCAGGGTGCATAATTAGGTATGCCTGCCATCTGCATAGCCCTCCAGGTGCTAGAAGCATTAGCTTTATTTAATATTACCATAACATTAATGTTGCTCCATTAATTTATGTCATTTGTCCTTTATTTCAAACGCAGGTTGCCAAAATGAAAGCACTGAGGTGATGACCCAGTTCTGGTTTTAGTGGAAGCTTTATAAACAAAATCTTAAACAACCTCATTAACTAAGAATTCTCTTAAGAAACAGGAATTGACTGGCTTGCTTTCATATTAAAAAGAAAAAAGTCTACAAACAAAATCTCCCTGATTTTGGTGTAATACAGTTTTTCCAGAGAAGAGTACATCATGAAATCATCATTGCAGGTGCACTGACGAGGCTCTAGAAAATATTGAGTCACATAATGAAAAAAGACATTTTTCTCTCAATTCCCTTAAGTCCAGGAAAGAGCCTCCACTGAGTCATTAACACCATTCTAGGATTTGCAATTCTCCTTTTCCCACAAAATGAATAGGCATCAATTTCTGATTCATCTACAACAGTATTTTGATAGCATTTAATAACATGGCATTACCACATAATCACTTTACATTTCTGACAAATGAGATTGGTTTTCCATTGAAAGTAGTGTGAGACAATTCCTCTTTTAAGTACATTTAAGTTAAATTTAGTCTACTTGAAAGAAAATTAGTAATTAATAGAGACTTATATGAAGCTATGTGTAAATACATGTTCACAAAAATAAAAACTGAAGACTAAAGAAAGCTACTGAATTTATGCTAACAAATGTCTTCTAGTATACATTACATACAACAACTGCTACCATTTCTTGATAGTTTTATCCTGTGCATGGGCTATACAATTATTTTATTTAATTTTCCAAGCAAGAAAAATCTGTAAGTATTACTGAATGGGAATAAAGAAATTTCAGGTTAATGAAATTTAGGGGAGTAAACCTTAGAATGACAAATACTTCAAGGTAGACTCAGGTAAAAAATCATAATTTTTAGTATGTCAATAGGAAGAAATGAGAGAAAACATGTTTTCCAAAGATAACTGTGTTTATTTAGAAAACGTGCACCTGAGGAGGAGGTTCAGTATGGGGAAAGGACCACAAAGTATTCTCACATAACACAGCTCTCTGGAAAAAAAAAAATTCCACTGTTAAAAGAACAAGCGGAAACTCTCACCCAGAAGTTGCCTACCCAGTCTTTAGATAGTCATACTTTCGGAAATTTCAAGAACCATTTCATTCTCGGTGAGAAAATTCTGAGACCATTACCATAGATTTAGCTATTTCCTGACAGAATTTCTTTTAAGACGTACACTGAAATTTCAGTACAGACTGATAAGTAGAATTCTTAAACAATGCAATACAATTTTTTTCTAAATTGCATTAAAAGGAACAATATGAAAGACCTATATTTTGAAGGAAAATAAAAATAAGCTTCAATGTCAAGTATACAAAAATCACTTTAAAAACACAGACTGCCTACTTTTTAAGTTCTTTCATTTTGAAATTTTTTCTCCTACCAACATTTTTTTCTTTCCTTTTGAAGTGGTAAATCCTGCTTTATAAATAACTCCCTTTAGAAAGGGGCAAAGTTAAATATCAATTCCTAGGAGTCAAGGTTGAAGAGCATCTTTGCACAAATCAAGTGCTTTTCAGAAAACTTCTCCCTGACACTCCAGGGTTGCTGAAAGCACAGGATGAGAGGGACATTTTCACACCTCAACAACAACAAAAAAAAAATAGTTGATTTACTCCTTTCTCCCTGCAGGCATTCTTTGAACTTCTCCATTCACTCTGACAGAGATCTAAAGAAAGACACTAAATTACCTCCTGGTATTTTTTAGACAATGAACTAGCTGTCCAGATAGAACACATCTTAGTACAGTATACCTCAGATCAGGGAAGACCATCCTCTGCTTCTTCAAATCTATCCAAATTGGCTTTATAAAGATTCTACAAATGAATTTTAGAAACCCTGTTTTTTTCTTATATTTCACAAATTTTAATTTTTTTTATGCTTCCAAGTCCATCACTGGTCTTATGCATGGATTCTACTGACTTATTACACCACACTGCCAATCTTACTACTACTTATCAGTCAGTGCTGAAATTAAAGATATCATCATCATTATCATCATCATTATCCTCCTCCTGGACCTCCTCCTCTTGGAGGGGTCACAAAGAACACCAGAAATGAGCAGCATTGTTCAGTGTGATTTAATCAGACAAGGAATTATTTTCGACCTATTATGGGCAAACCAGTGTTGATTTGCATGCAGCATTAACATAAAACATTCAAGTCTTCTAATCTAGGCTCACTTTCTTCCTTCACCATGGAGAACTCTCATGTTTCAAGAAAATAATACAAGAAGCATAAGTCTTGGTCATCTCTCTAATGCTGATGAATCTGTATTATTTTCCTCAATCTTTCCTACCTTCCTTCATTCCTTCCCTCTTCTTTTATGTGCTTTGACTTAGTTAACAGTAGTTCAGGAGGCAGTTCAGCTTTACCCAATTGTTTTTATAGTTCTAAAGTGACAGACCCACTGCTTGTTTTGCATTTTGTTTTTATAACAACAGAAATTCATTCTCTCACAGTTTCTGGAGGCCAGAAATCCAAAATCGAAGTGTCAACAGGAACAGATTTTCTCTGAAAAGAAAATAAATGCTTCTTTGCCTCTTCCAGCTCCTGGTGGTTCAACGTGTTCTTCAGGTTTGGTTTTTGCCCTCCTATCGCCATGGCCCACTTCTTTTGTGTCTCCATGTGGCCATCTTTTAAGGATTTAGGGCTCATCATAATCCAGGAAGCCATCATCTCAATTTCACTAATTACATCCATAAAGACTCTGTTTTCAAATAAGGTCACGTTCTAAGTGTAACGGTGCACCTGAATTTGGGTGGATGCCACTCAGGCTAGTAGAGATAGCCAACAGGCTGTTCTCATTGAGGGATTTCTACACATTTACTCAATCTTTCAAAGGGTTGATGAGCTAACAACTCCTAGAACATGCCATAGAGTATCTGCCATAAAATTCTCAGTTAAAACTTAGAAAGTAAGTTTTCAATTCCTAGCAGCCTTAGAAAAGAGGATCCTGGTAAAGGCTTTCATGATGTAGAGAAAGTGAGTGATGATTAAGAAGTTAGATATGTCACTAGGATACCAAAGAATTGTGTCACATCAAGTACCTTGATTTATAATGAATGGTGGGAGAGAGTATTTCCCAAATTGTGGCAATGTGTAGTTTTACCCATTCATTATGTGTTTGTGTGTATGTAAGTACGTATGTATGTATATGTGTGTGTGTAGTTAGGTATGGATATATAGAGAGCGCAGAACTCATATTTTAGAACTAAATATAAACTCTGAGATAAAATAACCTATTATTTCATAAATATGACTCAGAGGGAATGCACATATTCATTAGCTAATTAGAGCAGAACAAAGGTTCCCCAGTTCTTGCTCAGTGTTCAAGTCAGACTTCTCATGTTTATTAACATAAATAATTTTAACTATGACTTTTTTCTTTCCATCTGGACACTTTAGCTCTTGACTGTCCTAAGAATCAATTTACACTATTATGGCATTAATAGCATCTCAGAAAAACATATACAGGCAGAACACATTGCTTTCCACTAGGTTGATTTATTTTCCTCTGCTCCAGAAGGACTTGATGTATCTTTAGTATTAGTAAAAATTCTGGAAATAAAAAACACTGAGCTTTTCATAATCATGTCGTCCAAAATTTCTCTAACTGTAACTATGGACACCATATGTTCAGTAAGACATAAGACCCAGTTTTAACTTGTAAATCTTGAACAATAAAACTTTCCCCAATAAAGAGAATAAACCAGAAAAAAATGCCTGCACCTTTATTTGTGCACCATGAAACTTATTATTCACTTCAATGCTGCATTTACACAAAAGTATGATAATAAAATATCTTTACACTACTTCTGCTACAAATATAGATATTTAAAGTGACTTTATATATTCTAATGTAGGAGTTTCACGCTCTAAAATGGGAATGAACACATGATAATTCTTCACCAGTTGTCTCAATAAACAGCTCCATCTGTTTCCCTTAGTCTTAAACTATTGTATTATAAGATGTTAATATAAGGCAATGAAACAAAGTTATGTTAATCCCCTTAATTTTTCTATCAATTTACTAATGGCATACCACCAAAATAATTACTAATACATTGTTTTTTTTTTTCTCTGTCATTAAGACTAATACTAATTGAAAACCAATTGCACAGTGTGCTCACACTTTCAGTACTGCATCGGTTAAAACCAGCCTCAAAGATTCATGAATCTCCTAGGTCCCTCCATGGTTAGCAGATTTGCTTTCCTGAGAACCAACAAACAATACAGGGCCATATACAAGTTCATCATTTTACTTATTAAAAACATGAAATTATTTTATTAGAGATCAAAAATGAAAATTAACATCGAGGCGAGAATCAAACTGATTACTTACTGACTGTCAATATTTTTGTATTTACTCAATATTATAAAGCCATTTTAGGAGAAAAATAAATATGTGTATATTAGAGGTAGGGGGATGTAATTTTTTTAAATAATAATATTTTAAAAGATTTTCCATAGAAAAAACTGGGGTTTTTTTTTTGTTAGAATTGGGGAGAGGAGGTGTACTGATGAAAATGAAATGCTTTTATAAAACTTGAGATTTTCTTTGTTCTCTTATATTTTCATTTTTCACTCTAATTGCGAAGCCATTTCGGTTAGCTTCAGAATTATTTTTCCTTTCTCTACCAACCAGTTTTTAGCACATAATAATTTCTGTCCAAGTATCTAAAAATAACTTCACAAAGAAAGACTGGATTTACTTAAGCAAGTAACACCTCTCTTTGAGTTTAAGTTCACAAAATGCAAGGAAGAAAAAATGTTAGGCTGTCTGTAAGAAAATCATTTCCATTTGAGAAAAACAAACATAAGGGATTTTTCCCTTCCAGTTTTGAAGAGCCTGATGAAGACAGCACAGAAAAAGTCATCCACAGGATCAGTTCCATTCTCTTACAGTGAAAGATATGAGTCAGGGGTTGGACTGGCTTGATTCTGGCAGCAAATTCAGGAGAGAACCATCAGCGTGACAGTGCCTTTTGTCCGCTTAAGGATAGCAACGGCTTCTTCATGGGTTACCCCTTCTAGACTCTGCCCATTGACAGCAATGATCTGATCACCCCTTTTTAGACGCCCATCTTCGGAGGCTGCTCCCTGCAATTATAAAGTAGGCTTGTTTACTTCTCAGAAAGCGCTGCCTCACAGCTACACAACAGAAAAAGATCTAAACAAGAATGTAAATTGCTCTGCATGTACACACACATTGCTCTCAGCGCTCCACAGGTACTCCACAGCCATTCAGCAATGATGAACAGACACAAAGGAGGCCATTCTCCTAAATGGTGTTAGCACTGAGATTCCAATTTGAGAGAGAATTTAGCATCAATAGATTAGCTGGATGGTTTTTTGGCTGTTCAGCACAGCAGTTGGTGGGAACTCAAATTAATCAAGGATAGTTGGGAATTTGCCTAGTAGGAATGATTTTACAGAATCCAGGATTTCTTTTTTTTTTTTTTTTTTAAGTCCTATAAAGAAGACATACAGAAAGGAGACAAAAGATTAGGTAGCAACAAAAGCAGTTTTTCCAGACAAGGGCACGAGGGCCAAAAAACCCAAAGGTTTGCCGAGCATGATGTCCGTATGCACATTGACAGGGCGAAGGGATGGCACAAAATCTGCTAGTTTTAATTCTAATTTTTTCAATAGCTTTAAAAAGGCTGCTCAAGCTGCTTGGTTCTTTACTTCCCAAGGGTAGACGGAGTCCTCATATTCCTGATGGACCCAGAGTGATTAAGATTAAACAAAGATACTGCTGTTTAAAAAAGAACCCTATCTTAAGGCATACTTAGAGTATGCAATTATGCAATTAAATATAAGATTAAAAATATGGTAAGTTAATGAGGAATCCATAATGATGAAAATTCTTAAAATATGTTCTTACTAGCATGCCTTAAATAAATTTTTTTTAGGCTGGGAAAAGAACTGTATAGTTCTTCTATTCATTAATAAATGCTATTTGTATTTTTGGACATACCAATGGCTTTTAAAAGTCATAAATTAAGCCTATAAGACAGCTCTAAATACAGCATTGTAATTGATTAAAAAGAACTTTTCTTACAAGATAACAGAATATAACTTCCATAGATAAGTATTTTAAAGGATGATAGTACTAATCTAAAACTGCAGTGATACAGATTTAATAATCTATTAATAGGTTTGACATGTTTTGTTATTCTGTACTATAACAATTTTACATTCTGGACTTTCTCCTGTAGGGAATCAAGTTCAATTTTGAAGCTCCTGAAAAAATGTCTTAGCAATATAGTAACAATAATTATCAGGGTTTAAATTATTTTAATAGTTTCATTAATGTAGTAATCACTTTATTATTATTCTAAACATTCTTAAGGTGGAACATAAGCTAATATATGATTAAAATATGAATGGCTTTCTTATTTTTTACTGAACTTCTTGAGTGTAAGTCTATTCCTTATTATGGGTGAATATTCTTTTAAGGTTTTTAGTAGTTATTTTTCTATTTTATTCAATGGAATTGAACTTGCAAAATAAATTTTCTATTAGTTCATCTGCATGTGTATTTTATGTACTTTGCTGTGCTCATTTTATAATTTCACAAAAAAAAAAAAAATACAAGAAGAGATGCCAAGGTTTATTTAAAATGTCCTATTTCAACAGACATTCAATGATATGCAATTTGTTTTCAAAGAAAAAGTTTAAAACTTGCTAACAAAAGTTCATTAAATATTTTATGTATATTGTCAAGCATGTCCATGGAATTTCAATTTGAATCTATTTTTCTTTAAACATAACTAATCCTCAAACTGGACAAAATATTTAATGACTTGTTCCTGTGGGGATTTAAAAAAAATTGATCAACTGTTAACTATTTGGCATTACCTCAGGCCATAAACTAATAAGCCAGCTGCTGACCACTATTAATGAATGTTTATGGGGAAAAGGGTGGGTAAATGTGGAAGCTTACCTTCACAAACACTGTTTTAACATAAATGGGTAAGTCTCCATGAGGGCTTCCATATCCTCCCACTATGCTGAAGCCTAAGCCATCTGGTCCTCGGTCTAGCATAATAGACTTACATTGAGGAGGTCTAAGGAAAAGGGAAAGGGAAAAATGGGGATTGAAAATGAATATATAATACATATTTTATATATATCTGTGTATATATGTATCTGCAAATTTGTTAGTTATGCATTATCTGATATCCATATAAAAACAGTATGATTCTCTGTTTTACTCACCAAGTATGAGTATTTTGGGGATGCTTAATGTCAGTGCATACAGTGCTCATATTTAATATCCACATAATCTAATAAAATCCTATTTAACATTCTAATTATTTTATTCATTTATAGGTCCCTTAAACTAACATATTTATGGCATAGTTTCATTGTGTGGAGTAACCCATTCTTTTCCAGTGGGTTCAAGTGCAGAGGACTATCAAGGAATAGAGGAAATATCAGTATTCCCAATTTCAGAGAGAAAATTCAACTTTAAGCAATATAAAAAAGCTGTATCAAGTTATCTGAAAATTCTCATATGTCCTTCTCTTCTGCTTTCACTATTTTTATAATTATTTTGCACCCAAGTGTTGAGTATCCATGAATATGTTTAATCAAGAGGATGATTTATTAAATCATTAGACAATGTTATCATTTATAATTTTTCATTTATTGA
This sequence comes from Solenodon paradoxus, assembly GCA_004363575.1. Classification (NCBI taxonomy): domain Eukaryota; kingdom Metazoa; phylum Chordata; class Mammalia; order Eulipotyphla; family Solenodontidae; genus Solenodon; species Solenodon paradoxus. The sequence continues at coordinate 998,988 of RJWH01000220.1, read as the reverse complement.
TTTGCTTCATGCCATACAGGGCAATGACATCAAGACTAAACTGTACACCCCCAAAAATTCAGAGCTGAAAATGTGGGAAGGACAGGGGCATGTCTGTCTGTCTGTCTGTCTTCTATCTATAATCAGTCTGTATGTCTGTCTATGATAACCTAAATCCATGTCAAAATTAAGTTTAGAAATACTTAGTTATATTTCATACCTTATCTCTGATTATTTGACCTTTATGTAAGTGGGAGAGACATAAGAACCATAATATATGAACTCACCCTAAATCATCCTGAAATATACTGCTTGATGTCAGTCCAGTGAAAGGAAGACTAGAATTGGCAGGCTCCTGATGATGACCTGTGACCACACTCACATCTCCTCCAGCAACTACCTGCACAAGGAAAAATATAAAGAGAAAAACACGTTAATGTGCTTACAGAGACATCAGCAATCTTCTTCACAAAGAGCATTTGGATCAAAACATGTATTTTACTACATACTTCACCATTTCTGTTCACATAATATACAACCAACGAGAAAGAAATTTCATAAAGTTCAAAGGCCTCTTCAACTGACAGTAAAAACATTCTACTAACTCAACTCTACAGAGTTCTTGGATGCTTTTTATATATGGTCTGAAAAACAATTATTTTTTAAAGATAGAATACAACTCACTCACACCACTAAAAACTCTTGCAATTAATCATATACTGCTAAGACCTTGTATATTCCCCCTTAGATTAAAAAGTATGAAATGATAAATGTATTAGAATAAAATGTGATGATGTGTTTCTTACATACTTTCTTGGAACTCTCAATGCAATCATTTACATTGGAGGGAAAAGTTAAGTAAAATCATAGCAGTAGATTTAATCATTTTTTTACCACTTTAACATCAAAGTTCATATGTTCTCAAGTACCCATATTCTGAACAGCACTTATAATAAAAATCTTACCTGCATTTCAATGGAGCCAGAGGCATTTTTCAGTAAGTTAACTGCTTGAGTATGAGTCATTCCCTCAGTGGATGTGCCACAGATAGTGACAATCCTATCTCCAACCTGTAAGGGAGAGAAAGTAAAAGCCAAAGCCTCACGGAGAGTGGGATACTGAAACTGAACAACCATTTCCTTCTCTACTTTCCACATCTCTCTCTCCTCTTTCTCTCTATCTCTGTCTCTCTCTCTGTCTCTCTCTCTCTCTCTCAACACACACACACACACACACACACACACACACACACACACACAGAGATATTAGGAACTGACAGATAACTAAGAAAACCACTAATTTCAAGAAGCAGCAACCACGAAAAGAAGCGGTACATAATCACTGAGTTCTATAGTCTCTGGGGGAATCATGGGCATGGAGAGGGAATTTCTCTTCCCTTCCTTTCATTTCTCCTGGGTAAGACACTGTTTCCTATTAAAAGGATAAGATATCTGATATCATTTAGAAACCAAAATTTCTCAGGACATAATTATTATACATATTAGAAATTAAGTCAGGGGTTGGCAAACTACAGTCCATAGGCCAAGTCTGGCCCACTGCTTGTTCTGGTTAATAAAGTTTGGTTGGGAGACTGCCATACTCATTTGGCTGCTTTCACAGGGCCGAGCTGAGCAGTTTCAACAGAGACCCATATGTCCTACAAAGCCTTAAAATGTTCATTCTTTGGTCTTTCACAGAAATGTTTTCTGTCCCTTGTGATATGTGCACCAATCAATTTTTAAGGATCAGTCATAAATACAGGTATCAAAGGAGATGAAACAATTAGTGATTTAAAGTCTATTTAGACAAATAATTGATTACGCTTTGAGACCCTTTATGACACAAACTCATACAGATTTAACTTTACAGCGACTCTAATGGAATATTCAGAACTGAGCAATAAGCATAAATTCCATGAAAAAGATCTATGTGTGGTTATTCCTTCAACTTTAAAGCAAGTCCTGTAGAGTTTTATAACATTGTAAGTCATACTTATATTAAACTTGGTAAAAATTAATAATCAAATGGAACATAAATAACAATCTTCAATTTAATAAAGTTAAATCAGTTATTTAAAGCAATGAAACATTCAAGGAAAAAATTTCAATTCATACTGGTGTTCTGAAAACATTTTCCATTTTGAATTCCAGAGTCTCAAACTACTGAAAAATATTAAGGAACAGCTGAAAATCTTCCCATTTACTTTCAAATTTGCACACAAAAGCAAATTTTCCTCTATTTTAATTTTCTTTCAACTTTTACTCAGACTGCTGGATTAGCTGATTTAAAAGCAGATACATGAATTTAAAACTATTTACAATAGGTAATCTGATTCAAGGTTTATAAACACCTTTGTCAGACGGCTAGGCTGTTAGGGCTACCAGAGCTTTTAGTAAAACTTACCCTGAGTTTCTGGGTCTGAGCTGCAACTCCATTCGGGTGCATCATAGCAATAAATATAGGCACGTCTCCAAGTGGGCTGCCCACTCCTCCAGCAATACTGATTCCCAATGAGTCAGAAGGCCCCTGACATTAAAGAACAGAATGTTTTGGTCAAAGTGATACTTTTTATTGACTTTTGTTTCTTTTAACATAATATGCTACCTTAATTCTGATTTTCTTGATATGAGAATGGAAAATGAGGAGTGGGAAAATTGCATTATTTTATTTAATACAGGTCCTTAGTGTGAATTAAGAAAATAAGCACCTGTTCAGGAAGTAAAGGAAATCCTAACACACTAAATGAAGCATGTTGTGGGACTGATAAAAAGAAGGTAAACTGATAAAAAGGTCACAGTTTCTGAAATCAGAAAGACTTGTGACAAAAATTGTGATAAAAACCAGGGACCCATACTCAGAAACACAAGTTCATGCCTCCTCTCCATGAATCCCTATATCTTCACCGACAGACTGTAGTTATATAATACTGCCACTTACAAAGGGCTACAGAGATATTAAATGAGATGGTGATGGCAGGAAGTATCTATAAGCGAGTTCAGCACTTAGTGTTAGCTATTTTTATTTTCTCTGTCAGAGGAATCTGTTTCTGAGAACAAAAGTATCTGTTGAAGGTGAAGAAATATTTAGCACGATGAGAAGTTACAGGGAGGGCATTATTTTGTGTTGGGATAGCACTGATCCCACTTTATGCCAAAATATGCCAACAATAATTTTTCAAACAGAAAATTGAGCAACAGTGTTATTTCCACTATAAGTAATACATATTTTTTTCAAATGATTCTATAAACCAGTAATACCACTAACATAGGAAAATACATATATAGATGGCTCTGAAGTCAACAGAATTTATATTCTCTCTTGACTAAGTTACCTTTTTTATTTCAACTGTTCTTAATCCTTGTATCTCAGATGCCACTGTAAAGATGAAAAAGATGATTATTAGAGCATTTCTTAAGTTCATTTAAATTTTAGTTGAAGCCTGGAGAGCTGAATGTGACTGAAACGAGCTACCCTACTATTTTATTTTTTTTTTTTTGAAAGGGGTGTCCAAAGTCACTAGTGTACATAAATAAATGTATCTCTCATAGGAATTCTTCAATTCTTCAGTTGGAAAAATGCACTCACTATCTATTTCTTCTTTCTTAGTATATGCAGTGATTATGTAACAACATAATCCACTACGAGTGAGTCAAGAACAGAACGTGCTTTGGATAGAAAGACACATGTGCACAGCTGAGAGGAAATAAAGCTGTGGATAAATTAAAAAGAATTCATGGACTTAAGTGCCTAGATTTCTAGAATATTAGTCATACTGCAAACAGAGACTGCCATATGGTTAGTTTCTTCGATTTGAAAACTTTCAACCAAGCCAAAAAGCACTCTGTATCATCATTTCACGTAATTAAAACACAGGAGAATCATATTAATTTTCTTAATCAAATTTTTTTGTCATCTTCAAGAAAAAAGAGATTTCACTTAATGGATGTATCCTCTGGTTAGTTGGTGCTATGTTATACAGAAAGGAAACAAATATAGGAAAAGCTGTCACAGACACAGCTTTACATTGTTAAGAAGTTTTGCCTACGTATGTGCAGACACCTATATTAGGATATGGAATGATTTTGGGGAATGACAGCACAGAGGTAAATTAAAACAGGGAAATCCCTTGCTGAGAACCAAAATTCAAGCGAGTAAATCATGGTTAAAACAGCAAATTAGTCTTACATGCGTTCTTCTTTGAGCTGCATTCCAGTGACTCAGATGTACTGGATCCAGAAAGTGGAAAAGTAAATGATGACAGACTGCCTTCGCTCATCTACAAACACAGAACAATTATTTCACATGTTAGATGTAATAGTCGCCTCCCTGAAAACCACTTAACATCAAACGCTGTTCTTTTAATGCAACCAGAGAGAAATACCTGTGAAGCAACAGTGGCTTCTGATAACTCAAAGGATAATTTAAACATTTTTTACTGATTTGTGTTCTTTTTAAGGAGGTTGCAATTAAATGTAGCGATTAAATGAAGCTAGAAGGGTGAGGAACATTGATTCCAATCTACCTAAAATTTTAGTGAATTTTCATAATCTCATTAAAGTCAACTCTTTCTAAATTTAAACTGATGCTGCACATAGACCAGGACTTAAGAACTGTAAAACAAGGATTAGTAAACAGGAAATTAACAGTAGTCACTAAGAGGTGAGTAAGGGGTCTTTAAAGACAGGCTGATGAAAATGGTTTCTGTCATCAGAAGACTGAGAGGGGCTTGCCAAGAGATTTGAGCTACCTAACACCATACTTTATGCTTAGTGGTAGGCAACTACATTTCATCCACAGGAACTTTCTTTAGTTAAATATTGACTGATGAATGTTTTTTAAAACATATTACCTTGGCAGAGTTTACATGCATTGTGGTTAACTTTTGAGATCTTTGAAAAAAGAAACATGTCTGAAAAGAATGCCTGAAATAAAGTTCCTTAGAGTGACTCACAAGTTACTGAAGTGCCATATTTAGTTCGCCTTCATTTCTCATATTTTGTGTTTCTCCTTGTAAAATTCTGCAATTCAACCACACTGCCAGGTCTGTGTACATGACCCTGGATGGACCAAGAGTCAGTACCCTCTCTGAGTAACTTTGGCATTTGGACTCCAATACCTGATGAATTCCATACCTACCCACCTGGCTGCTTTGAGAAGGTCTCCTCTCTGAGTGAAACGGGCCAGCTTTGATTCTTCCCACTTCCAAGGTAACTGTGCCTAGGGAACACTGTGGGAGTGGTTGTTTTATGGAAATATTTAAAGTGTTATGACCATCTTTATGCATGCATTTCCTCTTCAATCTTTACTGTACTTTACTTTGAAGGAATCTTCTTTTTAAAATTTTCATAGGCAATACTACCTGTAATCCTTTCCAGAAAGAGGCTTTTATGAACCATTAGAGTTAATAACAATAACAAACAGCAGAAGCAGCAGTTGTATCAGGGATCTCTCTTACTACCCCATGATTTACATGGACACTGCTTCTATAAAGGTAAAGAAAACTGAGAAATAAGCAATTATATCATGGAGCACACTTAGATCAAGTGAATTAAGTAACCCAGGATTTAAAAACACAAACAAAACCGCCATCAAATCTTGTTTTGCCCTTAATCGCAGAGGTGCTCAGAAAACTGGGTAAGTCTGTATGCCACACCGTACCTGAATACACCTGTTAAACGATTCGTATATAAGCCATGTGACTTTAAACACAAAACACGATTGAAGACGAACTCCCTAAGGTCCTTGAGAAATAAGCATGCAAGCAATACTATACAGTTTATTGTGGAAACAACACAATGAGGTGCTCAAGATCCCAGGCTTTTGGGGTCAGATACACAAGTTAGCTCAGGACTACCTGATTTATTAGCTGTGTGTCCTTAACAGATGTCGACTTAGATAAGTCTTTTATTCTCTATCTTTAAAATAGCGGTCCTTATTGGATGATGTGGTAAGTTTGATGATCTATGTACAATGCTTATTACAGTATCTAGAACACAGCAGTATTTACATAGATAGTGAGCACAAACATTACTACGCTGCTTCAGATGGGGGTACCAGAGTGTTACTCTTGAACATACTGATCATGAATCAAACTGCGAAAGGTCAAAACTTGATCTGCAATATGCAGGAGCTTTTTGTTTGTTTGTGGGGATGGGGATCAGGAACTTATAAAATGCTTCTTGATTCTATTTATATTACCAATTTACATAACTGCAGATGTTAAGACGTTCCATACATTAATTGAACACTGTGCAAAGTACCTCTTTCATCTACCTCCATGGCTCTTTCAAACTTCAAGGGTATTTGTTAAAAAAACATTAAGCTTATTTTTCCTTTTTAAAAGCAATTCATGCTCATTAAATTTTTGAAAATGAACTAAAAGAGAATGAAAAGACTCTGTGAACTCAAACATTTTGATCTCATGATTACTGCCAGTATAAATTTTTAGATTTTATTGTTTATAGTTGCAGCTACACTGTAAATACAAATTCATTTTATATTTTGTGCTGCTTATGTTTTATCATGTGAATATGTTATCACGAATTTCATTTTAAACATAAAATACGTTTGCCATACTTCTTTGCAAAAGTGATCAAACCTTATAGTCTTTGTCAACTATATTGTTTCCAATTTTTTATTACAAATAACACTACCATGAAACTTTAGTGTTTTGTGTAGTGAGGATTACTTTATGCAAGATTTTTTTTTAAGAATAAATCAACAGGAAGTAGCAACAGCTACACATAGCAAAGTCAAACAAGTATTTAAGGCTCTCATTATGTGACGCCAAAGGATTTCTTAAAAAGTGGCTTCAATGTTTTTAAAATTGTTTTACAGATGTTTCCTTATTTCTCTTTGAAAAATGGCCTAAGGTGCTAAGGATGAACTAAAGAAGTGCAGAAATCATCCATATTTTTGACAAGCCACTTTCCCAGAACCAGTGATGAGGTTTTGCTATGTTAGAGGTCACGAGAATGAATCCAAACACGGAATGGAAAAACTGAGGTTAAGATTTTTTGGTCCATACAAAGCTCACTTTAAAGATGAAGATTAACTAAGATCATAGATATTCAATTAATAGTTCTTATTACTGCTAAACAAATATATATAAGCACATCATTGCAAATTTATTTTTAGTAATTTATCACTGAAATATGGCATCTTGTTTATATATATGTTTTATTTAGACAACATTTTAAAGAGAAGCCAGTACTCTTTTGACTATGGTTAAGTTAATGTTATAGTCTTTTCTTCTATACTATCACGCATAATTATTTTTGGCATTTGACTTTTACCTTCAGCAAAGCAGCAACAGCTTCCTGGGTAGCATTACGGACATCTTCTCCGTTCACCATTAGAATCTGGTCTCCCTGCATCAGTCTTCCGTCAGCATCAGCAATTCCTCCTTTGACAATGTCGGACACAAATACTCCAGTATCATTTCTGTAAATATAATTTTGCATTTCAACGTTATTTCTTGTCCGCTGTCATGCAATGCATACTTAATGAAATGCTAACATTTTTTAACTGAAAATCTTACTTCCATTTTTATGATTTTCTTCAACAGTACAATTTTGGAACTATTTTTTGTGATAAATAACAGCTTATGTCTTAGAGTACTTCATTAAACAGATCTTTCTTAATCATGTTTATTCTTCAAAAACTAAATATTGTGAGTAGAGTAGCCATTATTACTTTCATTTTATGGGTTACATGTCTACTAAATGGCAAAAATGAGACTTAAAAGTTAGTTCTTACATGCTCAATCTATTGTTCTGTCTAAACTATAATAAAATCTTGACTGGATATTGACCTCTGTCTATATAAATAAGTTGCTATTATCATGAACATCACTGAAAGTAAATAACAGACATGTATCTCAAACTAAAATCATCTGTTATCTAAACCTTGAGTACCATCTCTGTGCTTTTACTTTAAATCACTGTAGATCTAACTCACACGTAAGATTTATGTAAAATGAACAAGTACTAATCTTATTTCATCTTTATAAAAACTGTAAATAAACCAACAACTTCTTGTTGAGATACAAAGATAACTGTCTAAGTAGAAATGTTCAGTGAAAGTTGAATTGTATCACTTGTTTTTGCCAAGGTCATGTGCTCAAATGAGCTATTTCACCAACTGATCCTCTGCTCTCCCAACTTCAGAGTAAAGGTGCTGGAACTTACTGCTGTATGCATTTGTTAATATTACTTATATGTAAATATTTAAATTGCGTACTGACTTTATATTCATTCATTCATCAGCATATAATTCAAGCCTCTTGTTTTATACTTTCTGATGGCACACTTTTGTTCATGCTGATCCTTCTCTCTAAAATATCCTCTTCTCTCCTATAATAGAGCAACTATCTCATCACTTTTAGCCTCAGTTCAGGCACCTCATTTTTGAGGCATTTCCCTCATCTACTTTCCTTAAGTAGGGTCACTTGCTCCCTTTTTCCTTTGCTTCCTCCACAATGAATCTCTGTCACTTTCATGTAGATTCCTTTGTTGCAAGAACATATTTATTATTTTCTAAATTGTGAGTACTTTGCAATCAAGAACCATGTCTTGTTTTACCATGTTTCCCAGAGTTGAATGTATTTTCTAGCATAGAGGAGGTACTCAAACATTATTAAATGGCTTTAAGTCTAAAAGCCTCACAATTTCCCCAAATACAGACCTGAACGGTTCAAAATCATTGTCTTTTGATGCTCCATTATTGGTGGAGTGACATTAGCTTCCTACAGACACTAGCAGTTTCCAAACGTTCTATCAGTTCTATCAGCAGTCTTTAAAAAGAATTTAAGTTTGAATATTTCCATAAGGCTGCTGTGTTTGTCCTTCATAGTCATACCTTTTACCAACAATACTTAATCCTAGGCCTTTCCCAGGCTTCTTCTGTAGCTCAACAGTGAGGGTGTCATACACGTCCTCCTCTTTGTAAGGAGTTTCATCTCTATAGAGGGTGAGGCGCACTCTTTGTGGTGTCTGTCTCAGGACATTTATGGCTTCATCATGTGTGGCCTTTCTCAAGTCAATTCCATTCACCTATACCAAAACAGGACATTGAATTTGAGGAACCTAAGTTAAGTGAAGTTAAGAGAAGAAACGAAGAGGAGGAAGAGGGAGAGGAGAGGAGGGAACAGCAGGGAAGAAGAAAATAACAAAGAAATAAAGAGCAGCATTTTTCTTTGTTAATTGTAGAGGTCGAACACGCAACACTACACACCTCTAAAATCTGATCTCCAGCCCAGAGTCTTCCGTCTTTACATGCTGCTCCTTCCTCATATACCTCATGGATGATAATAGCACCCTAAAGGTTAAAAAAAAAGTACCCAAGATTTATCCTATTCTCCTTAGGATTGAGGAACAGAATTAGTGTCCAAAACACTCTGTAATTTTATGTACAACATAATTTGTTAGACACTCACTGACAGTGAGTCACATGTTAAAATGCAAAGAGAGTGTGACACTATTTTTGTTAAAAATCTCCAAGATCATTCTGATGACAGGAGTTAAAAAAATCTATAAAATATATGAATCATACATAACACACCCATATATACATAACACATATCTTCCCTATCTACAAGTATAATTATTAGATTTGAAAAATACTACTGATTTAGAAAATTTTGTCTACAAATTACCCAATTTCTTAGCCTTACCATGTGGGTCAAATCCTACCATATCTAATTAGCAAAAAGAAATTTTAAAAGAACTGAATTGAGAGAAGTATTTTGAACCTAAATGCCACAATCACAGGTATAAAAACCATCTTATTATGTCAGTTGTGGCCTATTCAAGACAAAACTCCCAGTGCTCAACTGAATATTTGATCTACACATTAAAATAACAATGAATTATGCATTTGTAAGTTTTCATATTTCAATTAATAAAACATGTAGAAATCTCCCCAATAATGATCTCTTAGGGCTTGCTGAAGGCTGCCTGCGAATGTGAAGCAGCCGCGTGTCCTCACCAGCAGTGTGTCAGAGCCGCCAACGATGCTCAGGCCTAGCCCTGTTCGCCCTTTGGAAATCTCAATAGTTGTTTCACAGCCTGGAATAATGGGGCAGGTTGCAGGGTCAGAAGCAAAGATTGCCGGTGTTGACGATCTGCTTGTATCTAAAAGTAAGTTAAAAGAAATAAAATATAAATAAAAATTGATTATAGGGCATATAATATCAAACACACCACACTGATTCCCTTTGGGTATGGAGCAGGGTAATGAGCCAAGATAAAAAATGTCAAATTGACCTTAAATTTTCAGTCACATTAAAAATTTCAAACAGATATGATTAAATCATCGTTTTTAATGTAGGGTGCTGGGCATAAAGTTACCTGTCAAATTATTTTATGCACTCTTTTATATATTTTTAAAGGAACAAGAACAGGGTGTTGACTCAAATAACCCGTTTCACATGGATGGTTGATAATTAACATATCACTGGAGTCAAATAAACTTAGGAAACTGATTCGTAAAACTCAGAACTGAGATATGTGGCAGAGACTAAAAACATACTCAAAGATCATAAAACAGAAAACATATCAATAATGTAGTCATGGTGCCTTGGGGCTTTTAATGGTAATAGCTTTGCTTCTATTTTCCTTTTTTCCCATCCTTGGACATCTCCTCTTACATGATCAAACCTGAGCATATATGCAACTGGATTTAGTATGTGAATTTATAAAATGAAAAGTGAGACCTACTAGCAGTTTGCTTCTTTGGTATCACTTGATGTTGTATAAACTCAATTAAATTCAGATGCATATATTTTACTCAGAACTAAACAGATAAAAACAGATCCTGAGAAATAAGAATAAACTTTCACACCCTCTTTTGTGATAGTCTTCCTATCATATGTTTCATGATACACCATTGTGGAAAACTAGGACACTTGTAAAGTATCTTATGCTTTAGATAAAATTCTCTTTTTAGGAAATCTCAAAACAGATTATTTTCTTCCTCCAGAAATGGTATGAACAGGTGCAACGTATTTTCTATTATATTATGTCTTCATTTAGCATTTCATATTTTTATAGACAATACTATTTAGGGATCAACACAAAATTGAAAAAATGAGAAAATTTTCATGAGGTTTTTACACTTCAGTGAATTACCCAGCCTTTCTAAATGAAGAATTACTTTATCAGTTATTACTTTAAGACTTCTTTGTCCAACTATATTACAAATGTTTTCAATTGCTGTTTACTTAAAAATCTGTCAAAAGAACTGAATGTTTATGTTTGGAGGCCAAGAGAGATTTTTTTCCCAAATTGAAGAAAAAGCCCAAGTTGTTAAGTACTTTTTTTTTTATGTTGAAATGCTTAAAATACATTGTTTTAATAAACACCGAGAGATTTTTTTTTTTCCCAAAATGAAGAAAAAGCTAAGGTTGTTAAGTACTTTTTTTTTTTGATGCTGAAATGCTTAAAATACACTGTTTTATTAAACACCAGTGTAATTTTTCTCAATAAGTAATCCAAGGAATAATTTATCTCATATAATAGACAGGCATTTTAATGATAAACAAAAGTTCCTTCCTTAGTCCACATACATCCATTTCATCTACTTTGACAGAACCATTATTTCACCCAAGCCACAGACTGAGCTCTACTAATCATAGTGTGGCATTTACTAACACTGTAAGAATTTCATGTAGCACCACCCATTGTTGACCCAACCCTGAAGTGGTACCCATTTTTAAAGACTAGAACTCTGTAGCTTACAGAGGTAAAATTACTTGCTCAGTATAAAAGGAATTTACAAAATGATGTTTCAAATTCATTAGTTAGATACCTAGAATCACAGGTATCGTTAGCAAAAGATGCTTGAAATGTAAGAAGTACCACTCCCTTGTATTAGAGATGAAGAAGTGGAGGCTAAGACAGGATGGAGTCTGTAAAAGCTCCATGTCTGGCTACTGTAGAGCACACAGATCACCCACCTATTTAGACCAGTACTGGTACTTCAGGAGCCCCTCTCTTAAGAATATGCTCTCACTAATGGACTCCCTAACTATGGCCTTTTACGCACAGCACAGGCATCCAGCTGGTACTCAAGTAGCAAGTGGCTGCTGAGTCTGAGTGTGCCATACAAGTTGGGTCCACATAATAAAAGCCCTTACTTCGGATGTGCTCCGGTTCTGGGGAGCCAGATGGTGGGGGCATCGGAGACGGGGAGCTGTGTTTTTTCTCTCCAATGGCTGAAGCAGCTGTCAATGCAATGGCCTGGGAATCTGGATTCTCAGCACAAATGGTAAGTTTCACAGTCATCTTTGCTGTTTTCAAAAGGCTAATAAACTGGTAGGTTGTTGGTGTAGAAGGGAAATAAAATTCAAAGGCAAATTAGTAGACTTAAACAAATAAATTACTATTATAACTGGAATCTAATTTTATCTATGGTTTAGAGAAAAGTCAGAGGCAAGTTATTTCCTTGTCAGGACTTAAGGCACTAAAGAAACAATGGCTCTAGTTTCTTTCTAGTTATTTTAATTGCCTCATACAGATTTAGGCCACAGTTAAATTCTGCTCTAACTCTTGCTTCTAAGCATATTTTCTCTTATCTAAGTTTAGGGATTCAACTTTTTACATTTCTAATAAATATCACTCATTTCTCTGGATCTTTACAACTTTGAAAGACATATGGGATATTTTACCCACTTATCCTTATTCAACTGAGAATCTGAAGCAACTCACACATTTTCAATAAAGTTTAAGCACATATACTAAAAGCAGAATCAGGAAAATCATGCGACAGAAGAATTAAGCAAAATAGAAAGTCAGAATTCAAATATATTGGGTTAAAACAATCAATTAACAATTATTAGTACTCATTTTTTAAAAAGTGGCTGTAAACTTCTTGCTTATCAATGTAGAAATGGAAATATTTAAATACCCAATCTCAGGAGAAACACAGTCTTTTTTCCTAGCATTTATATGTGGAAGTCCTAAAGACACCTAGTTAATATTATGATGATTTTTGAAGAGAAGAAACACAGGTACAAAGAACTATTTAACTGGATAAAATGTATACATACAATACCCAAGTCTAAATCTCTGTTTATAAATCAATATACATCATGGATATTTAAATGAGCAAATACTCATTTAAAAAATTCCTTTGGTCTTAACATTAGACTGACCTTTGTTTAAAAGTTTCAAGCTTTCAAAACAAACAGAAGTGGAAATTACATTTATCTAAAATGCCTACTGAATACTGCATTTACCAGACAACAGAAAGTAACTTAACATCACCTTGAATGGAAAATAAAATAAACTGAAGAACTTCCAAATAATAGCTTCTTTTTTTAAGGATATCTGTCTAACATAGTTACTTAGCTCTCATTCCCTATGACCAACGAGACAGATACACATGCATGCACATACACATAGCAGCCATGTCCAAGGAAGAGTTCATGGTACCATTTGCTTTCTTTTGGAAAGTTACCTTTTCCACAGGATGGCCAACAACAACTTCATCATCTACAGCCAAGATCTGATCTCCAACTTTGAGTCGGCCATCCTAAATGGAAATGTGGATGATTTTGAGTGATTTTCCAGAAATGATTATCACAATATGCCAGTAAGAAAGGTAAAGTCTTACCCTGGCTGCCACCCCAAGTTCTGTTAGACTCTTGATGATGACTCCATTCACTGTATCTTCTTCACTGATAGCAATGCCCAAACCCCCTTGATCCTAGACAAACAAAAACAAAAACACTCAGAAAACTCAATTAGATTAATTTTATCAAAGGAAAGGTATGAGGACATAACTTCTGAATGTTACCATCTACCCAAGAACTATAAAAGCAGTTAAAATGTTTTTTTAAGTCCACTATTAGAATCTCTTCTTCTCTTCAGCAAACTTGCAAATTTTTCTAAAGCAAATAAAGTCTCCTCCATTAGGTATTCAAGTGTGTTCACTACTTCTATATCTTGGGAATCTCTGGTATCTTTAGCTTATATGTCCAACAACATTCCATGTATAACATTAGCAAAATATCCAGAGAACAAAAAAATTCAACCATTCAATCAACATGTAATATTTGCAAATTTAGGTTTCACAGGCTGACTGAATTAAGTCATCTGAAATCAAAGTATCCTCTTTACTGTTGATCTAAAAAATAAGCAGCAAACTTGACCCCTTTCTGCCACCCTTCTTCCTTTAGTAGACCAGCTGCAATTACAGCTGCATGCCATCTTTTCTAAGACTGAACAGCCAGAGTTGTTTCTCCAGAGACTGAGGTTTTGATTTGCTAGAGTGAAAATGTTCTGAACTTGGAGCCCAAAGACTTGCACTGAAAACCTGCCAAGTCTAGAGAGTTCTACCTACTTTTTTCTTCTATATTTTCCATATTTCTTTTATCAAAACCAAATGTTCAATAAGGTTGGTTTTTACCTTTATTTAATATTAACTTGTTGGAGCTAACAACATTTTTCATTAAGTTTCCATCCAGGGAAAATTAAAGCAAAAGCGAGAAAAAGGAATCATGTCATGTTTCTCTGATACATACACGAAAGCCACGTTTGGCATCAGATATTTAAAGTCATGGCCATGACACTGAGGTAAGGCTTCACCATCACTTTAAAGATGATTAACAAAACGGATTATCTGAGTTAGATTATCAATGCTTGACAGCTTTCAGACTATGAATATGCATCTCTTTCCAACACCATTCTTTCTCCAGGCTATCAGTCATGTCCCCAAGTGAAAACTGTTTTTCAGGGTGAGCAGACCTGGGTTTTTAGTTTACTTTCTACATAGCCAAAGGAATTTGAACATGCCACTTAACATCTTGAAATCTCAAATGTGTCATCTAAAAAAATAAAATGGAAAAATACTACTTGGCCAACATGAGATTGATGTTTGGATTAAGCATAACAAGAGCTTGAAAGCTCAAGGCACCATACAAAGTATTGTCATCACACATACACTACTACTTATAATTCTATATGATATAATATAATCTAACTCAGATAAACACTAAATTTGCTACAATGCTGAAACCACAAATCCTGATGTAGTGCTTCAAGGAAACAGATTTCATGAACAGGAAGGTCAATATGCTATCAAACTGATAAAATTCCAATGTCAATGCCACATGTAAATAATTTCGTTACCCATTATTTGGAGTTTCCCACACCCACCAGCTTTCCTATTGCCACAAAAATATGTATAGATTAAGTAATATTTTGTACCTACAATGACTTGTGTACTCATTTTTGAGGTTTAATTTCACTTTTCTCTATTTAAATTGAGGAAAAGTACTTTTTAGTATAGTGGGCATATGCAGTTGTTTTGCTAATACTTATTCCTACCTTATTCCTTTGTAAAAACTAGTAATTTCCATTAGCATATCCAATCCCTCTTCCTATTCTACCTTTTTCTTTCCCTCCCCCTTTCTCTCTCCCTCTCCCTCTCGCTCTCTCTTTCTCTCACTGTTTCAGACAGCAGTGTTAAAATATGTTCATAAACTCTTTGAAAGGGATCCTGAATAAGGGTTGCATTAGGTGACTTGATTGTAACATATAGGAAAAAGCAGATCTAATGTATAAATAGGTCAAAAGAAAGGATAACAGGGCTCCCTCTCTGATCTTTTTTTTGGATCACTCAGAGTTCAGGTGCCATGGCATGAGAATACTTAGTAGCCCCATGAAGAGGAAATAAAGTCTCTTGTCAGTAACCATTTGAGCAAACCATCTTGGATGTGGATCCTCCAGTCCCAGTCAGGCCTTCAGATGATGACTAGATCTAGCTGTCAGTTTACTGGCAACTGCACAAAGAAGTCTGAAAAAGAGTCCACCCAGCTAAACTGCTCCCAAATTTCCTGACCTAGAGAAAATGTGAGATATTGTCTGTTGTTTCAAGTTGATATATTTTGTGGTAATTTGTTATGTAGCAATTGATACAATATCCAAGGACAGAATTTGAATGACTTAAGTCAACTGACCAATTTTATTTCCATGACCACAGTCCCTAGCTCAGGAGTAGATTATGTCCTGCACTCAGATGAATTTTATGACACTTTTTTCAGAATTCTGGCCCAGCCACTTTCTCTCACTATCCCCCAACTGTATGTGAAAATGTAGCACATGACCCCAACCATTATAAAACTATGAGAAATATGAACGCTAGGATATTGCCAACACTGTGGGAGACTGTTCAGGAAAAGGAAAAGAACTGGCTTTTAATGACATTACTGAACTACGGGGTCAATTATTCTTGAATATTGCTACCCAATTATCTGAGTATAAATAAATCCCCTTCTAGTATACTGCCCGAGGAGCAGGATTTTTATTTGCAGCAGGTACTCCTAAAAGGAAGAACAAACTACACATATCCATACATATGATTATATATGATATGCCCTAACCCCACCTAGAATACTTAAAAATAAATAAAGATAAACACAGATACTTTATTGATATTAGGAAAATAAGTTGACACAGAGGAAAGAATACCAGAGTACGAGTACATGTGACCAATTTCTAATCTCACTGTTCAACTTTCCCCCTCATTTCCAGTCATAGTCAGTCCTTGGCAGAAAAGGATTTCAGAATCACTGTTCTGAGCCAGTTATTAAAGCAGCACCATATAGGGGATATGAAAACAATTAAGTAAACACATTTATGGTGAAACTATTGTTTAATTAAACAGCTAGAACAGAGTAAAGAAGAATTAAAAGTGGGATTAAGCTAAATAAGCTATTAATATCAGAAGCATTTTGAATCTGAAAGACTCCCTAAAACTAAAATGAAAAATTCAACTGTATTTCAACACTGTTGCCATATTAAATTGTTTGCATATAAAACATATTTTTGACAGTCATGGAAGACTGTTGACTGCTTTGGTGTAGGTACTTCCTTAGGGAAATATGCTAAAACTAAACTTTTACTCAAAGATATGTTTTCTGACCAACTGAATTAGTATTTCAGCCTGCCATGAGAGTTCAGATTACATATATGAGAACTTTATTTATATTTCTACTTTCCCACTACAAAAAGGATTTTAAAGAGATAATGAACTTGCCAGAGAGTCTCTAAGAAGTTAAAACAGAACTAGAAATGACTATTATAATGGTTCCAATTTTGAGACTATTCTCTCCTTCCTTATTATCGATCTCAACTTCTTTTCCCTTTGCATAAAGTGCATGAAGATGTTCATTCATTCTTCCCCTAAAATACTTGGTTTGGATTATGTACACAATACTGTGTAACATAACGGGAAAGTATAAGTTTCTTCTCTTAACAGGTATGCTAGTTAGATGTACAGAAAAAAACACCACATTAAAATTTACTCCAAATACATATCCTTGGGCTATGCATGGTTCAATGACACATAATTAAAGACATTAATAGTGAGTATTATATAGGTCAGAATAACGAAGGAATATTTTGAAAGAAACAGATGAGTTATGCTATTGAGCTATACAGATTTTAGATAAGCTAAAAAGAGCAGGACAAGTAAAGAACAAGGGTAAAAAGAGATGAATTCTCAAAGCAATAGCAATGAATTGTTGATTCAAATCAGTTTAAAAAAGTAGAAGATTCTTATAAAGAACATGGAGGAGGTTTAGAAACTTATTAGAGCCCAATCTCAAGTTGAATCAGGAGATAGAAAATGGTATGTGGAGGTAGAAGATCACGGTATAAGTTCTAGTTTTACCATCTGGGGTTATCAGAATTATTAAAATTAGAGAAAATAATAGCTATCTCAAGAAGTTGATAAAGAAGTAAATGATATAATGCACACATTAACACAAACATTATTTTAAAAATGCATGATTTTTTAAAATACAGGATAGTATTACATGGCAAAGGAATTAAGATAAGTTACAAATATAAGAAGGATTCTTTGCTTGCTTTTGTTCCCAGGGTCAACTAATAATGGGATTTAGTGTATAGATTTAGTGTGATAAATCAATTAACATCATTTCTATCAAAAGCTCCTCAAAGGGTGTTCTCAAGGGTACATTCTGTGGAGTAGTCAGAATATTATGGTTAAAAATCTTAATGAAAATAATAACTTGCACTTTATTATGCTTTTATAAATTATTTCGTGTATTCCTTACAGGAATAGCTCAAACATGAAGGTACTCTTTTCCTCCATCTTGAAAACAAGGAAACTGAGGCCCAACAAGTTAAGCGGCTCCAACAGCCCGCATTTAAAACCATAGTTGATTGCCTCTCTGTCAGCTGATTTTAAAAGATTTTTTAATATTTTCTTTAATTACTTTTGCTTTCATTGATAAATACATTCAGCTATCTGAGCTTTTTTTAAGATTTATTTGAAACCTACATATAAGGGAAGCTTGCTCTGGGCAATAAAATCAAAAGTTCTCCCAATTCTTGGATTTCTCCGTACAACTAACTAAAAAAGACAAGTGTACATAATAGATACTTGTTGAATAAAACCAGCAGGAGGTTAAAGGCAGACATCAGCTTTTGTATTGTAGAATGAAGGAAATTTGATGTTTAGTTTAAACAAGCCCATAATGATCCTCTGATATAGGCAGCCTCACATACAGAAGAGGACGTAGGGACCAGTGGGATTAACTGAAAACATTTCAATTTACTGAAGATAATTCATGATGTGAGAAGAATTTCTAACAGGTAAAGCAGGTTTCTATCCACCCCTATTGCAGAATACCAGGCCAGAATAACAGAAATTAAATTTATCTGTCTGAACATGGAAGTCTTTGAAAGATTCCAAGTAGAGAACTGGAATGAGGTAAACAACTATGGAACAGTTTACTTAGGTAGGTTAACACACGAAAAGAAAGTATGAGACAACCAGTGACACAAAGCAGCCAGTCTTTATCATCTTCTTCTGTCCATATAACAATAAAAACAACATTTACATATGTATGCCAGGCATTGACGTATATACACGTGTATGCAATTCTTAAAATATATATTGAATTCTCACTACAATTCTATGAGGTAGGTACTATAATCTCTATACGGTAGCGGAAACTATAGGTTAAGGAATTTGCCCAGGATCACAGCTAACAGCCTCTAAAGTGGCAAATATATGGCTCCAACCTAGATAATCTGACTTCAAGTCCGCTTTCAAACACAGTAGTGTTCTACTCTGTTTTTAGCTGTTTAACAAGTTGATTTCTCCTACCATCTCTTGGATACTCAGTATATCCTAGGATGCTGGAAACCCTACACAAATAAATCAATGCCACTGAGGGGATTAAAATAGAATGCCCAAACCTCTCAGAATTGGTCTCTCTGGATGACCCACTCTGACACGAAGAGCCAAGGAGAGTGGAGGGCAGCAGCAGAGGCAAAGGAGAAATCCCCACTCTTCTAACCTTCAGTCCTTCCCTTAAACAGAGAAGCCACCTACTGCCCCCTGGACCACTACCCTTCTCCTAGCCCAGAAATGGTGTTTTGTCCTTATTCTCTAGAAGAATGCAGAAAGGGGAGTTATTCTTTTTTTACTTTCAGAGTAAAGATAAGTCATTCTTCCTTGCCTTGTAGAGACCCCGTGAGATGTCCATGCCCCAGCTCAGATTACAAATGTGGGTCTGACCCCACCACCTCAGAATTTACTGCCATGTAATTTGGGCTTTTCTCTTAGTAATCGTGCTTAATGTTCATTTGTTCACTCATCCAGCCTGTAAAGAATCTTAGAGACATGGGGGAACTTTTCCTTCGACTCCCAGAGAATAATCTCTAGAAACAATCTTTTTTTCAGAGAAAGTTATCTCAAAGCAAGACAAACGTCTTGAAGCAAGGTTTTTTCATATAAAGTCATTTCCTCATATGAAGAGCCCTCTTCTCTCCTTGACACCCCAGACCCCCCTTCTCATTCCTCAGCACAGAATATGCGTCTTTGGTCTGTACCATCCACTTTACAATTTATGTTCATGTAAATTCTCCATATGTACATCATCAGATTTGTACTTTTCTTCTGCTAATCTTGTCTGATGTTCCTTTGCTGTTTTAGAAGAACTTCAGAGGGCTGGGGGAAATTTGCCCATGTCCCATTTGTCCATGATGGAGACAAATTATAGGGTGATCATTATGCTGCTGATTAATATACACCCTGACTTTAGGATTTAGAGAAAAAAAACAAACATCAGCCTGAAATTATCAGTGGAAGGAAGGTATTAGCTCTCTTAAATGGCAACAGGAGTCTTAAGTGTGTGGACTTTATGTTAAAAAAAAAAGACTGGTTTTAAAAACTGTTCTTTTCCTTCTATTTATAACAAATTGTCCATAAGAAGGATTTCTCTTAAACATATATGACATGAGCAGAGCAATTCATTTTTGTACAGGGTTATCTATTGTGAAAAAAATCCAAATCAATAAAGTCACAGTATTTTTCCCCTAAATATTTAACAAAATACGACGACGGAGCAGGCATTATGTTAACTACCGCATAACCATCTCCAGTTTACAGGTTTGAAAACTGAGACAAAGAAAGAGCACTGTGTGTCAAGAATATCCCTGAGAAAGCAAGTATTCAAGCCAGACTTCCAACATCACCACATCATAGTTGAGAGGGCACAGAGACCACCCTCCTCTGTCTGTCTCCAGCATTTCACAGAAATACTCCCTGCACCCTTCTCTTTGGTATCCTCCCTGACCACTTCATGCTCTTTCCAGGGATACTCTTGTTCTTCAAGGTCCACCTGAATTCAAGCTGAAGCTGGAAAGAAAGCTTTCAAAGGTTTCTACTCAGCAAACTACCTCTTCAAAGGGGTCATTTGAATGTAGACTTCAGATGTTTTAAAAAAACAAATAACCTTACTGATGCCTATCAGTGAAACTTCTAGTTATCTGAGATTTTAGTTTTATGAAAGATAAAGATTATAACTTCTGTTTCTTTAATTTTTCTCATTTCCTCCAGATCAGGTCCTTGGTTAAAAATCAAAAGCTAAAGTGCTAAATTTCATTTTGTGGGATAAGATGGGGAAAAGGTGGGTGCTCTCAGCACATCAATTAGCACAGTGGTCTCAAACTTTAGTGAGCATTGGAATCACTGAAAAGACATTAAAAAACAAATAGTGGGCCCTCCCCCAGAGTTTCTCAATCAGCAGGTCTGAGTGGGTCTAAATATCTGCATTTCTAGGTAACCAGTGACGCTCTTATCTGGAGACCACGCTTTGGGAATTGGTGAAATACAACACTGGTGTGAAGGTGTCACAGCAGTTTCATTCTCATTCAAAGCACACTTACCTTGGGAAGCTCCAGATGTTGTACGTTTTTAAATAAACTGAGGTCCACATCTGCTGCATCAGAAGTAGTAACACCTGGTTCAGCCTGACAGAAGGAAACAAATGGCAAAATAAACAACTGTTACATATTTTTGTCTTTCTGAATATTAGGTCCACCTAAATTATTTTACATATTTATAATTATTTTAATATTTTACAGCATTCATGAACATTATAATATTAAAATACTAACACTGTGTAATTGGATGCAAGTATTTGACAGCATAGAGACACAAAGTGGTCCTCGAGATTTACTGGATTGACTCTATCATGAAATCTAATAGCAACCCAGCTACTAAATGGTAAAGCCCACTGAAACAAAGAACACCAGCACAGGCACCATTCACTATTGTTTTACTGTATTTAGTCATCAAGCAAATTTAGCAGCTATTAAATGTCTTACCTGAAAATTCACATGAGCAAACATTTCTGATTTATAATCTAGACATCTTGAATAAACACTTAACTCAGATTACGAGCTGTTACAATGGTTTGTACACCTATTTTATGTGGAAATAATCCTAGTGGTCATATACTCAATTCCAGAAGAATGTTTCTGCTCTTATATCTTCCCCCACTGACAATCATTATGGTTCCTCTAAGCTGTTCATTTTCTACTACTTTCTTTTATTCATCCAAAGCACATATCCCAAGTTTTTTCAAATTAAAACTCTCACCAGAAAGCTCTTAATGCTTTGTCACCCTCCAGCCACTGCCATATTAAATTTCCTAATTCCTATCTTTCATTTGCTTTCCCAAAAATCGCCAATAATCTCACTGTCAAGTCTAATGGACTCTTCATCCATCTTCTTTCTCGACTTCTTTGCAGCACTTGAGGCTGTGGAATTCACCACGTGTAATAAAATGTGCTCCTGCTGCGCAAGCAGCCTCCTGGTTCTTCTCAATCTCGCACTGTTTTGCGAGCCTTTCCCCTTATTCCTCCTTAATGCTGGTATTACAGAGTTCTCCTGGGCCCTCCTCTTCTTTTCAAATGATCTACACAGACAAGCCTATTAGTCACCATGACTAACACACACGTCTACAGCTACTGCACTTCATTGCCAAGCTCTGGTCCAAATGGCTCAATGTCCACACCTGGAGCTTGGCCATTCCCTCAAAATGGTTAAAGCTAAGCTATGACTTATTTGCCCTCATTTTTAATTACCAGAGATTCATAATTGATGAGGTGGCAGGGCAATGGAATTTATAGTCAGAGATTAGAAAATGATGGCAGTTGAACTATATCAGTTCCAGAATGCACCTGAGAGAACCACGGGAACTAAGTAGAGCTGGGAACATGACAATATGGAGACAAAGAAGAGACAAGTGTCAAAAAGAACACATTAAATCCCCATTCTTCAGTGCCATGGCTGGTCTGGTCCAAAGCAAATCAGGGCCCAAAGCTGGTATGTGATCCCTTTTTCCTGGAATGCTCCACACCATTCTGAAAATCTACAGATACAAGAACCCAAACATCTCTTGTTCTCTCTTCATTCGCAAAATCATAGAACCTTTAGCACGTCTGCTCAGTGGTAGGGAAGACATTTAGAGTATGAGCCCCCTTCTCCATTTCTGACCAAAGAATCAATTTCTTTTTGTCAGTTCCTGCTTGAGGTCCTTGATCTTTCTTCTCAGTCAGTAGGAAAAAAGGGCTTAGAGGATACTGGTGATAACAGTACACCTTTATAGGTTTTACAGGGGCACTTCATACTCTTAAACTGCCTCTAATAGAATTTCCTATTTTTTAACAACGTTCTGTTCATTAAAATTTGCTTCTATTTTGGTGAAAAGCAGTCATCTGTTCAATCACCAAACTGACATCTGGAAACTTGGGACATCTTGTCTGTTTTATTCACCAGCGTGCTCCCAATCCAAAGTAGAGCTTCCTGTGCAAGGCAGATAATAAATGTCCATTTGATAAATAAGTTCTCAACACTCGTTTTTTTCTCAATGAGTACATTTAGTTGGGGATAAAGTACTACCAGTTAAGGTCCTAAATATGACTTTACCAATTTCCTCTTTATGTTAGTTCAGGCCCTCATTAGTTCATAGCTCTTCCTCCTGGACCACTCCAGTAAGTTTCTTCCTACCTTTAATTTAATGTTCCTCTCATGCAACCCCTGATTTTTCTCTATATATTATTTCCAGAGACTTTTTAAAAATACAATTCTTTTGAGTTTTCACACGGTCTCGAAGACAAAGCAGGCATCATGTTTACTAAGATCTGACCCTACTTCCTTTAGGGACCCCATCCTCACTAACTTCCACTTCCCAGCCTCTGCCTGTTCCAGTTTTTAGTTATGTGATGTGCCACAGCCTCCATGCCATTCCTTAATCCATGCTCTTCGCTTACAATGTTTTTGTCCCCTCAATCTTCTCTTTCCAACATAAACTTCATGTGTAATTGTCTCTTTAAAGCCTTATTCTCACTCTCTCTCCAGAGGCAGAATTGATCATTCCTTTTCTACCACCACTATTTCCCATACAGGCTCTATTTCATGCAAGCAATGTGCTTAGATATCTGAGTGTCTTCTTGGAAGGAAATCAAGGCTGTGAGTGGTAAATCTTTGCTGTGTATGTAAGGATTCTATCACTTTTGGCTGAGTTAATAAGTAGTATATCAATCAGATTTTCCTAGAGAAAGAAACATAAACTACTTACCTCCTTATTTTGAAGATTCTCAGCAGCAGAAGGTAAAGGTTCTACTGGATTTCCAGGACATACGGCCATTTGACTCACTGCATCTTGATTTCTAAAAGAAAAAGCATTACCCGAACATATCAGAATAATTCATATTCTTTTAATCCTTTTACTTGCAATTATTAGAGAAAACTCCGTAACCCCAAAAACCTAAAAGTGCAACACAAATGTTTTCTTTTCATTTAAAAAAACTCAGAATTGAAAGGCTAACAAGAGTATTTAGCAAATCAGAAAAAGAAAATGCTTACCTGATAAAAATTATTTTTACTTTAGAAGGGGCACATTTAATGATTGATGAAGCATTCTGATGACTTCTTCCATATAAGATTTGACCATTGATCTGTGAGAATTAAGTATCATTAATTGAGCCTGGAATTTTAATTCCATAAGTTTTTATTAGTCTATCTAGCCAATGAAAAGAACATTTTTATACCTTTAAAAAATATGTATTTTCCTTCCCATAACAAGAGCCTGACACTGATGTTGAACAAAGAAAAGTTCATGTTTAAAGTCAACTTTAAAAAGATGTGCAATGTGCAACACATGGTCTGATATTCTGATATCCACTGATTTCGGGTAAGAGGCACCGCTTGGACTGACTGTAGGAAAGCAGAGAGTAAATTTCCTGGTAGGCACTGAGGTTCGAGCAAAAAAGGTCCTACGAAAGTACCTGTGTTTTGTACAAACAACCTGGGAAGTTGTCTACTGTTAATGTTTCCTTATTAATCTCAAAGCCCAAGTCTTGGGAATTGGCCACTGGGAAGCGCAATGTGAACAAATTTAGGATTTAGGAAGGGATGTGCTAACTAGCACAGTACCCACAGGAAACTGCCAATCATCCAGTGATTTAGTCCCTGCTGAGTGAACCTTTCTAGTCAACAGAGAAACAAGCTAGGCACAGAGAAGAGTGTTAATGCAGTAGAAACACATATGGATCCCAGCCTACAGGAGACAAGGACAAACAAAACAAGCAAATATAATTATAAACACTATAAAGTATGCTCCATAAATTTATTTGGCACACTGAATTACTGCACTGGTTACTGAGTTTTAATCCTGACTTTCACAGCATTCCAGCCCCCAGCACTTTTACCATTAGGGATTTAACTTCCAGTATATCCAAAGGGTCAGTCTCATTATTGTAGAGTGACTGGTCATTTGGCTTTTCAAAAACTCCTAATAAAAATGCAGCACACAAAAATGTTTTGAAGTGTGATCTTTATTACTGTCTTGGGGCAAACACTGTTTCTGGTTCTACACAGTCATGACCTTTTAATGGAAGTTAATGGGAACACAGACTCCGCTCAGTAGAGATTTGGTTTAGAGCCAGATTTGCTGCAATGCATCTATTATATCAGGCAAGCATAAGTTTTCTCAGCACTATATGAGGCCTGGGTGGATTTTGTGGAAACGGACAATTCCATTGTACCAAAGGATTAAATTCAGAGTTTTCCACAAGAACTTACTTCTAGAAGTTCATCTGCAATCTGCAAGCGACCATCTTTTCCAGCTGCTCCATTTGGATCAATGCCCACTATAAAGACACTCATCCTGGATCGGTCTTTGTTCCCAGCAAGACTTAGTCCCAAACCACTACGACCTTTCTCTAGTTCAATCATATGCAGCTCTCCTGTTAGGGTTCCATAACGCGCTCTGATATTTTCTAAATATAATAATAACAAAAAGATCATCAGTATTGAGAGTTAATCCGCAAACAAATGCTTTACTATGGAAGGTTATTCAGTTTTATCTAAAAGCATATTTGTATCAAGATGTAATCCTTGAAAGTTCAGAAGTTAGACTTCTCTTAGACTAGTCATGTAGATGCCAAGATGGGTTTTCTGGAGTGATGAAACAATGAGGAGTTTCTTGAAACCATGGTGCTGAGACTATAGTACCTGATTAATCAGTTTCCCTGGTGTGATCAGATCCAAGGGAAGTGACTCACATTAAAAAATCTATCTAAAAAGATTGTGATTATAAATCAAGTCAAAGGTATGAACTGATAAATGCACCATCAACTGTATAGTGAAGGACAGAACTAGACTGTTAGTATAGTGAACTCATGTATTATATACAGATGATGATTTATAATGACGTGCACCTGAAATCTATACAATATTATTATCAGTTACTTCCATAAAAAATAAGAATAATTTGATTGAGTCAGAAAGTTGATTAATTTGCAGAGAAAAGAAAAACATTCAGAATACTTCTCTTTGCTGGTCAGTGGATGTTTTCCTTCCTTTGGAACAATCTCCCTAAGTATCACATCATACTGGATAAATGCTTGGTCCGTATGTCCAGAATAATAGGAGTGGGTATTCCTGCTGCAAACTCCATCAGGACAGGACAATGTGATGTACCTGTCCCAGTTTTTAGACACAAGTCCTAATTCGATGAAATTATTTATATCTCCCACCCTACATGCTGAAGTTAAGTTTATTCTTTAACTGAGAAGGTGAGGGTAAATATAGCTACCCCAGTTATTGGCCCTAAATGCCAGAACAAAATAGAGCCAAAGTGGAGATCCAGCATAGCCGAGACCAGTCAACCACAGCACCTTGACTAATAATTAATTGTTTTCCTAAGTAATTATGTTTCTAGAGTGTCTGTTACAGAATGTATTCCAGTTTGGGTTTTCCTCAGGGTATATTCTAGCCACCTTGAGAATGAACTACATACTTTAATTTCACTGAAAACAGACAAGAAAGCGTCAAACTTTGCAAATAATCTCTCAGAAGATGTTGCTGCCTAATGTCATGTATCCTATATTCCTAACTGCAGTAATTTGTAAACTGTCATTTCCTGCTACTTCAAATATAAAGCAGTACAACTATCACCCTATGTACTTCCTAAAAGCATACACCATAGCTTTCTTGAAGGAAATAAGTGTATTTTTAATTAAACTTTGAAAGCATGAATGCATTTATAACTTTTGTCTAAATTTTAAATGTTACTCTGAAAACTGGCTTATTTCTATAGCAGACAGTCCAATGACCCTAACAGCAGCTGCCTTGCGCCTATGCGTCAGGCACTGTGCTCAGTATGCCTAAAGAGCATCTAACTTAAAGCTAGCAACCTGAGAACAGCATTTCAAAAGGGAAAAAATATATATATATAAAATGGTGCAGTGGTTTAAACAACCTGCCAAATGACCAAATTTTTCTCTGAATTATACTGTTACCATCTTAATACAAAAATAAATAACAGAATTTCAAGACCCCTTGTCAACCACCACCACCAGACTTTAACTATGAGGAATCGGACGTCTAACAAGGGGAGATGCCTTAAGACCACAAACTGGAAGAACCAATACTGGCTTCTGAGAGTGCTCTGCCCTCTTTAACTTTCATACAAATGTCAAAGTAGGCTTTAATGGGAACACATGTTGAAAGAAAAGGAAGGATTGAGTTCATGCTTCAGGAATTCACTGCATTCAAACAAAACAAACAGTATTTTTTCCACTCAAAACTGCAGTATGTATAACTAAAGCTGACATACACTTATTAACCCTGGGCATAAGCCTTGAGAACGAAGAGCTATTTTAATACTTCTCATAATTGAGTATATCACAAAAGACAACTTACTCCAGCTGTAACCAAACTCATCCTCTTTGTCGTCATCTTCGGAGATTTTGCTTGCAGATGACTGTGCATGATCACCATTCATTTCTGCAAAAGCTGAAGGAGGCGATGGAGTCACACTGCACATTGGAGATTTTTCTGGCTCTGTTTCTGACTGACTGGGTGCCTGTGGGAACAGGAAGAATGCAGTGGGTAAGTACAGTCTAAGGAAGAAAAACAAGGAAAAGAGATGAATATATTATCAAAAGCAAAAAGAGGCTTTACAACATGTGACACATAAATAATGAGGAAAAAACAAAATGGTAGACAGGATTCAGGTAAAGTTTAAAAAACTGTATTTTAAACTGTGTTCAGAGCACAATATATTAACTGTCATCTGGCATCTTAAACTGATGAAATATTCAATTTAAAGGCTTAAATGACAAAGAATTATGTAAAATTCCCATTTTGGAAAAGAAACTCTCCTTCAAAATTTTCACAAATGTGCAGGGGTCTTGCCAAGATTTGGGGGGCAGCTAAAAAAGTCTTCAAAGAAACTAGAAAAAGAATTAAGTTGAAAATTTGTTAGACTAAATATAAAGAATTCTTTATTGCTACCTGAATCCTTTCACCAAACAGCTCTCTCAACCAATCCATGAAAATGAGCATTACACATGCAGGTAACCTTCCAGGGAGCCCATCTGTTAGCACAGAGCACACACTCAGGTCTGGGGACTGGTTTTAAGGGACAATATGTTAATCTCTTGCCAAGATAATACGCAAAGCAAGTGAGAAAACATGGCTGAATACTTCATCAAACCTAAGGTGTGGCATACTTGTTGTCACTTAGGGATCTAGGGTCTTATTTTAAAGAGAGGAGTTGGTATCATCAAGTTCTGTTTTAGTACCATATTATCTAACAAAATATTAGAACTTTAGGGCTTTAAGTCATTGAGCTTATTTTATTCATTTGCAGAAGAATAATCAGAGGTCATGAGACTTGAAAGATTATGTTCGAAATTAGACAGCAGCATGAGACTTTTTATTTATTAATTCAGTGCATCTTTTATCATGCCATGTTGTTTCATCAGAATTCAGTATTAAGACAGCATCCAATTTCAGGGTCAGAAACAGCCAGCTAAACTTGTAGCTCTGGTATCCAGCTGTCTGTTACCTTAAAAGCTGTTTTTCTAATCTTTATTCTACTTTTTTCTACATAATACTCCCTCTGATAAACCTCATTCTATTTTCCATGTGTATATCTACAAAAAGATTTGTGTCTAAATGTTTTATAGAATACATGATAATCATGCACAAATACTTAGTATTATTAGTTGGTGTGTACAATAAGAAAGCCAGAAAATTTACCTAACAATAAAACTATTTGGCACTGAGTGTATGTGTGTTTTTTTCCAATGATTCAGAAAGTACTTCAAGATCTAAGCTATCTAAAAATGATCATAATAAACATCAATTACTATTCTTTCTGGCAAAGCACAGGAGAGCTGATGGATGAAGATTTATGGGCAACAGATTTTCAAATTTTAGAATGTGATGTGTAAATTGTTCAGTTTACACACCATTGGACAAACATACAAGAGTTACTAGTGCAAACAAAACCCTATTTTCTTCCCAAATGCTGGGAAAACAATTTCTCAGATTAGAATCGCACATGAAATAAGAACAAATAAACAAAAAACTTAATTTAATCCATTCAAGTTTCTTTAAACATTCTAAGACAGGGTGCATCCCAGTGGTTCAGCTGGCTAAGGTGCAGGCCATGTAAAGTCTATGGGGCTGGAAAAAAAAAAGAAAATTAAACAAAATAAAAAAACCCTTTCTAAGTGGGAAATGTATAATTTAGAATTTTTCTGGTTATAATAAAAAAAGTATATCTGTAACAATAAAAATGTTAGTAAGCATAAATTAAGTCTATTCATTTTTTAAAAACAGAAGAAAACAAACTTCCCATAATTTTAATAAATTTTGGGATGCAAATTTTATAGATTTTATTTGCTGTATAACTTTTCTTGAGCTGCTATTTTCCTTAAAAACAAGAAAGTAATAAAACCTGCTTGTCTTAAACGCTTCAGAATCTTATTAGGCACATTTTCATACTGTGAGTTAACTAAAATGGTGCCCTAACATTACCGATTAATCATCAAATAATAGAAAAGCCTAGATTTACTAAAGGAGGAACTAGCAACCTATTTTACTACCCCTGAAGCCCACATTCTAACTGAGATAATATGTAGAACTTGCTGTTTCTTAAAATTCATTAATGAAAATTTAACCTTCACTGTCAAAAATGCAAAATTCACTTGAAATCATTCCATGCCGTGTATGCACACGTCAATTATAACATACACAGCACACCATAACACACCTACTTACTCATGAAAATTTCACACTAACACAAACCTTAAATGGTGTGGGAGCAAAAGGGTTAGTTGGGGAACAATGGAAGGTAACACTACTTGAATTCTGTAATTCCTACAGTAACAGAAAACATATTCCTTCAGACACAGCACCTTTTGATTATTTGCATTACAATAACATGAAAAACCAATGAATATTCATAAAATGTTTCCTGAAAGAAACTGTTGACAGTTTTCTACCTTTTCATGAGCAAATAATAGCATAAAAGTTCTTGTAAGCTTTTATTTTAATTTTGGACTTACAACTCCATCAGAATTTGAAAATATCTTAAGTATACATTTACAAGGATTGAAATCAGTTACATGTTATCTGATTCAGGGATTTACATGGAAACACTATATGAATATTCAACAGACTCTTACATATTTGTGGAGTGAGTAACTCACAGGAGAGCTTTTAGGAACACCTTGCATAAGCTGAGGATTTAAACCAAGACAAGGTTTTTAAAGAAATTATGTGTGAAAGTAGTGAATACACTAAGCAACTAACAAAAATATCAGAAAATTTAACTCATACTAAAATAAAGGCATTGACTCATGATTCTCCCTTATACTTCAGAAGAGGCAATTAATCTTAGCAATCAAAATGAATATGCTCTGGGGCAGAAAATATGCTTAAGAAATGGTCTGCATGCCCCTCCACACACAGAGTGTTTTGGGGGTGGGGGACTTGCCCAGTCTATTAAACAAGCGAACCTGGACAAAGGCACAGCAGTAACAAAGAACAAAACATGTGTAAAGACAATGGCACGACAATGGGCATGATCCAACCTTATCAGCGGTGAACTGCAGAGAATCAGCAAATGGGTTAGTGCTGCTGAAGTTGAACTTAGGGTAAAGGTTGTGCGGCAAGGAAGGCAAAGGGGATTTCTAAAAGGAAACATAAGAGGTGCTGAACACAAAAGACACGGATTGAAAACAACTCAGTTTTAAGAACAAAATACTTACTGATTCAAATACCTGTGTGAAACCAGATCGGTTAGATCTAGTAACAACTTCTTCAACGGTCTGGGCTTAAAGTTTGCCACGAGCAACCTGAAGCTACATTCAAATCTAAACTGGCCACGTACTTACTACACATGAGATCACTGTGTCAAACGGATCCCCAATTGCTTTTATTTTTACTAAATTTCTTCACTGTCACAGATAGTTTACCTTATTTATAATTAATATAAGTTCCATGCATATCAGTAAACGTGCTTCAAAATTCAAACTACAAATCTGCATTCAAAAGTGAATTATACTTTTCTATAAAACAAAAAAAAACTGTTCCAGAATGCAAAAGTGTTTGTTAGTCATTCATTGTAACCTTCGTTTTTTGTTTTTTTTTTTGTATAGGCTCCCTGTAAAACACTTCAAACTTTGACTAGATATTAATGGTTGCATCCGACCAATATTACTTTTTAATTAAAAGAATGAAATCAAACTATTTTAAAATATGAATCACTATACAGTGGTATTCTCTATTTGTGGCCACTTTTTGTAGAGGTAGGAACAGAGATAAGTTGTTTTTTGTTTTCTGGGTTTTTTTTTAAATTTCTGATAAAAGTTATATTATTGGGGAATTTATGAGCCTGTGGATAATATTTGAAGTCCTGACTTAGGAGTGTGTTCTCACAGGTTTTGTAGCTTGCCTATGAAATGTCCTTGAGCTAGGACTATTGGAGCTGAATATACATATTAAAGGCAGGATGACTGCCAGATCGAATTTAACATTTTCATTGCTTAAAAAAAAATGAAATGCAATTTCCTTAGCACAATAAATCATCTTTTCACACCCTCGATCTTTTTCTTTCATTCACTATATCTTTTGGAGAAACTGCAGACATTTAAAATTCACTTTGGCTCCAATTAAATGTTGTGTTACTTCACTCTATAAAAGAGCTCCAGTGGCAAGTAAGAGTAGGAGAAGCAGAGCGATGTGGATCAGGGGACTGAGGAGGCTCAGTGACAGCTCATATAAACACAGGTTTGTGACCCAAAGGCCCGGGAAGAAGTAAAACAAAAAAGAGTGAGGGAAAATGTTGTCCAGTGACAACTTTGTATGGGAGAAAGCTCTGGAAACACTATCTTCCCTGATGTCATTCCCTTTAGGTCTGTACTAAAACCAACACATAACCCTTTCAGTCTGCTCTTCCTCCAACGTTTTTCCTACAGAGGGAAGACAGGAGAGAAAGAAATGGGCACAATGGCATTTGTGCTCATCTTAATTTTCTCTCTGCCTTTCAGTTTAAAATGTCAACTCCTACTTTATTAAGAGAAGCTCACAAACTCCAAAGAATATGACCATTTATTAAGGTGGAAGAAATGACTAGGCAGAGATTAAAAACATACCCTCAGCAAAATAACTCAATTCTAGGAAAGGTGGCGATTAATGCAAATCCTCATACATGGAAATTTCCCTTGATAAATCTTTAGAACAACATGAAGTGAAATTATAAATGAACTGCTTAAAGACAGTTCTAGTCTTTTGTTTTATCTTCTTTAATTTTTTTTTTTTTAATTTATTACTTAGAGGATTAGAATTTGGCCCTGATAGGAGAGTACAAGAGCGCAGCATGAGCACAGCGAATACAGTGGTAGATTACTGTATTATTAGGGAAAGATTTTTAGAAAGACTGAATTTATTATTTAAAAAAAATCTATGACAAAATTTCTGTTTATAGTTTCAATGGTTGATAAATAAAAAATGCCATTAACTAAGAAATAGCACTGGGAAGATAATAACACTCTCTGGTCCATATTAATGGATCTACCCTTCATCTTGACAACATGGTCAGAGGTTTATAAGGCAACACGCTGGTGTAATTATAAAGGTTAATTCTCAGAAGTTCTGACTTTTTAACAGCCTAGAATCTAAAGAGATTGACTGGCTTTTCTGTATAAATATAAGATTTTCTAGAACCCTTATGACATTAAAAATAAAACATCTACTATTCCCTACTACTACTACTACCACCTACCATTAGAAGACTTAATTATGTATAGGTTTTTGTGCTTTATATTATTGGAGACATGATTCTTTCTATAGGAAAGTAAGTAACTGAAAATGAGGCATATCTCATTTAAATACAAAATTAATTTCCTAAAACAAAATGCTTATGTAGAGGAGGAAAAATATCTTTACTCCACCCATCTTAGATTCTTGACTGGACTTCTATAACAAAAAGCAGATTAATAAGAGAAAAATGCACAATTTCATTTGTTTTATGTGACATGTGAGCCTTCCTAATGAGGCAAAGACCAGCCCTGCCTTCAAAATTTTTATTTTATCTGAACGCTTTTATATTTTCATAGAAAATGGAAGTTTGTGAAAAATACATTATGACAAAAAGGAAAGTAGGGGACACAAAGCAGGATCTGTTCATGGAGACTTCTCTGGGTGATCTTCCCTCTTTGGGGATCAGAATGTTCCATTCCTTTAGCTATAGGGAGGGCTCCTCTCCCCTGAGGGCCTTCTGATCTGCTTCAAAGGGCATAGGGATATCAGAGTCCCCCCAACACCTGACATTTCTCAAATTCCCTGAGCTTGCAAGATTCAGCTTGCCAAAGTACCATATTTTGAGGTGGCATTCCTGAATCCTGCCAAGCACTACTTGACTAAACAGGCAATTCTAAGCAAGATGAATCCTGTAACAAATGCTCTAAAATCAGTACTCCTACTACCTCAAGTAATAAAATGGGAATATTTTCCAGGCCTATGAGGAAATATCTTCCCAGCTCATAAGAAAATATGACTGGCATTGAAAGAAATGTTTGTAGTTTAAGTCTTTAAGAGTGATATTGAGAATTCTATTCAGCAGCTTGAAGTACTGTCCCACATGATATGAAAGTGGGAAATTAAAAATAAAACAAAAAAAAATGGAATAAAATCCACCCACACACAAAAAAATAGCTTTAACTTAAACAGCCATTTACCAACATTATCATGCTGTGTCTATGTTTAACACAACAAATGGAAACAAATGTAGAAAGATTTGTAGTTATTTAAACAAACTGAATAGCATCTGAAAAGAATGCAGTATGATGCAGCCCTACCATTTGGCAGATTTTCTCAACTGAATGGATAATTATTACCTAACAATAAACAACTGAATGATTAAAACTGCAGATGTGAAGATAACTGCTTATACGAAGAACTACTAAATTCATTTCTTACAGTGTACCCAGACCAGAGCTACACCTGTCTTGACAACAAAAGGAGGGACCTATAGGATAAATCTGGCCACATTGTATTGTATGGAACTGAAAATTGACAAGGTTCCTTTACTGGTCTCACCTACAGAGTGTCGGTTACTTCCTTTCACGATGTGGGAACTGATATCTTAAATTCGTAATTTCAAATGTTAACATTAAATGCAATTCATACATAAAATTACACGTTAAATTTTAGATAATTATTTTAACTTCCCTCACATACAATGATATTTTCCTTTTTAAGATGACCAATTTTGAAAGCTAATATGCATTTCAAAGAGAATCAGTATGTCAGGGTTCTTAAATCCCAAAGCGGAACCTCTGAGTTTCCAGAGATCTAGGAATCTCTAAAATGGTATGCAGACTTTTCAGTGAATGTTTCTGAAAAAAATGTGTGTGTGTATTTATTTAAGAACTATTGCAAATGAAAATAATTTTTTCACTCAAGCATAAAGAAGAGAAAAAAATAGTTTTAAACTTGCATTAATTTTCATCTTCAGCATCATACCGGCATATCAAACACACAAAGTCTCACATACTATCTTTTCCATCAACAACATTTACATAATAATCTTACACCTCCTCAAATATTTTTAAGAGTCATTGTGCCTGTCAAGGCAGATAGTAGAAAAATTTATTAGATTTCTGTCCACTAGGGGCTGTTCAGTGACTAAGAACTACACAGTGATCATGCCTGGGAAACAGCACTTAAGAAATTACCAGTATGTAAACACAGTTTAAAAAAATCCAGGCATGCTCTGGTGGAATAGCAGTTAGATTAATTGCCTCCAAAGGATGCAGGTCAAATACCCATGGGTTCAAGTCCCAGACCGGGGCAGATTGAGGGCAGGGGTAGGGAGAGACAAAACCAGTATGAACAACAAAATGAAAAATAAATAAAAATGTTTCTTCTTCCTCTCTTTCTGCCTGCTTCCTGCATGCCTACTATTGCCTTCATTCCTACCTGCACCTTTGCTTTAAAAAAAAAAAAAAATTCCTCCACATAGAAATGTGATGTTTGGTGGGATAAATACACTAAAGATTACTCCCAGATACTCATGGAATTATATAAATTGGAAATTAAGTATAGCATACACACACACACACACACACATATATATATACATATATATATAAGAGAGAGAGAGATGTGTATGTGTGGTTT
The DNA here is from genome assembly GCA_004363575.1 of Solenodon paradoxus. Taxonomy (NCBI): domain Eukaryota; kingdom Metazoa; phylum Chordata; class Mammalia; order Eulipotyphla; family Solenodontidae; genus Solenodon; species Solenodon paradoxus. The sequence continues at coordinate 963,699 of RJWH01000220.1, read as the reverse complement.
TTTTTTGTGTGTGTGTCTATATCTATGATATGATTCCTCTGGCTTCCAAGGGACTCCACTAGAAGTCATGGAATAATAATCTGAATGACTATACCCCAATTACTCTTAATAACTTATGTATTATGTGACCATAAAAAAGACTAATAGACATCTAGACACCTACAGCCACCAAAAATTTTACTTCTTTGTGTTTTCAAGCAAAATCAAGTGAATATTAAACATGGTAGAGGTATTTCCAGGACATATGAATTTTTAAAAAAATTAACAGTCACCTGAGATTTCAAAATTTGGTGTCCTTGCTCATACAGACAACTTGGTCCTTGATACATTAGATTCCAAGTTGAACAATGTTTGGACATGCCTACCTTGCCCTCTGTGTTCCTTACCCTTGGTCTGCTTATAATGCTCTGTACCATAAAGACTACAGGGTTGCCTGCTTTCCGAATGGCTTCCACAGCTTGCTCATGGCTTGCATCTCTGAGGTCCATTCCATCCACCTGCAATGGAAGGCCTCAGCTTAACATTTCAAGAAGCTACAAAACAACAGAACAATTTGTGGATCTGGAGTACTGAGGATCCTGGGTTAGGCTCCTGGAAAATCTACTTCAGAACCAATAACTGAGACTACGTTGAGGCTCCAGAACTTTAAAACAGTCAGCAGACTCGTGGACCCTTATTTTTAGATGCAGATTTCTGTTTATAGTAATCAACTGCAATAATAACCAACTGGAATTTAGACTCTGCTTCTGCTTTCTTATACCGCTCAATTCCTAAGATTAATAAAACAGAATCACACCACTAAAGAAATAACATAAGGTGACTGCCTAACTGCACCATCCTCATCATGAAAGTCATGGTACATATTTTCTTCCAATCGATTATGAAACAGTTTGGAAAGTGGGTGGGTGATACTTGTGTGTTTCCCTCTATACAGAGAAACTTGGAGCTAAAAATTCTGCTGTTCAGAAAAATCACATTATTGTAAGGCTAGTTTTGCAAAAGAATCTCTGTAGCAGACATGACAAGCTGGACACCAAAAAATGTGCTTATTTGTTAGTAATCCTTATGTAAGTAGCTGGAAAATGAAAGTTATTTCTCTAAATTCTTACTGCCCACAGGCAGTTTGCCTGGGTGATAGTTAGCTCAGATTCTACATGACGTGAATAGGAAAGAAAATAGTTTGAAAGGCCAAATACTAATCCTGTCAGAAAATTGTAAGATACTATTATCATTATATCATTTCCAATTACAATATAGTATATACAATAAGAGAGCAAAATCAAAGTGTAACAATTCTAGAAAAAAATGTACTGATTAGATCTCTGAACAGATCATCATTGCTTTTAAAATAATTATATATATAAAAACCCATCTTCAGATTAATACTTAGATAACACAAAACCTCTTTTAGTAAAGAAAATGGCTTCTAACTTTGTAGAATTAAGGTTAATATTCTTTTCTATTATCGTCCATTAATGGCAAAATGTAATAGGATGGTAAATATCTTTGCTCAAAAACTCTATACTTAGAATAATTTGCAGATCCTGACTCATCTAACCTACATATATTTTCAGAAACTCTTAGCAAAGGCATGTTTTGGAATCCACAAGATTACAGAGGCCTAAGCCTTTCTTATTTACTAAAGAAGACCCTGCAGAAAATGACAATCAACAGACCATTGCTAAATAGCATACAGTATTATAACACATCAACAATCCCTTCTTTACAATTTGAAAGGGATGTGTTACCCCTCTGAATACATTAAATAGCATGTTAATAAAAATTATGATCATTTCATTCTAACAATTTTTTTTTTACTTTTTCTATTTAGGTCAAAGTATTTAAAATAAACTACCTTGGATAACCTAAAAGTGGAAATTTTAGAAATTACTCTAACTAAAATACAGTTCTTTGAAAAAGGGTTAAGATATTTAATAAAAGATAAGGAAGCAGAAGGAGAGAAAAAGCCCATCATTTTTCCTTATAAATGGTCACAGAAAAAAACTAGACATGGTCTTTGCTTCATTGCAGTCTCTATCTCCTTCCTTCTTCAGTTCTCAGAGAAAATCAATAAAATAATAAATAAATAAACTTAAAAAATGTTCATTTTAAAGTTATGGTTGATAGGTTATAACCATCTTATATTCAATTAAGGCATTCTAATGTATAAGTTTTATAGCTTTAGAAGCCAAGAGACAACTCCTGGTATAAAATAAACACGTAATGTTCACTACAGTAATAAAGCGATCAGATTTTATTTGGAAGTTCTCTCTTAGGCTACTCTATAAATCATGACAACTTACCAAATCTGGGTCAGGTACCACTTTCTCTACTCTCTTAACTCAAACTTTGTTTATCCTGATCAGATCATTTATCACACTGCTTCAAAGTGACCTGATAACTTGTCAACTATCCCAATGACAGACAAGTGCAATGCCTTGTTTGCTGTGGGACGTCCAAAGCCTGTCATAGCACCTGGAATGCAACAGCTGTTCAAGGAATATTTGTTGAACAGAGTGACTCACGAGAGAAGTCTATTTAAAATACTGAACTTTTCTTTGAATTTAGGGATTAGGTACATTGACCAAATGCTTCTCTCTTGCACATAACAAGTACTTGTGTACACATACACACGCACTCTCTCTCTTTCTCACAGCATTCAGTAATGAAGCAGCATAACATCAAGAAAAAGGAGAAAAATCTGACTTTTGGAAGCACTTAAATGAAAGGTCACATGGCCTTAGTATAAAAGATTTTATCAGAAGTCTCACTTGGAAAAAGTCTCTCCAACATAATTTATTAACAAAATAAGAAATAATTCTTGAAATAAAATCTAGTGGAGAACTTAACAACGATATATACATTTTGTGTATACATGTGTCTGTATACATAAATATACATATATCCATACACATACATACTATTAAATAATTATATTTTATACTAAGAACACTGTTTTGTTCTTCCAAACAGATGTCTCTAAATCAAGACATACCACCTTTCTCCAAATACTGATGAGAAAAATTATGGATGAAACGAAACAAATAAGAAAGAAGTGTTTTAACCAAAAACACTTTTTACTTTAGTGCTGAATCTAGTAACCAGCATAAAGATGAGGATTTCCTTGGTAAGGGGAATGAAATGGGCAGAGCTTTAGAACAGAAAATTCACTGAAGGGTACCTCTACTATTCTATCTCCAGGTTTCAAGGTTCCGTTTTTGCCAGCTGGACTATCTTCAAGAACATGTTTGATGAAAATGCCCCTCATCACTTCACCATTGCTCAGACGACTTCCCATCCCTCGTCCACCAACAATGCTGATGCCCAAGGACTTGCTTGGTTCTCGCCAAAGTTCAACCCTATAACAAGTAAAGAAAATATTTAACTCATAAGAAAATATAAGAGACAGACTTCATGACATTGGATTTGGCAGTGATTTTTTTTTTTTTCTTGAGATGTGACATCAAAGGTATGAGCAATAAAACTTAAAATAGACAAATTGGACACCAACAAAATTAAAAAGTCTGTTCTTCAAAAGGTGCTACCATCAAGAGTTAAGTAACAACCCAGACTAAATGTAAGAAAATATCTGCAAATCACACACTAAATAAGGGATCAATATCCAGAGTATATAGAGAATCCCAAAAATTTAACAACAAAAATAAAAAATCTGATTAAAAATGAGCAAATCACTTGAATAGACACTTCTCTAAAGAAGTCATACGAATGAGTCATAAGTATACAAAACGGTGCTCAGCCTCACCAATCATTAGCGGAACGCAGAGAGAAACCATGAGATACAACCTAAGACTCATTCGGATGGCTATATTAAAAGAAAAAAAAAAAAAAAAAAGAAAATAAATGTTGGCAAGGAACATATGAAGAAATTGTGGAGAAACTACTAGTGGTAGTCATGTGAATGTTGCAATTACTATGTAAAATAGTATGGAAGTTCCTCAAAAATTAAAAATAGAATTACCATATGATCCAGCTGTTTCCATTTCTGGATATATACCCTCAAATAATTCAAGGTAAGGTCTTAAAAAGATATGTGTATAGCCATGTTCATAGAAATATTATTCACAAGAGCAAAACAAAGAAACAACCCACTTGTCCATGAAGAGATGACTGAATGACATATACATAAAATCAAATATTTTTAGTCTTAAAAAAGGAATTTCTGGCATGTGCTACAACACAGCTGAACATTGAGAAAATTATGCTAAGTAAAATAAAGGACAAATACTATGTGATTCACTTATAAGATGTACCAAGAATGGCAAAATTCATAGAGACATAAAGTAGAATGGTGGTTACTAGATGTGAGAAGGGAAATGAGAGTTACATGAAATGAGTGCAGATTTTCAGTTTTACAAGATAAAGTTCTGGAGATGTTGACGGCAATGGTTTCATAGCAAGCGTATGTACTTCATGCCACTGATGTATATACTTTAAAATGGTTCAAAAAGTTAAAAATAAACACATTTTTTAAAATCAATGGAATAAAATGCTATATATGTTCTCTCTACAAATATGATTTGATTAATTTAAGGTATTTAACAGTAGTAAACCAAATCATTTAAAATACTTTCGCAACTATGTGTTTTATAAGGTCTGAAAATACTAACAGCTAATTTGTTTCAAATAAATACTGAACCCACACTCTATTTTGGTGCACAGAACAAATTACTTCTAAGAGCTCCAATACTATAGACATTAAATAATCAGGAAATTCAGCAATACTTACAAAGATTAAATAGCTTCTAAGGTCAGTAACCAAAATCAAGAGAAAGAACACCCTGTTCACACTATATAAGGAGCTTACCACCACAGAAATCTTCATTGCTAAGGTAGGTAGATTTGTAACTAAGGGTGAGGAAATGATGAGAAGTATCTGACAAGATCCTACAGGATCTGATCCCACCACCACCTCCCTGAAATCATCTCCCATGTCTCTCTGCCTTCCTCTCTCCACTCCCACACACCATTTCTTGCTCATTCTTAAGTTCCTCAGCCATGCTTGGGGCTTTGGCACTTGCTACCTCCTCTGTGTTGAATGCACTTCCCCTACCCAAGCAAAAAATGCATGAACTCATATATAATACCTGTAAATAGCTATTAGAACTATGAATTAAGTTCATGTCTTCTGAAACAGCTGGGATATAAGCTTAAGATTCTCTGCAATGAGATGTAAGGCTGAGATGAGAAAGCAGCTCAGAGCACTGGAAGAAAACAGAGATATGCCTAACAGAACTCTGAGTTAGAGAAGATTGCAATCTGCACCATTCTGCAAGAAGAGAAACAACGTAGGACATTAAATATGAGAAAGCACAATCCAAAGTTGTCCTCCATGTTGAGGTTTGTAGTGATTCCAAAGGGATTAAAAAAAAAAAAAACATTACAAAGAGGACTCCTGTGAAATGAGGAAGGTTCCAGAAAAAAATGCTGGGGATGAAGACCACAAAGAGTGAGAGAACAGACAACTGGTCAAATGAAGACAAATTAAGAGACAGGTCTTTTCTTTGGTCATCATTTTTTTTCATTAGAAATTTACAATCCTAGAAGTCTACCTGTTTAGTTTGAAAAGACCTCATCATGATCTCTGACCTTACAACATATGTGTGAACAATTTAAACTGGTTAAAAACCTATTCACCATTTTTCTTTCACTCTGGGAATTCTGTGACAGACAAAAACCAACATTCTTCTTCCTTAAAGCAGTTCCTTGGGTAAAATGGCAAAGTCAAGCCAGTAAATTTAATGATTGTGTCTAAATATTTAAGAATACAGAATACATAGGTGTGACTCTTCTTTTAAAAAGGGGCAGGGGAGGGTAGAATAAAATGGTTTCTAAGGAACTTAGTGGTTGGTGTAAATTAGAAAGCGTTTTTTTGATTTCTTCAAAAATAAAGGGAGAGCAGTAGCAAACATTTGATTATCATACATGTAACATTATTCCTTTAGTTCTCTATACTTCCATTTAATTCTCATATCATCCTCTTGAGGTGGCTAGTCTTCTTAGTTTCATTTAACAAAGAAGTAATTGAGGCATCAAAACTTAAACAGCCTTCAGATGTATGGTTTGGTACAGATACTACAGTGCTTCCAAGTTCATTCCCTAGAAGCTGAAACTCCTTAAAACATTGCAGAAGAGAGCAAAGACAAAATGGACACAATGACCAGGGCTGAGAAATCAGACATTATTCACTCAAGAGAATACAGTAAACATTCCATGGAGACCTACAAAAGAAAACTTTTATCAAAGATATTCACTTCAGTCTTAGTTTTAAAGAAATAAGGATGGACTTTGAGACCCATAAATAGATTTTGAAAGAATGAAAATTTGAAAAACTAAGGTAAAATAGAGGCTAGGCTGCCTAACGACTGAACTGAGAGTTCCTGGGTTCAGGTCCTGCTTTTAGCTACTTAATTGTGTGACCTTCTGCAATTTACTTGGTCTCTCTAATATTTTCTTGTCGCAAAATTTAGCCAATAAGTGACTACATCAGAGAGTTGCTGTGAGGATTAAATAGACACAGGTAAAGTGCAAAGCAAAGCATTAGCAAATATGAATTAAAAAGTTTTTACTACTATTATAATTATTATTATTATAATTAATATGATTACTGAAGCAATGTGAGTAAAATATAAAAATCAATGCATATAACTAATGAAGCAAGTATGTAACCTCGCCCCTCAATCCTGTTAAATCCCTACATCATTAAGATATAATTTTCTCCCCATCAGATTAACAAAAACTTTTTAAAAGATAATGTGATAACAACAATGTGTAGAAAAAACAACTCATATATTGGAAATAGAAGTGAAAATAGATATAGTCACCTTAAAATTTTGACAACTTCTAATAAAGTAATATATTTATACATGAGCCAGCAATTCCACTTTTAGATATATACCTAGGTTCTCATATAGAAGTATAAATAAATAAGCATATTTACTGACCAGAATTACAATATTTAATTAACTATTACATTAACTATAATATATAATTATATAATGTATAATATTTTCATAATTAGTAACTATTAACTATTCCAATGTCAATCTGGGAATAAAAAATCTATCAAAATGAAATGATACAATTAAAATGAATGAATTAGATCTTCAAGTATCAACATGATAAACCTCAGAAACACTGAACTGAGGGAAAAGCAGACTGGATAATATTACAATAGGGTACCAATTCTATAAATGAAAATCACATGCAAAACAAAAGAGCAACACAGCTTATTTATAGTCTTAAAATTTATACTTCACTAAAAAGTATTCTCTTATTTCCATGCAAAGCAACTCTTCTGATAGCAGGAATGAATGTCCCATCACATTTCCAATGTTGTAAATAAAGCATATTCACAACTCACTGCTCATTTGTTAAAAGTTCTTGTTATTTTAGTTAGATTCCTCACAAGACTCTATGAATGGTCCCCTTAAAATACCCGAGTGCTTGTATAATTGCTGGTGAGTGCATGGTGCCTTTACAATTTACAGTAGTTCCAGATATATTCTCTTTGTTAGGTATCTACCACATTTAAAGACATCATATAAGCTGAAGTGAAGGTTAAAACTGATGGTAAAAGTATACTTTTGACATAAGAAATTTTCTTATGTCAAAAAGAAATTTTCTTATGTCAAAAGTACAGAAGATAATACCCAATATTTTGACATAAGAAAATTTCATGATTCCTCTGTTGAACAATGTCTATTAGCTCAGTTATTAATGATGATGACAATGATTCACAGTCCAGCCCTTGAAGGCATTATGCTAAGATTCATTATCACTGGATCACCCAAAAATTCCAAAAGTTCTTTATCAATCTCATTTTATGGATGAAGTAACTGAGATCTAACAGACTTAAGAAAATTTTATCAGAAGGCATCAGCATTAGAATCCAACATGTGTCTCACTGTCTCAACATTTTACATATTGCCGTCAAAAAATGACTTTGCTTCACAAAGGTCTTTCTCTATGACTACTTTCCTCTAACAAAATGCCTGTGTCTCATTATGATCACCAGTTACAAAATAATTTCACCTAATTTACTTCTGTCTCCATCCTTAAATAAGTAAGAAATTTAGCATATTTCCTATTATAGATACAGCAATTATACGAAGAAACCGTTATTTCTTTATGCAGGCTAAAGAGCTTTTAAAGAATTCAAATAAAAAAGTTATTTTAGATGGCTGGAAATCTTTGCTATTTTTATGTGGAAGAAATACATTTTTCACATTCTGAATCTGACTCAATGTAGAAAATGTTTAAATTGATTATTGCAGGTTCAAGTTCATTTGGGAATAAGGAAAGTCATCCAACTGCAATGCATCTCTTAATAAAAGAATGTTTCTCTCTTGAGTATTTATTTCATTTATTCATTGCAGAGTATTAAGTGTTAAGTATAAAGCACCATTCTGATGGTCACTTTCAAATCTGTTTAGAGAGAATGTCCAACAATTACTTATTATAGATTTAATACAAGACACCTTGTATTTTTCATTATTTTGTACACATGTACATCTTGCCTACCCCCCAAAATTATAATCTCATTATAGGCAGAATATATATCTTATATATTCACCTGATTTTCATAAAATCATAGGACTCATATATGGGTCCAAAATCAGTACCCAATAAACTCCTTATTAAACTGAGTTTGATTATACACAGCAAGAACACAAACTATGCCTCAGTGTTGCAAAGAGATATAACAGCATGTTTAAGAAACTTATCTTTTCTATCATATATGAAATTGGTGCTAAATAGCATAAATTAGAATAACCTGGAGAATAAGAGGCTTGCTTAAATACACATACTTTGAACATGCATGTTTGAATTACAGTTTATAAAAATTCTAGAGGAAATTTATACTTGGTGGTATACCTAAGATCAGAAAGTAATATCCACTAAAACTTCTTCTGTATTATTTTCTCTAATTTTATTTAGTGCCTACTATGCGCCAAAACCCTATGTGATATTCTCTTCTCAACTTACACATACGGGATATTAACAACTTTCCCAATGTCAAGTTGTAACCTAGTACTTGAAACCACACCTCCCCATCTCTAAACACGGAGTAGACAGAAGACAAAACAAGTCTCACCGCCTAGGCTGATTCCAATTGCTGTATGCTGCGTTTTGAAGTTCACTTTCTTCTCCTTCTCCTTCTTCTCGCTCAGGTAGTTCTGGGATGTCTCTGTGAAAGAATCACATGATGAGAAATTCCAAAGCCTAATAAAACCATGCAATTGTCTTGTATGTATTATACTGTTCCATTGGCTATAAATGCAGAATTGTTTTCTATTTTATAATACTTGGTGTGTGTATATCTATATATATAAATCTTACATGAAGTGGGAAAGAAAACTCAATCAAACATAATAAAAACCTTACAATAGAATCAATCTTTAGTCTGGAAATATAGCTGAATACTGAGTCTTTTCTACTCTGCTTCTCTTCTGGAAAAACATGGGAGAATAAAAGAATAAGAAGGGGTTAATTACCAGAATTATAAAGAAAAAATATTCAACACATATTATTTAAATAGCTACCAAGTGTAGGACTAGAAATACCATGCGGGTTACAAGTCGGCTGTTCAGCCCAACCCCCAGTCCTACAGACAGGTCCTTACATGAACCACATCTCAGCTGCCAACTTAGCACCTAAGCCACCAGGTGTTCCTCCCTTCACCTTGTAAAGAGACACAGAAAATGTGGGCATGCTATGGTTGCCTAAGGGTTTTGTTTACTGGAGACACAGCCTATACACATTCCAAGATTCCTAGTTCAATGGGGCTCAGGGAAACAAAAGAGATGAAGAATAAACAAAATAAATAAAATGTTTCTTCTTCCTCTCTATTCCTGCCTACCTACCATTTCACCTTTAGTCCTGCCTGTATCTTTCCTTACAAAAAGAAAAGGGAAAAAAAAGAAAAGAGGGACAGAGGGAGAAAGGAAAAGAGGGAGGAAGACAATGCCTATAATCTGGCTTTAGCCAATCCAGAGAGGCATAACATACATGCGACATGAACCAATATAATACACATCTGTGTCCAAGGTCACTTTTCAATTTCTGTGGGGATTCAGATGGCCAGCATATGAAAAATGTGTGTAGTCTGTTAATGGCTCATAAATAAAACTAAACCCCAAAGTATACTTTGTATCAATAAATGACATAGTAAATAGAGTAGACAATGTTTAAATTGACACGGTGTGTTCTTATATTGCTAGAAATATTTGATTTCTAAAAAATACTTATTTCTTTGAAAGCAGAGTTAGCTATAAAATTTTGACTCAAACGTTTTCAGTTGATTTTCACAGAAACTGAAAAAATCTAAAGTATATTCATTCTCCACTGATAGGAATAATCAGCTCTATCAAATTACATAATCTTTAGACTTTGAGATTGGAAGTCATCTAATCAAATAATCCATTTGTGTTTTAATACATTTCACAATGTTTCTGGCAGGCAAAGACCCAGGTTCTCCTTGAATATCTCATTCTTTCTTTGATAGGAATGTAAGATTTTTTTTCAACTGTGAAATGGAAACCTACCTGCTTTCAGGTTATACCTACGGGCTGTGTGTCTGAGTTTCCCTCCTGAGTTAACTGAGGAATGAGGTTCTGAATTAGGAGTGGCTCCAAGATGCTAAATCTGACCAGGGTCAGGAAAGTGAGGGATGAACCCAAAAGGGGTTCTGAAAACTGGTGTTAAGAAGTTAACTGAGGGCACGTCCATATGGCTCAGGTGGCTAAGAAGGCTGGGACCTGCGGCCCACACAGACCCAGGACCCAGGATCCAGGATCCGGGGCTGGGGCAGGGGGAATAAAACTAGATAAATGAAAATGCTTCTTCCTCCTCTCCTTTAGCTCCCTCCTACTCTTCCTCCTTTCTTTCCTTCCTTCCTCCCTTTAAAAATAAAACAAAGAAATCGAGAAAAATATAGTCTGAGTGAACCCCTAATACAGAAGATATGAGACAGAGGGGTGAAAAACCAGGCCCAACCCTCTGGAAAGTCAACTTGAGAAAATGTAGAAAAAGTACAGATGAAAGACACTCAAGAATGAGAACTCAGAAGTCCTTCATGGCACACCCTGGTGGCTTAGTGAATAAGGTCCCTGGACGCAGTCCGTATACATCCCAAGGACCCAGATTTGAGTGGGGGCAATAACCAAGATGAACAACTAAATAAAGTGTTTCTTCCACATCTCTCTGCCTGTCAGCCTGCTCCCTGAAAAACAGAAGACTCCCTAAGATATTCACTGACCGTCATGGAGGTGACGCAATGTTCTTACCCCCAAATTTGTGGAAGCTCTCAAAACATTTTCAGATGCACTGCCTCGATGATTCTGACTTTTTCGCTTTGAGAAGACTAATATTCTGACTCCTCTGATATAAGAACCCTATGCTCTTAAAATTATTTTATAATCCTGTACTTTTCTTTAACCCAAATAAACTAATTTAAATGTATTGCATATTCTTTATCCATCTGAATGTGTAGTTTACAGGACTCGAGTGCTGTGTGCTCCACAGAGCACACTAAACCTGTTCTCACCCTCTTGTACTCCTTCAGTCAAGAGCAAATTAGACTTCTTTGTACTTAAGTCTGACCACTGAATACCAATGAAAGAACTCAATTTACACCTGCATATAGGTTCCCTGTGAGAGAACTGGCACAGAACTGTACAGTAAAGCAGCAGAGGCAAGATGAGGCGATCTTAAAAAACCTCAACTCAAAACCTCCAGGCACTCCGGGAGTACATGTGCACACTGGGCTTGAGCACTTCTTTCTTGGAGCCAATGCTTAAGTGCATGGAGCCTGCCTGCTTACATGCTAATCCTGGCTCTGCTGCTTATTAACCATGGAACTTGGACAAGCGACTTAACTTCTCTCTGCCTGCAGCATCATTCAATACCACGGTGTTCTGGGATGTTCTGGTACCCTCTAAGGAACGTAGAACTCTTATAAGACCTTCTTAGAATGCTTGCAAAGTCATTTCTATTCAGCACTGTTTCAGGAGAAATCTGGTATTCAGTTGTCAATGTAACTGAAATACAGAGATCTGCACTGGAGAGAAATGGTACATTCTTCATGAAAAAGCAATTTGACATTATTTCTCTACCTGATTTATATTCCATTAGCAGCAGCATCTAAATCTACCCATGCCTTTCCTAAGGGAAAAACAAACCTTTTTTTCTTGTATTATTTAAAGATTTTTAATACAATATGTGGTAAGAGCCTTTAAAAAAATCATGTACTCTCTTTAGTAACATGCATATATAATCAGCCAATCAGTTTAATACTCTCCAGAAGAGTAAAAAATATCATTTTAAAAAGGGCCTGAATTTGTGTGTATGGAAGTAAAGGAATAAATAAGATTTTTTTAAGATGTTTGAAAGTACTTATGAAAGAGGAAAAAGCATGATACAATGTTATACAAATTATAAGTTCTAGAAGATGAATAAAATAACATTAATATCTGGGATGAATTCATTCCCAAACGCAATATATTGAAAGTGCTAAGAAGGGTGATTAAACATGATTTTACTTAAAAAATATGTTACAGTGTTTAAAGTAACAATGGATTAAAACATTATGTAGGTTTCAGATGTTCATCATTATAAATCAACATCTGTATAAAATATATGAAGCTCACTATTAACAGTATAATTCTATCTCTCACCATATCATTGATCCCTTTTGTCCAATTTGCCCACTTTTCCCCTTTCTTTTTGGTGACCATCATTTGTAACAAAAAGGTTATTTTTATCTTACTAAAAAATGATTTTAATTTATGTAAATTTTAATGTTTACCAAATTCTCCACACTATATGATAAGTACTTAAGCAATAGAGAGAAAAGAAGAGAATGCTTTTTAAAATCTTGAAAGACAGAAAGGAATTCAGCCTTATTCATTGGTTTACTCCTCCCTGACACCCGATGTTAACTCTTCTTCATAACTTTAGCAATCACTCAGTGTAACAAATTTACTGTTTCACTTACCTGTCAGTGTAAGAAGAAAAAATATCCAGTGCCATTATTCCTCCAGAATGTTGTCCCAAGTTTATTCTGAATTCTTCCAAATGTTCTGCAGGCACATACGTAATTCTGGAACACAAGAAAATCCATGAAAGCAAAGGGAAGCGAAGTCTATTTTACAAAAACAAAACATTCACCCCTACTTTCCACACAGATCGTGTAATCAACTTATTAAGCAGAGGATTCAAACTTATAATGGCCAAAGTCTTGGAATGCAAGAGTAACAATAGATATTAAATTGAAATGCTACTGATAAACTATGTATTTACCAATAATCACATGGAGAAGGGAAGGAGCATTAGTAATAATTCTAAATTAGATGACTAACAACAATTTTTTTGAAAGTAGTAAGATCTATACATTGAAAAATAACTGTCAATAATTACAATAATTTCATTTAAAATTTCTGGTTCCTTTGCCAAAAATTATTAGTTGTTCCTATTAAAATACTAGGTATTGCAAATTACTATATACACGTCCATAATACATGAGTCATATGGATATCAACAAGAATTATCAATAATTATATGTTGGCTCTATTAAGTGAAGTTTATTTATGAACTGTCAAGTTCAAAGTTAAGTCACTGCAAATGTATGGAAAGAGGAGTCTACTAATTTGTGGCAATTGTTTCTGTTCCATTTGGTTTCATAGAGAGGCCTACTATTTACACTTGAATAGTCGGTCAATTGCTAATTCAACAAGTACTGGCAGAATGCCTGTGAATATGGAAGAGGTAGATGCTGATTATAGCAACAATGTTTGGAGAATGATATTCAAAAATTCAAGTTTCCTGCTATCCTATAAGGATACATAGCTGATATAACTGTTCAACAACCTTTTCTAAGTCATCAAATTACTGAGTAGTAAGGCAAGAGAAATAATACATTTAAAGTCAGTTTAACATGTTTGTGCAACCGAAAAAAGAAAAATATGTATCAAAAATGCACAACATAAAAAGCATGAAGACTATTAAATCAGCTATCCATAATTCACCCATGCAGCCAATAAGTATCAAAACCTTAGCACTAGAGGGCAAGGATAAAAGGATTCTTTATTCTCTAATAAAGTAAGAATTACACCAATGACATAATTCATTGTATGAGGAGATATAATTTCAGATATACAGGCGATTTCATAAAAAGCATTCTGTGAGATCACTTGGATTTGAAGACACAGATCTGTTGTTCATCACAAGTGTGCTGTGAAGGTAAAATGACACTAGGGAATTTCCATATCCTCAATTCCATAAAGGACGTCACTTTTTATGAGACTATTGTAAACTGAGAGGCATAATATAAATGTAAGGCAGTACTCTAACAGCCTGATTGCTCTGATTACTCTGGTAGAATCTATGGACCCATGGGAATCTCTTCAGGACACTTTTACCTACCTCAAGGATCAAAAAATGAAGCAGAAAGTGCAGTTCTGTACACTTAGAATTAGTGGAGGTGAGAGCTGCATTCTAATTCTGGCCCTACTTAATGTATTCATCTATAAAAACACCTCCTCTTTGGCACTACAAAAATAAATCGAAAGTAAATTTGCATTTATCCCTTAAAAACCAAGAGCAAAAATATATGTATAATACATTATTTCAAGAAAGACTACATTTTACCACCCCCGCAAAAAAAATTAGATGACCACATAAAACCTAAAAAGTTCAATCCAGAAAACTAGTATTATTTCTCAAGATTTAGTAAAGGTAAATAAAATCTTAAGGAAAAAAAGCAGGAAATATATGAAAAGGAGAAGCTAGAACACAGGAGTAAAAATGAGTTTAAAATATTTAATATTTAAATTTGTCTGAGAAGGAAAAGATACTTCCACAACAATATGAAAAATGAGCATTTGTCTGTATTTGTTCAGAGCAGTTTTTCATTTTACCAAAGACTAAGTGGAAACAGAGCTATAGAAATATTTTCCTGATACTTTAGTTAACAGGGAGAAAGAAAAACGAAGGCATAAGCATCAGCCATACAAACAGCAGGACCATCAGAACAAGCAGTAAGAGCAGTAATGCCGAACACGCCTGGTAGCAGAGCCACACAAAATTCCAATCCACCTAAGAACACCGAGGTGGAATTACACACTGCACAAAGACACTGAAAACAGCTTATTTGAGAGTTGTATTGAAAATTCTTAAATGTAAACGAACCTCGAGCTACACATGGAGTGGAAAAAAAAAAAAAAAAAGAACAGTCTTAGAGATGCTGAAACGTGATACGGCTATTAATCCAGACTGAGCCTGCACAGGCAGACGTGAGCATTCCCTTACAAAGCAGCTTGAATGCTGACTAGCTGGAAAATATGATTTTCAAATGAGTTCAAAATCATCACCGCAATGTGAAAATGTAATTATTTTACCTTCCTTCTATAAGGAAGATTTAAAAAAAAAAAAAAAAAAAAAGCCAAAATGTATAGTGAATCTTTACCTGGATCTAGCCCTGCATAGGGACATTAGCAAAGCATAGAACGATTTTCACAGACAAGTTGTAACACACAGCCATAATGAGCTTTTGAATCACCGATACTCACACATAAAAGGGGGCTCGATCGTCAGCAGGTGCTGCAGAAAATCTAGAATGTGAAGCATACGCCGCAGCATCTTTTTACAATGGTGTTAACAAATGTCAATGTCTTGTGCTGAATGTGAGATGCATACATATGTAGTTAAAAGTGGGTGCTCCTGGTGCTTTTTTTTCTCCCTTTCTACCTCCCTCTCATCTACACCTCCCCCAGAAAAGCATCTGCTCTTTACTGGTGTCTATAGCAGTGATTATTAACAAGCATGGAAAAATGTAACTGCAATCAATCTTTTATTCCTTGATCAGGAATTCATCCCACACTTTAGGTTAAGGCAGGTGAATTCTGATTCTGCTTGGTAATTATCTGGCAGATGTTACAAGCAGCTGCTGCTAAGCGCAAAGCCCTGGCTATTATTACTGAAATGTAAGAGCTCCTGGCAAGGTGGAGCGAGAAGTGAAACAGAATGCATTCTGGTGAGGCTTCACATCTGGTCTTCCATAGAAAATAATGAAACCTGGAACTTAAACTGGCTGTTCTTGAACTCTTGAAACTCAAATTATCTACCCAGGCATGCATGAAGGCACACACTAAGTTCCTAGCTATCTATCATAATGGCAAAGAAGAAATCCAGTGCATTGCTCTCATGAAGCGATGTTTTCCAAAACACAGTCCAGTTATGTGACACAGCCTTTAGTCTTTTTTTTAATGTCTCTAAGATACACTCCATAACCACTATCCCAGGTGAAGAGATGTGGATGATGTCTACATACAGGCAAAGACCACAAAACTTAACTGGCCAGAGGCAGTGTTATAGTTCCAATCAGAGCACTGGAAGGACTAGACTTCTTTGAGGAGGATTACTCGTGTCATTTTCAAGGTAATTCTAAACCTTTTGCTTCATGAAAGCAAGTGATACAGAGGACACAGCCAAAACACATGCAAAATACACAGAACGTGCCCCTCCAGGTCAAGTCATTTATCTAAATGTCTATTTATCATTTAATACATTTTTTTGAAAAAGGATATTATATGGTTCTCATTTCTACCATTTACACAATAAGTCAAATCAGAAGCATGAATTGCAGATTTAGGAGAGCACTTGATAAGAAATCAGTGCATTTCTAAGTATGTGTGTGCACGTGCATACACGTGCGCATATGAGAACGATTGATTACCAAATGGGAAAGTTGCAAAATTTTTCTTGTTTTCTTTATTTAATGTAAAATATGACAGCACATTTGGCCTTCTGAGATCCTAAAGCAATTATTTATGAAGCTAGGTCTCTAGATATCCTTCAAGCTACACACGAATGGGTAAATTCTGACGCTTAATCAGAAAATGGGAAAACAAACAATTAAACAAGAAAACAAAACAAGAGCAACCAAACAAGGAAAGGAAGAAAAAAACTTGGAGCCGGAAGACATGACTGACAAGTTTTTTAGAGTTGACAAGATGTAGGACTTATGCCAAACTGATGTCACAACGGTCTTATTTCATGAAGTCTTTTTAAATTATGCAGTATATTATTAATTAGGAGAAAGGCTACTCCTAAGCACCAAATCTAGTGCTCAGAGTGCCAAAAAGTGGACAGGGCAGGAGACCTACACCAGAGCATAGAGAATACTACATGGATTATCACACAATCAAATAATCCGTTAGTAGATCATCTGCATCTCACAGTACATCTAAACTATGTAATCTAAGATGCTTATAATAAGGAATCTCCAATGGTTCTACATTAACCATCCATAAGCAAAAGGGATAAACAGAGGCCTACAAATGGTAAGGAGAACCTAAAAAAAACTTTTAGTGTAGAGGTACTGACATCTTTAATGATGTCCTTTTGCATTCAATTATTAATAAGACAATTAAGGATCTGTCAACGATCTAATGATCTGTTTCTTTATAAAATATAATTAAAAAGGGTATACGAAAATATGAAAAGTCTATTAGTGACATTCTGCCTAAAAGTAGTACCTCTGCTTTATAAGACAGCAGCATCCACTCCAAACAGTATGCTTCTGTTTTTTATTGATAGCAGAACGTAAAACAGATTGCAAATATAGCTTTTCTTACCTAAGCTCTAGCAATATGTGCTTTGTAAAAGAATAATGCAGAATGCAATCAGGAAAATATCATTAAACTCAAAAAATTCCACACAGGTAATAACTAAATCAATATAAAGTAAATACTCTTTCCCTGAGCTCTTATTTTACTATTTTCATCCCTGATATATTAAATACAAATATTCAATGACTAATTCTAGAGAAAAAAAACCCAATCTATTACAGTGATGAGGTATGTCGATAAAGTCATGAGCTAATTTTACATTGACTCAAAAAATACTTAGTGACTTAAAAACCAAAACATATATCAATTACTTTTACCACAGTATGGTATTATGGTACATTTAAGTACTTCCTGACAAAATATTCTACATGATCTACAATCAGTCTACAGTAATATGTTGGTGCAACAAACAATAAATTATGAGTTAGAGTGGCACTGTTGAGTATAGGCTTTTCCATGCCTAACTCTTTAAGTGGACTGGCTTTCCTCTAGATTCACACAGATCTACTAGGTAATGCATAGTTCCTTATATGGAGGCCAATGCAAAACTCTTGGTAAGACCCCAACGGTGAAGCCTTCTGTTTTGTGAGAGAAGTCTCATGTATCTCACATGTAAGGGTTTTGCAGAAATCGCTGGAGAATGAATAAAAAAAGGAATATTGTTTTCAAATATTTCAACATTGTTATAGTCTTAAAGAGGTCATATCTACAATCGAGAAAGATTTAGGATTATTCAAATTCTCAAGTGATTTAAATTAAATGTTTGCATATCAAAAAGTACATAATAAAAAAAATTCTGATTAATGAATTAAAACACCTGAATTTCTCAAACCAAACTGGGAGCTAACTGATACTTACTTTATGTCAGATCCAATGAGAGAATGTCTTCTCAGCATGGCTCGTGCCTGGGCATTGGTTAAACTGATAGTAGAGTCTTCATTGATAGACAGGATGCAGTCCCCTACAGCAATTCGGCCATCTCGACTAATGGCACCTCCATGAATAATGCTTCGAACGACCATCCCCAAGCCATCTTTATTAGCACTTACTGTCATCCCTATGGTAAAGGACAATTATAGATGTATTAAATACATTATTTTCAAGTTCATTTTAATTTGAATTTAATAATACCTAGGGATTGTCAGATAAAGGAGTAGCTTTTTTAGGTAATAAAACAATGAAGAAAGGAAAAATTCAGCTCTTCTAACAAAGTTATTTTTGGAAAATTTTGAAATGTTTGTGAAATTACACATAAAGACTGCATGTTGAATACATTAGAGATGAAAGAAGTCTACACGGTGGAGTAAATGTAACAGGCTACTTGAAGAGTTGTCCCTTAAATATGCATCTCTCTCAGGGTGAATATTTTAACAGTATCAAAACAATTTAACAACAGCAGTTCACCTCTTACACATATAAAAGAATAAAAACCAGAACTACAAATAGAAAGCTCTATAAGTTAAGAAACTCTTATTTCCTTTTATCTAGACCATTTGCCCATTCCAGTCTGGTATTTCATTTGGTATTTACTATATGCTTGCTATGTACCAAGTGGTATACTGATAACGAGATAAAAAGCGTAACACAGAATTCCTAATACCAAGAAAGCTGTATTCAAGTCTTATCCCCATTCAGAGTGCCTGAAGTTATAGGAGTCTGGTGAAGTGAACTGATGTGAATTTAATTCCAGTCTATTCCCTTTTTATTTTCAAATCTGAACTTCTATGAGCTCCAGATCTAGATATTCAACAGCTTTCATGCAGGTTCCCTGGACGACTCAGACAATACAAACTTAGTAAGTATAAAATTGAACTTGCAATTTTCCATCCCCCCTTTTTAATCCATTTGTTGTCTACTTTTTTGATAATCACCCACCATACTACTTAACTCACCATCACTCAAAACAAAAATGTTGCAGTTATCTCGTATTCCTGTTTCACACCTTCTATGTTTAATCCATCACTAAGCCCTATCATTTCTGTCTTCAAAATGTATCTTGAATTAATTTACTTTTGACCACTTCTGTCTTAGTTCTAGAACAAACCGACACTTCTCTTGCCTCACTTTTTGAAACAGTGTTCTAACTGGTTTCCTGACTTCCAGTGTTTTCACATCCAATGCTGCTTCTTATAGTAGACAGTGAATTCATTAAAAACAAATCAAACAAAAAAACAAACATATATCACTTCACTTGACTCCTGTGCTAACAAACCCTCAGTTTCCTGTTATGCTAACTACAACCCTCATCTACTTGGCATAGTCTGTAAGGCACTGGTGGCCTAGCCCTCTCAATAAGCACCTACCTTTATGCCATATCCTCCTTAGCAACACTGTTCCAGGAACAGGAACTTTCTTCAGAAATATAACTAGTCTCTGTCCCTTTCAGTCTTTGTCTGACACCCTCGTTCTGCAGCTCTTGCACAGCTCCTCCTCTCTCTCCGGTATCATCCTCAAAAAGACCTTATCAACAAACCTCATCTGAATTAGTGCTGCCTT
Source organism: Solenodon paradoxus (assembly GCA_004363575.1). Lineage (NCBI taxonomy): Eukaryota > Metazoa > Chordata > Mammalia > Eulipotyphla > Solenodontidae > Solenodon > Solenodon paradoxus. Next base: position 943,555 of record RJWH01000220.1, on the reverse strand, counting down.
CTCATTGCACCTTCGATTGATTCCTTTAAAAATCTAAAGCCCTTTTAAATTATGTTTAAGCATCACATAAAATAATACAAATTCATTTAAAACTAAGTGCTACAAATTCCCACCAGAATAAACTAACAAGACAGAAATGGAAAACCGCAAGCACAAATCCTTAAGTCACAAATCCCTTCTTAGATTACATATATGAAATTTATATGGTATATATAAGATATACATATATTATAAATTCTAAATATTAATTCTATTATACAAAATCCAATATTACATTTTAAATATTTTTAAGATCAGTACTGACTATACTATGTTTCCAGTTTGATATTTCAGGTCTGGCTATGGGCCATCCAGGCTCCCACCGAACATTTTCTGATAAAAATGAACCATTATCAAAAGCATATAAAAGTTCTATTAAGAATCTCACTAATGATTTTAAATGTATTGTGATTAAAGAAACAGATCTACTTATAAACCAATAAATGAGTTTAGACACTATTTCATCCCAGGTAGGTTTCTGATAAGCAAAGAGATTGACTCAGGAATATTTCAATACATACTCCAGCTTTCCCTGATACTGATACTCTTCCCACCAAAACTCACTGACGACTCTCCCCTGGTAAAACAGAAATATATGACTGAGAAACAAAATTTAATTCAGTGATCCACATGGGAAAACTAACCCATCATCTTTTTCTCATTAGCATCATGAACTCTTAAAAAAAAAGCAAGTTACAGACGTAACTCAAGCCTCATAAGCTAGGTCAACATGACCTCTGAATTCACCTTTTAATAGTATATTTGACTCATGATTCTATCAGCTATTAAGGTTGTCAGGTCATATCAAACTGATAAGCTAAGAGGCTGACATAAGTTAGCTAATACTCTCTTTTCACCAAAGGATAATTTCCAGGATTTGCTAAGTTAAAGGTAATACTCACTAAAGAAATCATGATTGTAACTTATAGGATTTCCCAATTTTTGTTTCCTGGGAAAGGTGTCAAGAAAAAGGGTTGCAAATCTGAGTTCCTCTACGTCTAATTAGTGTGACCTGAGACCCCTGATTTAACTTCACATTAAGTCTCACTTTACTCACCTATAAAATGGGAATAATGACCATTCACAGTGTTGTTTAAAGAACTAAATACCTGACACAAAGTACTCAATAAGGTATAAAATAAAAACAAAAAGAAATTCATAACATATACCTAAAACGCATATCTATTGCAATCCAAAGCTATAATGCTCTCTAAAGTTTAAACGTAAATCATAATTCAATTTCAAGCCTGGTATTAGAGCAATCTTACTGAGTCCTTGGGTCACTAAGTACTGAACATATTGCATGGTGTGAGAAAACAAGGCAGTTGAGATTTACCTTCTAAGAAGCTAAGTACTTACAGAGAAATTCCAGAGTCTATGTTTCTTTATCTAATCAGTAAAGAATAATACTTTCCTTTGTTCATTCTTTTTTTTACCTTTGCATTATACTTTCAAGTTCTAATACAATAAAATTAGCCAATGGATCACAGAACTATCAAAATTTATAAACATTAAATTTTTTAAAGATCACTATATATGCATGTGTACATATCTGCATACCATATTCCCCCACCTAAATTTAACAAAGTTAAAAATAAAATTCATGAAATCAAAGTAAATGGATTATGACAACTTTTACAGAAAACTATTAATACTTTCTTCTGGTTACCTCTAGAGAAAGAAACAAGTTATCCAGTAAGCTAAGATTACAAACTCATATAGCTGATTAACGGAAAACTATGAATCTATGAAAATGTGTTCTATGACAGACTCCTCATAAAATACTCTTAGCAAGATGTCAACTTTTATTTAGATTTTCTAAAATATCATTTTTTTACTTTAAGTTGTAAAGAGAATACCTTGCATACTAAAAAATTACAAGAATGTTTGAATATTTTCATGTTTTACACAAAACTAAGATTTTGCTACACTTAGTTACTAATTACTGTAGAAATCTGTACACTGAATATCTATCTATTGGATGAGATAACAGAAAAATGGTCTCTCTTTGATATATAGGTGAATATGAACTCTAAAATGGTAGAAAACCTGTTAGGTCACAGGAAATCAAACAGGAAAGGAAAGATGTGCTATAAAAATTTGGGGCCTGTGTTGGGTTAACAACCCAGGTGTAATGTGGAACCAGTCTCTACACATGGAGGGCAAGGAGAGACGAAGAAAAGGGCAAAACATTCCATAATGGCAGGTGGCAATTTTTATAGGCAAAGAACTGAACATAGTAGCTTTTTCCAGGCAGCCAAAAGAAAAGCAATTTTTCATACAGACTTCTCAAATCTGAAAAGTTTCTTTAGAGTTGTTAACTGGGTTTAATTACATGCATAGTCCAAAAGCTCTTAGCAACACATTTTATCTTACGGAGATGTCCTTGGGGCAGCGTCTAGGACCGGAAAAGGTAAGCAGAAGCAGGAAGCCAAGGCGGTTAGGTGCCTCGAATTCCTGTAATTGCCCAGGTCCAGCTTCCAGGCCAACAGACAGCCATTTTCTTTTGACAGCCTTCCCCAACAGTGTGGAAATCAATTCAAATAATGGAAATGAAAGAGAAAAGTAAAATTAAAAGTTACTTGCATTTTTATATTACAATTTGGTTGAAAAATTAATGGCTCTGATTTCACACAAGTAAATGGTTTACTTTTCAAAGCATATGTAAGGGCATTTTATACTTTAATTTTTGAATCAAAATATTTAGGTAGAAATGGATTTCCTGATATGATGAAAAAGAAGGACCTTCTATTTTTTTTCCTCCAAGACCTGAATCATTTTCGCTTTGCTTTTTTTAAATCAAAATTTAAAAGGTAAGTTGGAAGTGCCCCAAGAGCCCAACACAGAATGAATGACAAAAAGGCGGGGGGATCTGTCGCACACACGCACACGCACATACACATGCACACACACACACATATACACAAATATTACTTAGCCTTCAAAAGGAAGTACATTCTCACACATGTTACAACATGGATGAACCTTGAAATCATTATACTAAGTGAACTGACCCTGTCATAAAGGGACAAAAATTGTATGATTCCACATACATGAAGTACTTGAGTAGTCTAAATTTACAGAAACAGAATGGGAAATGATGGGGTTGCCAGGAGGTAGGTGAGAGAGGGGAACAGAGATCTCTTCAGTGAGTTCAGAGTTTCAGCTGAGGATGACGAAAAGTTGTAGAGAGATGGTGATGAGAGCTGCTCAACAATGTGAATGTACATAATGTCACTGAAATGCACACTTAAAATAGCTAGAAAAGTCACTTTTGTTATATATTTTATACCTCACTAAATGGATATTTAATATTCAGAAAATTAACAGAATAAATAAAAAATGTATAATAGTCAACAGATGTAGAAAAAGATCTAACAAAATTTAACATTCTCTCAGAAAAGTAAAAATAAGTAAGCATTCAGTCATACTCTAAAGTCAGATACACTCAAACAATGAGTCTTCCAAGAGACAAGAGACTCCTAAATGTTTGCTCTCTAATTAATCAACCTATGCCAGAATAAGCTTAAAACATAAATCTGGTCATGTCACTCCCGCAGGAGCTTCAGACCAGAGAGTGCTTCAATGGAAGTCCTGCATCCTACTCCTAAAATTGTCCAGTAATTGCTGCCAACCTATCATTTCTTTAGCTTTAACTCTTACTTAACCTGGCATCATATGATACTCCATTCATACCAAGTAAGTTTCAGTACTATTTCACATAGTCTATTCCACATAGTTGTAGTGGCTTCCAACTTTTTCCAATTCCATCAACAATGTGGCAAAAATCTACTCTTCATTCAACAATTAAACCAAACCTCTTCGAAACCTTACTAAACTCCACACTCAAGAGGATAGGGATCAGCTATTACTTAAGTCTTCAATGCTCTCTTGTCTAAATATCTGTCATAACATGCATATTTTAAAACATTTAGGATTTTATACTGTTGATTAGTTTACTCTCTTAAACTAGTAATCCTTAACACAACTGATTATATTACTGTTTTTATACACAGTGGTTTAAATAAAAAATAATACATGTTTGATAGAGTAAATAAATACACAAGAATAGGGTTTCTCATAGGGGCTTTAGAATGTCTTATACGTTGTTTAAAAAAATTGGTTCTATGACCAGTTAAATGTGAGAATGCTGCATTCTATAACCTCTTCTCATGAGATTCATAATGTACATTTGAGCATCAAAGGTACTGAGAAATAGTGCAAACAGAAACGTGTCTGCTTAAATTCATCACATTCCAAACTTTAATGCTTGGAATCAAATCAATTTATAATTCCTGGGAACATACTATAGAACTAGCATTCTAAGCAATATGCATTCAGAAACACCAGATTAGCAGATGAAATATTTTAAATGTTTAGATATTTATATACCTCATAATTAATGAATTATGGAAAGTACTGTAGCTTAAGTTTTGCAACATACTATTAAATGTAATATATAATAAATATTAAAGCTAAGTAGACAATCTCTGCTCTAAGTCTTCATTTGTTGGCAGTATCAAGCCACCACCAAATAGAACAAAATTTAGAAGACTAAATCTAGAGACTGGAATCCCCCAAGTAAGTCCCTCTGGACTCCACTGCAAAGTCTCAAATCTAACAAAAACTTAATAAGGAAATAAGACACTACCATAGAATATCAATGTCAAAGGTATTCACTAGTTACATCTTAGAAGGAACAAACTCTTTAATGGAGAGCTAACTATCAAGTTTTGGGCTGTACTTGGCATTAAAAGCAACTGATCTAAGAAACTATTTATCAACACCAAGCACTAGGAAAAGAGCTGAGTCACACAACCACTTAACTTAAAAACAGAAAGAAAATCAAATGTGCACAGTCTCTACAAAGTTTTAGCTACTGCAATTGATCTCTACAGAGAGTCTTCTTTGACCAATGTAGAAGGCATTATGATTATTAGCTAACTGCAATCTTTTAGAGGGAAGAGAGGACACAAATATTCTACCACCTAGGAAGAAGTGTTGAATAACTTATATTTCTAGGTGGGAGCACACCTGGCAGTCTTTTTATTTCAGTGAGTGAAAGAAATTAAATACAAACTGACTTAGGCATAACTAGTAACATTCAAAGAAATTAATAATGTATTTTTCCAAGGAATTTAGAATTCCAAACTGCTGACTTTTCATTTTCTAAGATCTCCTTTTCTGATTTGTTGTTATAGAAACATTCTCATATCTTCTTCCTGAATGCCAATGAAGTTCATGAATACTTTTAAATAATTAAGAGAGTAAGGGATTAAAGCTAGTCTTAAGTAAACAAACCTGTTAACCATTTCAGGAAGGTAATGAGTACATAAAACTACAGGAAAATTTATAACATCTATTTCTTCACCTCTGACAAAAATATTGAAACCATGTTCAATATGGCCTCTTGGCAAGGGGTTGGGAGGGTAAGTACACATGGAAATAAAGAACTTACCTAGGCTGGAATTGCCTTTTGCTATAGTAATAGTTCTCTCAAAAGATTCTTTGGACATATTTTGGATCATGACACACTCCGCAGTAGAGACCAGGGAGCTGGGTTGAATTAAGAACTCGGAGCCCTGGCAGAAAGAAAAAATAAGTCACATGGAAAGGACAGCTGGACTTTGGAGTATGGTTTCATCACTCACATTCTCTAACTGGTTGTACTTTATCAGTTCAGAACCTATAACCAAAACCTGTTCAAAGGCTGCATTCTGGAAAGTCAAGGTCAAGGGAGTGCTGGCTCCAAATGTGGAGATTACCCAGAATACCCTAACACTTCACTGTGCCCAACCTCATCATAACACACAGCAGAGCTGTAAACTATTACCTTTACAGTTGAATCCGGTAATGCAGCAGAAGCAAGCTCTGCACTTGGCAAAACTTCCTTTGGTAGGTGAGAATCAGTCCACACTCTTGTGTTTTCATGTTCGTACTGTTGTTCAATAGCATGAACAGATGTATAATTATTTACGGAAAAGCCAGAAGCAGGTCCCATGCTCAAGTCTACTGAAGGTGAACTCTCATCTTGTCTTTGCAGGAGATTTTGGGTATATAGTTCCTCCAAGGACATGTGCAGATCAAGTACTGGATCTGAAGAATTTTCAGTAACATCCTGATATTTAAAGGAAAAAAACTGTCAGAATTACATAAATGTATTTTGTAAGACCAGTTCTCAAAGAACTACACAAAAAATACATAAGGAAAACAACATAATTATTCATTACTCGAAAAACATTAGCAAACATACAAATTCTTCTCTGAGGTAATATTCTGTATATTTTATTTTTTATAAAAGCTTTTGAATATATTTCCTGAAAATATATAGTTCATGTTCTATTGAATACTGTATGTAACTCATTTATATACAATATCATATTCTTTTCTCAAATAAATTTATTCAGAGATTAATCTACATAGGAAAACAAACAACTTTTATTTCTACATCTTATTTAAAGAGTAGTGTATTTCCAGTGTAAAGTTTCCATTTATTGAGATCAAGAGCATAAAGAGACAGGCAAATTTTAGGTATTTATGACGAACATTAATCCACACAAATGATATTTTTATAGGGACTTTTTTATATTCTATAAGATATAAAAAAAAACAAACAGGAATTATCAATGTAGCTTCTAGTTTGGGCTCTTATATATCACAAACCTCTAAGTTTTACATTAGAAATTTTCTAAAATTCCCTAAAACTCTAAATTCTATAATACTATAGATAAACATCTATCAATTTATAACAGATATATTGCATCACTTACAAGTAATACAATAAATTGCTATAGGATAAACATATCAATTTCCATGAAACACTCTTACTGCTATTTTTAAAGTGTAAAAGTAATGTATCATTGCATTATCATCAAAAAGTTTCAAATCACAGAAGTGCAAATTGTTTAGGCATACAGAGGACAGTATGAGTGTCTTCCTTTATGACTCCTACTTCTCTTCCTTTCCCCAGTAGAAATGGCAGATATCAGTTGGTACATTCATGCATCAAAGCTATCATACATTTGCTTTATACATATACATTATATAATGTATATTCATAATATATTATATATAATTTATATATTATATAGACACATATACATCTATACATATATGTATATATACAGATGCATACACTAACACATTATGCACCATGTACATATGCACAATCCTAAATTAAACCATACCCCAATATGTTTTTAACTTAGTCTTTTAATATATATTTGTATCTCAACATGAGATTTCCATGTTAGTAAATAAAAATTAACTTTAATCTTCTTATGGTTAAAAAATATTCCTAAGAAAGAAAGGCACTAGAGTGCAGACTCTGGAGCCAGGCTGCCTGGGTTCAATGCTGGCTCCATCTCTAATTAGTTGTTTGAACTCTGGCAAGTTATTAAAATAGTCCCTGTCTTGGTTCCCTCATTAATAGAGTTCGTTGAACACAGTACAAGATTGCTGGAAGGGAAAGAGTACCACAAAACACTAAAATATAGTTGACTTAATAGAAATTACCCAATAATTGTTAGAAATTGGTAATATTTTTAGTCCACATCTATATGCATAAGTGAAAACTTACTAAAAATTCCTAAAATCAGAGATGTGGGTCAAATGATATTCACACATAAAATGCTGGTCTATATTCCCAAAAGGTCTTCAAATATTCTCATTCAAAGAATATATATTAATTAATCTTCCCAAGATCAACTGGAAAATATTAATCGTAAGTGTGCTTATCATGACTGTTGTAGTGTGTTACCACGTATGTCCCCGAAAGTTAGAGGAAACAAGGCATTTGTGTATCTACTGTGAACAGTCCCTTCATATAATTCGTCCAACTTTTTATCAGGTGTTTCTCTCTTGTTCTTGCCATTGGCATATTCTGAACATAAAATCTTTGTATACAGCAAATATTTTCCCAGCATGTAAATGACATTTAAAATGTGTGTCATATATATGTGTGTGTGTGTGTGTTTGTGTGTGTGTGTGTGTGTGTGTACGCACACACAGAAGTTAAACTCTTTATGTAGTCAAGAATTCATTATGCATTTCTCTATGAAATCTTTATGCTATCCACTTTATCAAATCTTTGTATTTCTGGGTTATATATGTTGATTAGTAAGTCCTTACACAAAGTAAAGGAAATGCTTTCTACTATTTTTCTTTTATTTTATAAATGCTTCGTTTTCAGATTCAGTTTTAATTCACCTATAATTTATTTCAGGGTGTGGTAAGAGATAAGGGTCTCTTTTTATTTTTTCCTAAAAAGGTAATCAATTGTTACAATACAATTATTATACTCCTCTTTCTCAAAGAAGGTTATCATCCCTCTGGAATTATCAACTATTTTTGCTACAAAGAATTGAAGCAAGTGGTTACAGCATGTAAACAAGTAATATCTTTAGGATCTTTAGGAACAAATGACAAGAAAGCATCATTCTCTGTACTCCTAGAATTTAAAACTATAACCCGCTGACTCATTTACCCCAATTCAATTATTTTATAGTAATGAAAAATAACAATGTACTTCCTACAGAATTAGTTAGCTCCTGTATAACTAAAGACTAAATTAATTATAACAATTAGAAGCAAATCATCTCTCCCATATCTCAAATAAAGATAACATACTGCTTTTCATTAGGAAAAAAGGTCAAGCCAACCTAGTTAGCTGGGGTTTACTTAAATCATGTAACAGAAATTTCCATGCATTATTCATGAAGGAGTTAACACAGACACACAGAAAAGAAAGAGCTAATCAACACAGCAGACAACACGCCTACTTCAGAAACATTTCTGGTTGCTGAACACCCAACTGAGTTTTATTTTTAAAAGTCCTATGGATCTAAAAGAAAATCTAATTCTTCCCCCATAAGATGTTCAAAAATAACTACAATTTACCAGAGACACTTGGTATCTAAAATGAAGTTGTTCTGAAAACCAGATTAATATATGCCTCCACTTGACAAATTCTTGTTCTCAGAGAAAAATCAGATAGGATTAAATTAAATGTTCAAAATACTTGAAAATAGCTTTGTCTTTTATGTCTAATGAATAAATTAAAGTAATCTTGAATACAGTATTTATCCAGATCACAATTTTATATCAACTAGCTAAACAGTTACATTTACTGGATATAACCTGATTTTCATCTATGATGTTTAGCACAGCAGTCTTCCTACACTTTTGAGAAATATACTATAAGCACAACTCCTCCAATTTACCACAAATATACCATTCTTTGTGAGACAGATGCACTTCCTAGAATGTTTACACACTGACCCTACTGAACAAAATGGCACATCTTTTACACTGCTGAGAGCTTCAAGTTTTGTCCTAAACGTCCACAATGAATTTCATCAATGTGACCAGCATGATTATTTCTGATATTAGACCCTTATAAACAGTATTAACAATGTAAACATGCATATGAAGTCAACAAATATTTATGCTACAAAATGATACCAAGAAGTTTATATGAATAGATTTTTTTTTTTAACTACAGAATCCATTAGCTGCGTTTGTTGTGCAAAGTGAAAGAGGGGTTTCTATCTTAATACCAAGCTCAACCTGCACTAGAATCAACAGTACTTCCTGCGAGACCAATATTCAGAAATGAAGAACATGCACCAAACTGTTAATAGCTTCAAGTGTCAATCATTTCATTCCTGGGGCAAGAAGAGCTTGGGTGTACAAGCAAGCATGGCACATGAGGGTGTGGATAAGCAGCAGAAGGAGAGAGTCATTAATAGCTATTAGATCTTTTTTTATTTGAGTGTGATTCTCAGACTGATTTTTGCTAAATAGTAATATTCATTATTTCTTTAGTTCACGAATGTTATATTCATTTTAGAATATTGAAACTGCATCTCACTCTACATGAAAGCTTTACTGGTTATTTTCAAGCCAGAGTAGGAAAAAAGTAAATGAAAGTATTATCTCCCCTCAAAAAACATGGGCTTTTAAACAAAAGTTTGTAAATATTTACTTTTGGAGAACAATTATTTCTGTATTTTGTTACATCTTTGGAATTAAAAAATTAAATCAATCAATAAATAAAACCTTGGACAATGAGTAAAAATTCACTGGCCTTTTGCCTTTAAGCGCACATTTCAATGACCTGCCTTAAGTAATCTACATGCTGTGTAAACAGCTGTATTTTTCACATGTTTGAGTAATGGATATTTTCCTTAAACCCTTACAGGATAATTTAAGAAAATTATCCAATACCCTCAAAAAAAAAAAAAAAAAAAATACCTGGGATACTAAATGGGAGAACTGTGTGCACAACATGCAAAGGCCCTTTGGTGACCAAGTTGCTGTCTAGTCCAGGCTCAGTTCTTAAGGGATCCCTCTAGAGTGAGTGCCTGCTCTGGGAGATTAGCTCTCACAGCTTCACAGAGCATGCAGACCAAGGGAAAAAGACTTCTCAGCAAGGTAAGGAGAGAGAGCAAATTATTTGTGCACTTCCAGCTACTATTTTAAATCTACAAGATTATTACATATACAGCAAAGTCAGAAACCTGATAGAACACTGATAGTCTAACAGTATCTTATGCTCCTTTAAATTTTGTTTTTGAATTAAGTATCATATACCATGATTGCTTTTATCAAGTAAAAAGTCCTGACATGAACTCACTTTTCTTTAAGAAAAACAGTCAAATCTACATTCAACAACAAACTGTCATTCTCTTTTTAAAATAAATGTACTGCAAAGAAATAGGAAGATGAAAGCATCACCTAATTGTTTTTTTAAATTTACATCCAATTTCCTAGGAAATGTCTAGATACTAAGATGCTACACACACGCACACACACACACGCACACACCACCCCCCCCACCAATATTACCAAGATTTACCACAATACAAGAATAGTCCTACTTTCGAAGAAAAATGAAAACACACAGGAGTTTCACAATGTGTTTTACAACACCCTCATTAATGTCTTTGTTGTTATGTAGTTTAAATATTTCAGCTGATAGGCCAGCTTGCCAAAATTTGCCTTGACGAAAGAGTAAACTGCTTGAGAGGAAAAAAAAGGAGGCAAACAGACTTCAGTAAGCCAATATGTTGTTCTGCATACAGCCAGCATTTGCCCTGTAAAATAGATGCTTCTCAGTATGCAGATTGTGTAAACCCTTTAAGTAACAATTACTAAGTTAAACAATGCAATCTGTCCCACTGGCAAGAAGTGTGCTATGCTGTGGATTAGGAGATTCCATTAGGAGAAGAACTCAGCTTCCAGCCCTGAGGCCAGCAAAGACTGAACATGTTCCAGACAGGATGCAGTCAGATAGAGTCTCAGGTGTGGTGAGAGAGGAGCAGCTGCTCCATTCAACATTATACCTTGCAAACCAATTCAAGGAGAATGCCCAGCATCATTTGCAAAGATAACAGATGCACCTTGAACATAAAAGAAAATGCTTTGGAAATATCCTGGCCAAAAAATTACTTGTTAATAAGGAAAGGAGGAAAACTATGCTAGACCTATGGAAATTCTACTTTACAATTTATTCATAAATACACACTCCTCTCACTGAATTTAACTTATATGGAATACATTGCATATATATAAGGGAGAACTCTTTTCCCATTCTTTTTCTCTTAGTTACTAATGTTTATTTTTGGTATACTGCCAATATAAAAAATTAAAGAAAATATATCTACATACAAACTCTTTTCCCAGACTTAATAGATTTAATATTTTTGACATATTTGCCATATTCTCTTCAATCTTTTCTTAAACGATAAAATGTATAGATATGTCTATAGAATAATATTTTCTTTTCTTCTTCAAGAATAACTTCTCTTCTAAAGTGGAGCAGTATCATTCCTACACATTTTTAGTTTAACACAAGTAACACACATAAAAATATACTGAATTGCTTTGTTTATCAACTTCTAGAAAAATGTAAACAAATCAACAAATCAACAGAAAGATAAGCAACCCAATATAAAAGTGGTCAAAAAATACAAAGAGAACACTAATAAAAGCAAAAATCAAATAGCCAATATATATGTATTCACTAGCAATCAGGAAATCCAAATTTTATACTCAAAAGATAGAACAGGTATTAAAATACTACTTATTAAACATCACAGAGTATGCCACCAAATGAAGAAATGAGGCATTTATGCCAATAATCTATTTGTAAAATATAGATGGCTTAGATATGTTGGTCACTAAATTCTTCCTTCACATTCAGTGACTTAAATACATTTGATATTCACTGAGATTTCTATGTAATGTATTTTTGTCCATATTTTACTTAAAAACATAAGACACATTAAATTTAACCAAGTTAGTAAATATTAAATTAATACAAGAAGTATTTTACTATCTAAAAACATTGAATGAAAATCAGTTTTAAAACCATTAAAGTTGTCATTTTTACAGATTTTCCAAAGGAGCACTAAAAACACAATTTGAGACATATGTTTCATTAAAATCTTTTTCTAACATATAAATCATAATCAAAGCTTTGAATCCTGTGTCTATCACTCTGTATAACAGATCTAGATTTAAATAGTACCTAGAAGTCTAAAAGATGCCCAATTAACACTAACTAAGTGAGAGGTTTTTTTTGGTTTTTGTCTTGTTTTTTTTAAGAGGAAGGAAGAGAGAAGTGGCAGAAGCATTTTACGGAAGGGACGAAGGAAGTAAGAAAGAGGAGGAGGAAGCAATTTTATTAATTGGTTTATTTATTTTAGTTGCCCCCCTCCTACACGTGAGGTCAAGAACCTGGGTCCTTAGGATTTTCAGAGTTCACATTCCAGGCACCAGCCTAGTTTCTAAGTCACGGGGGCAAACCAAGAAATTGTATTTTAATACGATTATGAATTTATAACTGGAGAAACAATGTCTCTAACAAGCTACTCCCACAATTCCTCATATACAGAGACCTCTGGAAAATTACATATGAACTTTTCCCATAAATAAAATAACACTGCCTTTGTACCTTGGGAGAAGAAGAGGGAAGAGAGGCACCGTAGTTCAGGCTATCGCTACAAGCACTGCCATGAAGAGAGAAGATAGAGGCTTGAGTAGAGTAGACACTATCATTATCAGGAGAATACTGAGACTCAAATGTAAATTCATCTGCAAAGTCAGTATCATTTGCATCCACCTAGGAATAAAAACATTAATCATTAAACATAAAAACATTATCAGTTGGGAATTCTGCTCTATTACATATTAGAAGGCCTCCACTGGAGACTAAAAAGCACACCAGCATGATTTTTTTCTATTCTATTTTTCTACATAACTTCTTCAATCTCTTCAACCCATTAAATTCTGATGTATAGCAGAATCACGCATAGGATGCTAGCATTAAAAAAATTATTCTATCAATGAAAGAGTTAAAAGCAACAATTAACAAAGGACTTAGTCTAAATTTAATCAGTTCCATCAATCAAGGAAAATATTTATATTTTCAGTTTGTTCTTTTTAAGTAACACCCACCAGCTCCTGAAATTTTATAACAAAATTTAAAAAATCATCTCATATTCAAAAACATAAACTTAATCAACAAGGCAACTAGGCGATTATCTATTTGTAAATTCACTAAAACAATGCATTTTGTTTAAATTATCTCTAGTAGATTTTTATCAAGTTACAGGTCCAGAACTTGAGGGTGATCATCAAAAACCAAAGAGAAAATCTATAATTTTATGCTGAAATTATACTAAAAAATAAGAGGCCTAATTATGATGATGGCTACAGTAAAGCATTAAGTTATAAACTTCTACTGTTGGAAAACTCAAGTGACATGTAGAGAATTCCACTACCTGTCTTCTATAAATCCTATTACTGTCTCCTATGAAAGAACCAAGCGAAAGAATTGTCATGATGAGTGTGAATCTCTTCTCGTAACTCACGTGGGTAATATACTACTTACTGAGAACAAGTGGAAATGTCATAAATACTAGCCCTACTCCATTACTGCCAATATTTTCTTTCCTAATAGAAAATGTGCACTATTCCTTTATAATTCTGACTTACATCTCTGCTAGAAGTTAGAAGCATTATAACATTAAATCAGGTCACAATCTTGCTAAAACTTGCTAGAAATATAGGTGGGCCATTTTAAAAGTACTCAATATATTTTAAATACATGTTCAAATTTACTAGCAAAGGACTGTAAGATGTTATTTACCCTTTACAAATATATATTATGTATAACAATCCATATAGTAAATTATACAGATATATTAAGATATATTGTCACAGACTGCAGTAGATATTTGTTTTAAATAACATTAAAGAAAGAATATCTCAAAACAATTTGTATACCTATCATTGATGCCTTAGAATCTGTGGATCCTAATCATCAATCCATCTAATTATTATAGAGATGAAATCATTAGGGCCTAGAGAAGTTGAATGACCAATAAAAGTTTATATAGCTGGTTAAGGAGAAGACACAGGGCATCTACTACTATTATAAGATTTTGAACTCACAGAAAAGTGGGACAAATCTTTAAATTAGCATTAATTTAAAAAGATTCAAGAAACCCATTTATCTCAAGAGAAAAATTAGTTTGAGGCACTTCTGAAAACACTATATATTTGTGTCCAATAACCTATCAAAAATAATTTGTTATGGTAAGGTACTACTTAAAATATTTATAAATTTTTTGTACTTCATAACAGTCTATTAACATAATGCCCATCGAGAATAGGGTTATATGTTACCTGGTATGCACCATATTCTAATGTGAAATTACCATATTTATTATAACATGTACCAGTATTTTCCACATGGCTATTTCAAAAGTTAAGTCTAAAAATATAAACAAGAAGAACTGCCTCTCTCAAAATTAGGATTATCAAATCAAAGATACACAGTTCAGACTCTGGTTTAAATCAAGATGTGCCCAACTGGTTATAAATTTCACAGGTTTTAACTTCTCTCTTGTCTAGTACCATTAAAACCAATGTTCAAAAAGTGGACCCATTGCTTTCTAGTGCTACTGGACATGTTTACCCAAAGAAAATATCAGACACCTAGCCATAATGGTGGTGAGAATACTGGGAAAAGACTTAACAATATGTTATATTTATACTGTGTAAATGTCCTGTATATATTCATGATTGGCACTTAGTCTTATATTTTAATTATCGACATAGCATTGTTCCTGATACCATAAGAGCAGGATCCATGTATTTATTCATCAAAGGAGTCACCTATGACCCCTAAAAGCATTCATTTCAAAGCATGATTTTATATAGATTTAGCAGAAAGTTTAAAAGATTTGGCAAACTATTGCAGCTCAGGTGGCTGAGGCTACTACGGTGCAGATCATGTAAAGTCCAAGGACCAATGTTCACAGCCCAGGGCCAGCAGGGAAGATGGAGGCACGGGGGAGGGAGGACAAAAAACAAAAATGCAATTTTTTAGTGTATCAGTGATGTTTGCAGAGAAGCATAGAAAACATTAATTTTACTTGTTATTAGAGCTTTGTTATTAATCCAAATTTATATGACTTTCACACTATTACCAAATAGTGGGAAAATATACCCGTTACCTTATTAAAAGTAGCCAATAAACTTGTAATATGACTGAATATGAAAAACAGTTTAATGCCTAGAGATATGCAAGAATAAAATTAGATCAAACATGTACCTCAACAACTTTTCACATGATATAAAGATTAATCCTACATGTTGACATATATACTGCTAACTGATCTCTTCCACAAATTGATTTCACTTTTATTATAGTTTTTCCTCCCATTTTTAAATCTGAGAACACTGGTATTGAAGATAAACTGTTTAGCTTTCCAAAACATAATATAGTAAAGCTAGAATATTTTGAGATCCTAATCATCAATGCATCTAATTATTAAGAGGTGAAAGCATTAAGTCCCAGAGAAACTGAATTATCAACGCAAGTTTATACAGCCAGTGAGGGAGAAGACCCAGGACACCTACTACTATTAAAAGACTCTCAGAAAAGTGGGACAAATGTTTTAAACTGTCATTCATTTAAGGAGAGTCAAGAAACCCAAATAACTCAAAAGAAAAATTTGTTAATTGAGGCACCTCTAGAGACAATGATACACAAGATTTCTGAAAGAAAGCTTGATAGAAAGTTTGAGGTTACTAACCAGAGCCAAGTCAGCCCTGAAGAGGGCTTTGTCGGCAGGTCCTTCTTCCTTGCAGGACTGTGGTGTGTAGAGAAAGGAATCCCCTTTTGCAGAAACATAACCTTCTTCTGGTGAAAGCTGCAGAAAGAATGAAGCTCAGTGTTTGAGGATGAGTTCATCAAAGAGACAACAGGAAAGAGGGAAGGATGAGGAGGAAAGGGAGAAGAGAATGAAAGTGAGGGGAAAGAAACAAATGGAAAAGTTTTTAAGTGAAAACATTAAGTATTTAAGTAGACTGATGAATACGGAACATGACAGTCATATCTAACATGATGTTACTCAATGAGGATATTTATTCTAATATCCACATCATCTGTTAAACGAAAACCTCTTTCTACTCATTTATTCATTACATAATTTTACATATTATTCCTGAATGACCCTAATCACAACTGCCTTGTCTCCCCCTAGAAGTAATAGAATTCTGATTTATCTAAAGCTTAATCTTTAGTTTTTATTCATATGGATCTAATTCTATTTCTGAACTTTAAAAATGTAATGCCAAGGTATGTTTTGTCTTGTTTCTCCTATTCAGCTTATATATGAGAGTTTCAGCCTCTGAACTAATTCAGTTTTCCATTGCTGTACTACACAACTTAAATATATAACATTTTATTTGGGTCATTTCCAGTTTTTATGTGAAATTTCTAAATTATAAAAGCACTGCACATATAAAAACAATTTATTTGCTGAGTTTGGTCATTTTTAACTTTTACTAAGGTCAGAGAGACTGGACATCATTCTGTTCTTAGAGTTAGTGCTTGAGCATATTCAGGGAATATTTCATTACCAATGTTTATGGTGAGCTTGACAATAAAAACTTCCCTTCTGCAAAGGTTTTTAGAACTTCTCTCTCAATATTTAAATGTTTCTTCAGTTTATACCAATTAGGTGAGTATTATACAGATAAAAGGACAAATTATGAGTTACTAAGCAGACTAAAGATGCTAATTTTGTGTTATTACTTTGCACTGACAGTAATATTTTGTTGTATTGCATTTAAGTTGTGGTCAGAATGTTTTTCCTAACCTGCCAAAGTACTTTATTATTAACTCTGCTTAATCTGCACTATAAGTATATGTGAGCAGTAGTCAGACCTGATTCTTTCTAGATCACTGTCTTGGGCATTTTAGTTTCTTATTTGAATGAATAACTGCCTACATGACTCTAAGTTTCTTTCATAAGTATCTTTTAAAGGAATCATGTAGTACATAAATAACTTAGTAATCCTCATTGCTAGATGGCTTCTTTTTAGTTTTGGTGGTTTTCAATAGATGAGAAAATAAATAAAAATATGCATGAAAAATACAATTTGGAAATTATACAGCTATAAAACCCAGTAACATTATTAAACATACATCTCCTGGCCCTTCTAATTTAAGTAAAATTAGAGCCAAGTGAAAATGCATAAAGTCTATCAAATGACCGAATCAAGTTTTCTTTAAATTCCTGTATCTGTTTGCACTGAGATGATATAACAAAATAGTGTTACTACAAATTATATTTGAAAACTTGCAGTTTGTGAATTTTATGATATTACTTTGTTATTTCTGTCTCTTTTGCTGCAGCTTCATTATTGGAGCAGACAAGATGTAGTTTTCTAGTGCTCTTCTCTGTTATTGAGGTATCACTGACACGTGACAGTGACAGTTTCAGTTCTGCAATGCAATAATTCCAGGTATGTATTGTGGAATGAACACCACAGTTAAGTCTATATAATATCCATCATTGCTCTTTTAAAAGATGATCAAAATCAAGTTTTTGCAATAGCACAGTAACCTTCTGGTCATTTTTATTTACCAAATGTCCCTGCTTAGCAAGACTAACAATAAATGAGAAATAAAGCAACTTCTAGGCGTTAAGACATAAAAGAAGCTGTGAAAAAATATTTAAGGATCATTGTCTATCCATCACCCCTCACTAGAATATTATTTTAAATAATGTAATTTACTTGACAAAGAATGTTAAGAGAAATTACAATGAAATCTCTTAATTTAGCATGACTTTAAAAAAAGAAAACTCTACAGGCACACGACCAGCTTAAATTGCAATCTAAAGTTACTATATTGCAATCTTAATCACACTGACAGAAAATCTAACATTTTTATTCTAAACTCTCATAAAATGGACTAAAATATTTATGAAATTGTCTTGCCTGCATCACCCCATAAAATCAATACATGAAAAGAAGTATTATAGGGAAAAATTGATTATTTTCTCACACATAACACTCTAATAGTACACCTCACTTTGTGTAAAAGATACACATCTCACATTAGCATGTATAGTGAATTTGAAATATAAAATATTTTCATGAAAGAATTTTATTTTTGAACAGTCGAGGGGAAAAAAGTCTTTTTCTGAAAAACTGGAATTGTTTCTCCTTGAGTAATAAATATATATTGAATTATGTTTGATGTTCTTCTTTATCTGACAAAAAGAAGAGAGCAAAATATATGATCAATCTTAAATATGTAGCATCCCATAATGTTCTATCTTTAGCCTTATATTCTCTTTGTGTTCATCTTTTGTTCTGATTTCTACAATCCTGGCTTGATCTCAGGTCATATTAACAAATTCTTCCTTCTTCCCCCGCTTTCTCTCTCCATTTCTCTTTTTCATAAATATATTTTCAGAGACTTCTAAAAATTTTTATGATCTATGAAATGGAACACAATTTAATTAACATATTAGAAAAGCTTTCTATATAAACAAATAATTTCACAAAGGAAACAAATCTTTGATGTGTGTAAATATATCTGTGTATATTAAGAGAAGGTATATTTAGACTTTTGTTTAAAAACGTATTTATACATAGAAAAAACATAAATATTGAGAATGTCTTCAAATTTAATTGCAACTCAGTGATAACTGCACTACAATCATTATACCTAATAAACACTGCCATTATATAGCATGAACTCATTAGCTGTTTTTAATATTGCGACAATTAATGACATAGGTGATATTTATTCCAAGAGAGGAGTCACAAGATGATGAACCACTTTGAAAAGTTCGATTTACTGTTTTGCAACTATTGTACAATAAATATGTCAACAGAATACAAGAACTTAAGTCACTCTGATTGATTCTACTTTATTCCACTATTAAAGTAGAATTAAAGATTCCACTGCCAGCTGTTAGTACTATGAATTTCTCTAATTACCTACTGTATTGGTATAGATATTTCTTTGAAAATATTTAATTCTGTATTCATGACCTTATTATCAAATTAAAAAAGGTCAAAGAGAAAAGCAAAGCAGTGTTATACATTTAATTCTGAACTTCCTGATTGCTTTCTTCTCTTTATTCTTTTAAAAATACTTCATAAAAATCAATGTTTAAACTCAAGGACTCAATAACTATGCTGACCAAGAGTAGCAAGGGTGATGATTCAATCATGAGAACACCTGAAATTAAAAGCAAGTGTACAGCCATTTTACTATCAAATATTAAAAACAAACAACTAAAATCCAGATTCTTACAGGTAAAGGCTTGGCAACCCCTATTCTCACAGTCCCTGAAGGTGCACCCTTCAGTGCCTGGACAGCTTCTTCAAGGCTGCTGTTTTCCAGATTAACATCATTAACAAACATGAGTCGATCTCCAGGAAGAAGCCGTCCATCCTTTTCAGCAATGCCACCAGGCACCAAAGAACGAATTACGATCACGATGCTTTCTGGATCAACTGGATCCTGACAGAATGAAAAAGGAAACAGAAGGCAGTTCCTTTTTAACACTGAAAACTATTATTACAGGTTGTCCACCTGAAGTGTACTGGATGAGATAGTTTGAAGAGTCTTCAAAAAAAATTTTTTTAGACAATACTTCTAATGAATTATCTCTATAAATATTATCTCCCACTTTGACAAATTTAGGAAGTGTTCGCCCTTGAAAACTGTATTCTTATTTTCCACTGTTCCTAAGATTTATTAACTTGAATATATGTAACTTCAAATTATAATTTTAATTTTTGAAACAATGCCAATTTTTAAATTATCATCTGAGGCTAAGAGTTAATATATTAATTACATACAACCACATTCCTTAAATAGAATATGACTGTAATGAAACACCAGTAGATATGAGTATACTGAGATAGGGCCTGTCTTTTGGAAATGAATACAGGAAGTGACCACACAGTATTTGGTACTGCAGTATTTTCAGTTACACAGAACTTTATTATTAGAACCAGGCTACAGAATCAGTTCCTATGAACAACCAACTCCCTGGAGTGATCGGAGATGGTTTTCTGGTTCAGTATTAATTCATGAGGAGCAACAGCTGCACCCTACCAGACAGGTTTCAGCATCACCTCAGTCACCTGGAGCAAAACACAATGCAGGGTGAGCACGATGCAGCACACACTTGACCAATTTAAGAGTGTTAGTAATTTATCAAGTGATAGGAATGCTAGAATGCATAATATATCCAAGTATAAGTTTATCATTTATTTCAGACAAAATAAATAAATATCAAATACTGTCTATCTTACTATTAACATAGGAAGCATCAATTAAGAGCACAGAAATAAAATTTAAACATACTTCCAAAATTATTTGCTAAAACAATGTACTTCCTTTATAATTCATAAAATGTATTCGGCACGTTCTTCAAATTTCCAAAGCTGAATTATAAAAGGGCTCAAAAAAATTGAATAGTAAAAGAAATCTTTTGTGATAATAAATGAGTCATATAACTGAATATTTTGAAAGATTTACTAGAAACAAAAAAAATTGTCTTTGATGACTCTAATGTATCTTTTTTTTCTGCTCTCAACAATACACCTTCCATGTGTTATTTTTTTTTTAAGTTAAAAGTAAAACATATTTACCTGATAATCTAAAATGCTAAATCCAAGTCCTTTGCTCCCTTTCTCCAGTTCGATGTGCTGAACCTCAATCTCCCACATGGCCAAAGGTCCTTGAACTTCCTCTGCATTGTGACCCACTTCAGTCATCGCCAGCACAGGATCCTCTGTCTCCGAGGACCCAATGAACTCACCGAGATCTACATGAGGCTGGATAACAGAGCAGACAGCTCTCATTACACAGGTACCATTTTAGCAGCTACACACACACACCAGCACTACAAAGAGAGGAGCGATTACCAATGTCTAGAGCAAAACACTCTCAGATAACTAACAGGAGCAATAACTCATCATGAAACCTTTAGAAATTAAGGTTGTCATATTGAAACTTGACAAACTAGAAGAAATATCTAACCTAACAAGAATTAAAAATGCAAGGTTCAATAATCTCCTATAAAAATATACAATAATTATATCTCAACACCATGATTCTTGGAGATTTTTATTTTTTCATCAGTGTCTGGATCAACTTTGTAGTTAGAAAAAATATATAAGGAATATTTAATATTAAAAAAATTCATGGGTGAACCCTAGTGGGCTAGCAGTCTAATACACCCTAGACGCAGTCCCACCTACACCCCAAGGTCCCAGGTTCAAGAACCAGGGTGGGGGATGGGGAACATGGAAACAACCAACTTGAACTACTAAATAAAAATGTGCTTCTGCCTTTCTTCCTGCCTGCACCTTTCCTAAAATATTAAAAAAGAATTCATATGTAGATAAAAATAATTCAAGAGGTAATGCTATATGAAAAATGGTCTGCATTCTATGCTAAAGACTTTTTCAAAGCTATGATTTGTACATGATTATTTTATTTATAAATTAACATGCAGAATGTTAAGATAAGATTTGAAGTCAGGCTTGAAGCCTGGCACTAAGATTTCTTGTTTGTGCTGCCTGAGCATTATTCTTAACCTGGGCTTCATATTAACGTATCTCAGGATTAAATGAGGTACCAAGCATATGGCACAGAAATAGGGGCTGAAAATATTAGCATCTTTCAGTAAAAATAAAGGAACGTAGGTTAATTCAGTTTTGGTTGTATGAACATATCAAATTAAGAATGATGTGTTTTAATGATATAATTTTAGTTTGTATATAATACCTTTGTTTTTGATCAATTATTGCAGAGCCTACGACCATGGATGCAATTCTGCCTAGCTGCTTTATTGCAATAATCCCACTTATACCCACTTTCATCAAAAGCATAAAAATGTGTATGGATAGACATGATTGCCAGGTTTTGAATTCTACACAACTTGGAACTACATTTCTTATTCTACCCTATTCTACCCCAATCACCCCAGTATACACTATACATTTGATTCTTCAAAATATTCAAAATTATCACCTTGTACAGATTCCTTGATCCTAAATTCATTGCTCATTATATTTAGATTAGATGTGACTAGACTACAAATCATGCACGGTCTAAATATTAACTTTGGATGTTGACTATAAGTACTCAGAAAAATTGATGTGCTCTATTTCTTGACATTGTGATTTGAATAAAAAAAGTACAAGCTTCTAGGTGTTACCAAAGTATTGAATGGCATGCAGTATTAGGAGCTCCAATTTCTTTTATTTCAAAAGCAAAGAGTACAGAAATGAGAGACCTATACACAGAATGATGTGTCCATAAATATTTTAACCATTCATCAAGCTATAACTGTGCTAGGTACTTAGCTGGGTAGTTTGTACATAAGTATCTTTTACTATATTTATACTACATATATTCGCCATTTACATTCTTTTTCTCTTCTGTGAGGTATACAATAAAACCTACTCTCATTCTATTACCTGCTTACGCTACAGTGCAAGCCTCTGAGATAGGCATGATGATTACATTTTACAGAAGAGAAAACTAAGATTACTTAGATGAAATG
Organism: Solenodon paradoxus; assembly: GCA_004363575.1. Lineage (NCBI taxonomy): Eukaryota > Metazoa > Chordata > Mammalia > Eulipotyphla > Solenodontidae > Solenodon > Solenodon paradoxus. Next base: position 920,612 of record RJWH01000220.1, on the reverse strand, counting down.
ACTGGCTGAAGGTCATAAAGCTTTAAGTGCAACAACAAATTCAAAGTCAATGCTGACTTCAAGGTCTAAGCTAGGAGTCAGGGGTTATACAGGTCATTCAAATACAAAATAAAAGAAACCTAAGAAAAAAATTTAACACCATTTTGTCTTTCCATTAAATAATCAGATTAGTCTTATATCTGCAAATCTAATACCTTTTCTGTAGGTTCAATATCACTTAAGTCCAGACTGTCCAGTTCTGATGGAACAGTAGGAGGCACTGTTCTCCGACAACACACCACTGTCACTTCTATAGGCAGTTCTTTTAAAATATTCACCACATCTTGATGATTTTCCCCAAGCAAAGTTATACCATTCACCTGCAGAAAAAGATAAATTGAACAATAACGAACAATTTCAAAACAGAATTACCCCTTTAAAAACAATCTTTCAAAAGTAAATATAGGTTTCACTCTGATGACTTCCATAGTTCTGCTATGTTCTAACTACATTCAGACCTGTAGTAGTATTATACAAAACAATGTACAAGCAAATCTGGAGTTTTCTTGGAATTTCACAGGATAATCACTCACTTTCATTCATGTTTTCTCTGCCAGTATAGTAGTCTGGAAAAGAAGAGTTAATAAAAATATTCCCAAAAGATGAAAGGGAAAAAAAAAATAGTAGGTCATTTAAAAAACTGATATATCATTAAGTGAAAAAATAAAAATGGAAAAAGGCATATATTATATACTAGCATGTTTTTAAAAATAAGAGAATCTATTCAAATGCTCTTATTCATTAAAGGTATTCATTAAAAAGTATTTCACAGAACCAAATATAACAGCAGTTAGGCAATGAAGGTGTAAGAGACCTGCTTGAATTGAACAGGAAAGAAACCTCACCTACATATTTTTGCATTCCTTGTGACTCTGAAATGTGTGAATGTGCTACCTGTTGTAAAAACTGAGTAATGTGTAAAAAATTCAAACAAAGTTTTAAAGTCCTCTTCACATGGAGAAGGAAAAAAATCTGAAAGAACCGTGTGGAATTAGGTATGGAAACCAGTGTATATCAGATCTGAAAATTCTGCTTTGTGTGTTTTATTTGTAGGTTTCTCTCAAGTACTCTCTGGAGGAAAAATTCAAAACAAGAACTCCTTCAGACACCACGTTAAGCATCCTACAACCATTTCAGAATTGTTTTTAAGGGCATGGTATGCTCCTTACTTCCAAAAGTTCATCTCCGCTGAAAAGCTTCCCACTGTGGCCAACAGGACCTTCTGGTAGAACGGAACGGATAAAATGATGTCCCACTGTTGCCTCCAGACTTATGCCCAATCCACTACTCTCACTGAATTTGCTCACATGGGCCACCTGAAAGGAGAAACATCATTTTTCTAATACGTTCATTTGTTTTTTTTTTCTTAGGGGTGTGTGTAAAAATATGTTCACTCACAAATGATCAACTTTCTCATAAAAGCCTCAAAAATCTTATTGTATTTGCTATTGAATAGGTACTGATGCCCATCAGTTTCATGAATCGACACAAATTAAAAGGAAACTGAGTTATAATCACCCAAGATACCACACAGTGTCTACAGATGCTGATAACAGATGCACAGTAGTCAAAACTACCACAAATGAAAAAAAGAAAAGAAGCTCACTTGTAGCACTTACCCTATCCTATTATGTGGATCATTTTGTTTACTTCTCATAAGTAGGTACAATTTCTATTCTTGTTTCCCAAATTAGGAAAATGTGGTACAGAGAAGTTACCTAAACTGGTCACAAAGCTAGGAAAGCACTTTGAATCTAAGCATCTGAACCTAGAGCCCACACACTCCTGACCTTAGCCTAGATCATGAGACAACACTGGTCTTTAAATCTAATCAGTCGTCTTTTTTTTTTTTTTTAATGACATCACTATGAAAAGCAATATGGAGGTTCCTCAAATAATTAAAAATAAAAAATCCATATAATATTCTTGTCCCACGTCTAGGTATTTGCCCTTAAAACACTAATTTGAAGACAAATGCATATACCCACAATTAGAGCTTTATTTGCAATAGCTAAGAGCTGAAAACAACCTATGTGTCCATCAGGAAACAAGTGGATATATAAAATGTGATATATACAATGGACTACTACACAAGTGTGTGTGTGTCCATATATACACATATATGTGCATATATATGTGTGTGTGTGTGTATATATGTGTGTGTATATATACACACATACTTAGTATATTCCTGTCCTTGGCAGATCACTGGTAGTGTCACCAAGAGACAATACGTAGAAAAGACAGTTACAAGTTCAGAGTCTCAGGTTAGACCCCTGTGACAAAATGACTAGTCAAAAGGTCCCTTTCCCCTATTCAATTACAACCTGAAGGACTACAGTCTCAGTGATATATGAAGGTCATATGAAGCCCACTCCATAGAAGGACTCTTCTTTCTTTTCATGTCAACAACAGTTAAGCTGGACCTCACCATATTTTCCCTTGACTCAATTTAAAATGTTAATAACAGTTATGCTTACTTATTACTTAACTGTTCATCATCTTGAGTGTTTAAAGAGAAAATCACTGTAATGAGGATTAAAAGAAACACTAAGAACACTGACACCAAGTGCTCAATCAGTGCTGGTTACTGTTATACAATACTCAGCACCTTTAATCTCTTCTAATTTAGTGACTTTGAGACTATAATATGAAAAACTCAAATTTGCATTTTATTTTTCCTCTTGAAATTCCTGAAATTTGTTGGCATACATTTAGAGTCATACTTTATATCAACTTTGATAAACAGCTTTTTAGGACAGCAGATCACAATCTACTATAGTAGGATGCAAATACTTAAACATAAAACATTCATTATGATGTAAGTAATTTTTAGAAAAAATCAAAACTTTAAGGAAAGTAAATACATGAGTGATAAAGAAGTAGTGGGAAAAGTCTTCCACAATCCTGTACATAACTCATGATGATTTCTGTTCTACTTTTAAGTAAATTCTGTCATTCTATTCTGATTCTTTCTATAAATCCCAGATTTAAGAATTAGAAATAAGCCTTCTTGTGTCCACATATATACTACCAGAAATATTAAAATATTGGTTAATTCTGAGTTCTAAAACTTCTATCCCATTTATTTCAGTTATCTGATTACTATCTAACTTTCTCCAACGTGAATTTTTTAATACCTGAATCTGCACACTAAGGTCTTCAAAAAAGGTCTGGGCATTTGCAATTTCGCTAGGATTCTTTATGATGATCATCTTATTATCCCGAACGTCCTATTCAAATACAATTACAAGTTGGAAAGCAATGGCATGTAGGCCAACCTACCACTATTTCATAATTAATTCCCATAATCTTTTGCCACTTTGTCAGTAAGGCAGCTTCCTGTTGTACATCTTCCATTTCTTCTATCTCAGCTGACGGCAGTGGATATGCTGAAATAGTCAACACAAATGAATTAGTGACAAACTACAAAAATCTCCATATATTAACAGTCTGTGTCAGCATACATAATCAGAACCTATCATAGTGACACTCAACCCAAAAGAGTTACTCTTATTTTCCCAAGTATTTTAATAATTCAATTTAGTATACTATAATTCACATGTTTCAACACTATTCTAACATCTCTATTAAATCTGAACCACATTCCCCTTAACGTATACAAATATCTCTTATTTAAATGACTGAGGATTCTGAATCACTCCACAGGATTCACTTGGTGATCTGATAACTTCATAGAAGAAGTCACACTGCATATTGCCTTCCATGTCATTTTATCCCTTTCATATTCATTTGATTCTATATGACAAAAATGGATCACACTACATCTTAGCAAAAAGAAAAAAAAGCACAAAAAGGGAGAAGGAATTAACAATATTTGCAACTCCATTTATAATAAGAAATTATAAAAAAAAAACAATGAAAAATTACAAAATTTCACTAAAATAAAATGCTATAATTAGAACCCAATAATTTAAAAAGAGAAAAGGAAAATAATCAGTAAACAAACAACATAAACAATACAGAATTCAAATGCTAAGCTAAAACAAAATTTTTTGATAAGAACTTTAAAGTCATATTCAAAGATTCATATATTTCCTCACAATTCTTACTCATAAAAGTTGATTTTATCAAAATTCTTAGATTGTCTTTTTAAAAACCTACTAGGCACTACTCTTTACATATTTTTAATATTCCTTTTTTGCATTCAAAATTCAAAATTAAAAAGTATCCCTACATCTAGTTGATTCTTTAGTAGGAATTAATGGGCTTTAACTGAGCCCGTTTTACAGATTTGTTATGCCTTGAATTATTAAAATGTTTGCTTTATCATTGATAAACTGGTAAATATATTATATACATAAGCATGTGTATATGTGTATACACACACACACATATAAATTTGGAGAATAACCACTCCCCTAAACTTAACTTTGCTCTTCAAAATTAAACTCAGTACAGAGAGGGGTAACTATACAGGAGTGAACATAGATTACATGTAATCTTTGAACCTAATTAGGGTCAGAAAGAGGAACGTCTGCCCAGTCTGACAATCTTCCACACAACCTGTCTCTGATTCTATTGTTTAGCCATCTTGGGAGCAACTCAAGGAAAGTGAATTTTTGAAAGGGGAAAATGAGGATGCTGTAAATTGCTGATAAAAGTTAAGACTTGTACTCAAACACTTTACCTACAGTCATACAACCCTCCATTATCCTCCTCTCCCTGTTACACCCAAGACTAGCTTTCAAATATATTTGTGAAGGCTCAGGAGTCAAATTTCTTATCCCTTATTTTAGGACTAGCACTAGGGTAGATATATTGAAACACTTCTGATTTCCTTCATTTTCACTCTATATGCAAAAGATTCTAGGACTCCTGATTCTAAAGCTTCTACACCTAAGCCGCTACACACATATGCACATTTACAAAAGCAAAACAAACATTTCTAGGCCTTCAAGATGATTCTCCACACCTCTCCCCCGCCTTCTATCCTAAGTTTTATGCTATTTTTATTCTTTCTTGTTACTTTTGATATTCCTTTTCACCTAAATAATTTCTCACTCATTAGTGCAAAAATGGCAGAATATTATTAACACATGGGAATCCTCCACATTTCACTCCTGGGATATCATAGCAAACACAAATATTCCCTTAAATAATAAAAGTAAATCAAAATTCTCAACAGAAAAAAAAAAGCCTTAGCAATGAAGATGTAGATATTTGAAAGAACTACAAAATGTCAATGCATTTATTTAGAAAAGGGCAGAATTTACATAAAACGGGACCAGTCTTAGACTTCTGTGTTCAGTTAATTTAAATTACCAAAGTACTTAAAGGAATACGACAGGTAAGGGAAGCACAGAGAACAGAGTCTACAATGATCACATTAACATTCTGGAATAATCACATATTAAAACAATACTTCTCTGAAAAATAAAAATTTAAACAGTTGATGAACTCAGGCTTTTATAAAAGAATTCTCAGATAATTTTAATAATTTCCCTGTAAAATTACTTTCCAAACTAATTCCCCAATATTAAAATGTAGATCCTTTGAAACATTAAGAATGAGAAAAAGTCTCTCCAAACTGGATAGAGCTTATACTCTCAGGAATCTCCTGTACTTATTTCTAAATCTATAATTTTATTACTTTGCTCAATAAATAGCCATTATGAGTTTACAGAAATAAGAGAACTGAGTTAAAATCATGCATGCAACTAATTCCTAAAGGGTTCGGCTATATACATATATATGTACATATATTAAAGAAAATCCTGACTCAGGAACAATATACCAGCTTTGAATGAAATGTTTTAATCTACTAGATCAATCACATCTATAAATAAGGAATTAAAAGTATCTCTTTCTTGAATGACCTTTTTTTTCAGCAATTTATAATATATCCAGAGGCTTTATCACATTTTTGTAAAATATGTTCTATAAAAAAAGAATAAAGAACATAATAACCTGGCTCCAGGTGTTTATCTTCTTCAATGGGCAATATGCTGGAGTTTGTTCTCAAAGATAAAGAATCTTCATCTTTTTCACAATTTTCTTAAAGATAAGAACAGTTTATTAGTTATATGCTTAACATCATCAAGCACTTAAATTTTTCCCACCCCACTGTATTTATTTTAGTTCTAAGAGAGTTTTAATTTTCTAGGTAAACTTTTCAATATTCATATGTACTTAAAAGTTTTTTTTTCATTCATGGTATGAAGAAGTTACAAATATCTCCTGTGATTTAGAACTGTTTCTTAGTACTACCACAAGTCATATATGGCATAAATTCCAGAAAGAACTAAAAAAGCAATTTTAGGCCAATAGTCTAACATTTACCAATAAATTCTTGTATCAGTGAGCTACCTAGGGATTTTAGTAATTTTCAGACATATTCATGATTCAACATCTTATGAATGACATTTCTAAATGCATTAAACTTGATTTCTCTTCAAAAAGGCTAAGCAATCAATCAGAGATATCATGAGGCGCACATAAATAATCCAAGCAGAACAGGTTGCCCCCCAAAAAGAAAACATTGTAATGACATTCAAAAGGCAGGCAGGGACAAAAAGGTAAATAACTATACATGTTTCCACATGAGAAACAGTAACTAAATGAAAAGAACAGAAAGAAATTTGCTTTATTCAGAAATCCATTCTGTAGTTAATGGACACATTGTATGTCTTAGTCCATCTTGCTGTATGAAATATCCTCCTACTTGGTTCATAATGGATAGTTAAGAGTAAAAAAAGTATTCTTAAAACAAATTATTTCAGAACTATAAAAAACAACCAGATTACCCCGGCATTACCTCCACTCAGACTGGCATTAACAGGAGACAAAACCACGTCTTTCGTGACGCCTTCCCTTGATGGGAGCTCCGTTTCCTGCTTCATTCCTCTCCTCATTAGAGTCAGGTGCACAGTCTGTCCTGTGTGTCGCAACACTTCTACCGCTTGTTGATTCGTAAAACCCTGAAGGTTTGTGCCATCTACCTGTGATAAGAAGAAGCCATTTTAAGAAATAAATGGATATTTGTATTACCAAGTCACCAAGTGTGCATTTAGTAATTGTCGGTGTATAAAGGATAGAAATGCATATTTTTCTAACTGGGGAATGGACGATATTCTAATACTTAACTAAGGTACTAGCTTAGATTCACTAGAATGACTCAGAAGGGTTTTGTTTTGTTTAATCCAGATTATAGGATCTCACTTCCAGAAAACATGTGCCAACAATTCTAAGGTGGGTCCCAGGTTTTCAGAACTTTTATACTAGTTTATAGAGTCCATTTAGGTTTAGAAACTTATACCATATGTGACTGAAGTGGTCACTAAGAGTGCTGACATATTCCAAAAATCACAATTATTCTGGCATAAATAAAAAGAAGGAAAACTGTCTTTAAAAAAAAAGTCTTTGCCTCTTCACAGAAGAGGTGATTTCTCCCTTTTCCAGTTCACAAATGATCCAATATTTGAGAAAAAAAAAAAATGCCCATCCTATTTCCAAACTATGGACATCGTCATTTTCTCAATTCTGCCTGCAAAGCACACTTTTTTGGACAATGTTTTAAATTCTCAACCTGATTTAGAGTGGTCTGTTCAATTGTCCCTACCTCTCACTGCCAACCTCATCCTATGAAGTTGTTTACTACCCGCCTCCCCGTCCCTGAGGGCTCATTCCCAATCCTCTACCCTGCAGTGCTCCCTTCAATCATGCAGTCAACACAAGATCAGTTCCCTCAGTCTGGACCCTCTGGAGAGATCACTCTTTCCCCATGTACTTTCTTATGTCTTTACACAGAAAAAAACTATCATTGTTTTAAAGCTCAGTTCAATATCTACTTGCATAATTAAGCTATCTTGAGGTCCCTGACAAAGTCCCCTATACTCATTCTCTTTCATGAATTTTATCAGAATTTTAATTTTATATTTTCTGTCATTATTTGATTCCTGCTCCAAGAGGACAGAATCTATCTTATTTTTTTACAAGTGTCACCAAAACAGTGCTTTCTGCACATTACATATAGAGCTACAGACCCATATGTCAAACATTTATTTGCAAAACAAATTACATTATTGAATAATTGCAAATCATAACATACATTTTTAATTCATAAAATCACCATGAAAATCCTGAACAACTGGGTCAAATAATTTAATGTTGAAATTCAAAATAATTGATACTTTAAATAGCAGAATGACTACAAAATGTCTGTTAAGTGAAATGCCATGCTTTTCTAAGGATAGTGCTAATCATATTTTAAAATTTATACATTTAAAATTATACAATAAAAATTTTTAAATTTATACATGTATATACATATGTTAATATTACATACATAAAAACATATACAAACATACATAAAATTATATATATCATATTTGAATAATATAGAGAAAGCAAAAAAAGTGTTTTTTTTTTTAAACTAATAGAGGTATTCAACCCCAAATCTATAGTCCTATGCTAGAGGATAATCTTATAGTCTGTAGGTTCCTTAAATCTTGTATAATACTTTTAAGCTAGATGGCAACTTGAACAAAGGTGTCTAACTCCTCTTTCCTCCTACCTGCATTGTTGATTCTCTTTTGGAAAGACCAACAAAAAATAGTAAGAGAAAACACTATAGCACAACTACAAACCAAGGAAGAATAAAAGTGACTACAACCAATAACTTGAATAACTTGAAGGAACTTCTATTATAATAGTCTAGACATGAGCAGATTAAGGCAGGCAAGCTAATTCTGTTAGAGAATAATGTGTGTAGTCTGTAGGAAGACATATCAGCAAAAATTCAACAAGAGCCTCTTAATGAAAGGAGGCAGTAAGACGGTCAATATGGATACTCACCAGTGACTTCAAGAAATAACCACGAGAGGATACACCAAACTGGGAGCACAGCAGCACAAATAGTCAAATTTAATGAAATCATACAACACACACAAGTGCACACACAACATCAACTAACTCCTGGCTACTACTACAAGCACAGTTAGCAGTCACAGTATAGCGGCAACAAGCCCCATTGCGATGCTCTACCACTGGTTTCCTCTTTATTCTATTAATCCACAAATGAATCAAGTGAAGCTAAGTAAATTTAACCTTTCCCTTGCTTGCTTGCTTGCTTGGTCAATTCCTGAATCACTGGGACAAAAGTAACACAATCTTCAAGGAAAACATCTCATCTTCCATTTGTACAAGCAGAGTTCTTTTGGAGAATAACCAAAGGTCATGGAACCACAGTCCGAAGGAAGGTGGTTGTTCTGCAGTACCAACCAATACAAGCATCTTTCTATGAAGCTGTCATTGCATGAACAGGAATAAAGATCTTCTGGAACTTTCTTTCAAAATGATTCATATTTAATTATATTTATGAAAGTAAGGATTATAATTATAAATAAACAAATGTCTACCAATAAAAGAACACTATTACAGTGAAGGCAATCAACAGAATTTTAAATACTGTAAAAATAAAGTCAAGGAAAGGAGGACAGGACTGTACAATTTCCCTATATTTCAGAGGGAAATAATAAACAGATAAAAATTATCAGAGAAATAAGGCTAAAAAATTACTGGCTGATTTAGAAAATCTAATATAATTATGAAAATAATTACAAGGAAAAGTCAAAAAGGAAAAGAAATAATAAAATAAATGATTATGAGACAGAGGAATCTGCCTGTCTAAATTAGAGGTCCATGAAAAAAAAAAAAAAAGGAAAACAAAAATGAGAATAAAAGAACACCTGCACAAACTCTGGCAAGATACTTGGATTTCAAAGGACAAAAGAGAAAATTCTACCAGCATCTAAGCAACAGAGTAAACATTTTACCCAGAGAAATGATGATAAAGAAATGAAAACCAAGAGCTATATATTTCAGTGTGCCTTGGTGGTCTAGCTTGATTATAGTCGCTGCTTCCACCCAGTAGAGTTACATACATCCCAACCTTTCAGTTTACAGCCTGGGGCCAGGTGTAACAACCAAGATAAAAAACTATATAAAAATAAATAAAATGTTTCTTCCGTCTCCTGCTTCCTGCCTGCCTGCCTAATCACCTTCATTCCTGCCTGCACCTTTCCTTAAAAAAAAAAGTTTCATAGTCAGGGAAGGAAAAAAAAATACAGTTGAGATATTATGATCATTTTTATCCTTTATCAAAGATAACCGAGAGGGATCATTGGTCAGAAACTTAAGCTTGTTAGTAAACTAAACTGATTTCTCATGGGGGCGAAAAGTAGAAGAATAATTCAAATGAAAAAAATCCATCATCTGTCATGAAAAGTTAAGTCGAATACTTTTATTGGAATCTCTCAAAGCCCATGAAGGAACTCCAAGACACAGCCAATTTCGAACCGCCACCAGGCTCTCTGAGCAGAAAGCCGTCTTACAGCTGCACCAGTCAGTGCTGAAATGTCTTACTGCCCTTGTCACACATCTTTTGTTCTCTTCTGTCTCTCACCATTCACAGTGGTAGAGTCAAAAACAACAATAAGAAGGTGAGGGAGGAAAAGAAAAACTAGATAGCTGGTTCTGGAAATATGTTTTCTATTGCTAAATAAGCCATCGGTTCATAGTAGGCTTCTGCTAAGGCATGGGTAGAGCTTGTAATTACATTTAGGATTGCAATTCTATCCTTCATCATATAATTGACCCCTTTTACCCAACTTCAGATCAAAATCTCAGTATCTTTACCTGTAATAGGGGAATAATGGCACTTATTTTTCCAGAATTATAGTGTAAGGCACTTTACACTAGGAAGATATTTAGACCTGGTATTATTAATAAAGAAGTGACTGATAAACATAAAAACTCCATGCTTTCATGGATCTAGTTTCTATTCAATATAAAAACACTCATGCTACATATAAGCCAAGGTCAAGAAGCCTTAATCAGGGCCCTAGCCAGCTCTGGTCCCACATTATCACAGTTAAGACGTGAACTGTAGACAAAAGTGCAATGGAACTAGATGTGAGAGCAGCAAGTTACCTCTGTGTTATCTCAAGAAGAGACCCAAGATCTTAAGAACATACAGTTCAGATAGTACAGTTAATAAGAACAATTATAGGAAAGAAATACTAATTGAAATAACTTGAAAACCCCAGCTCCTCAACACCTTCAATCTAGCTGGACAAACCATTCTCCAACAGAGCCTAACACTTAAAGAGAGAACTTGAACTTATTAGCAAAGGTCTATTAAAAGTCACAAAATATCAAAGTCACCATTAACACCTTTCCTCGTTTATATGCTTATCTAGTAATTTTAATCAATAGCAGCACTACTTTTAGCAAGAATCTTATATACTGGTAACACATTAATCTAAAAAGAATGAAGAGTATGATTTCATCTAATGACAAGATTAACCAACTTTTTAAAAATAAGAGTCCTTTTGTCAAAAAGTCTATCACTATATAAAATGGGGAAAAAAAGAAATTATTTGTTTTCTACTTCTCTAATTCTATACTGAAACCTTAAGAGTCCACAGAGCACAGGAATCTTAAAAGTTTTAATGCTACAAAATAATATTTCCTTCAAAATAGAGAAAAAAAATTTTTTAAAGAGAAGGAAGAGGGAGGGTAGGAGGAAGGGAAGGAGAAAGAACTTTATTTAGAGAGTTGTTTATTTTTGGTTTTTTCCACCATGTCCAAGGTCTCAAACTAGAGTCCTTGGGGCTCTATGTGGTCAACAGGCCAATGTCTCAGCCAAATGATCTATAAGGGCACGCCCCAAAAAATAATTTTGCCATCTTTCACCACCTAAACAATTTCAAATTTTTTTTAAAGTATGTATAGCTCTGACTTATGCTGCCAAAACGAAAGTTGAAAAAAGACTGCAGTTGGAAAATGCAACCACAGTTAGAACTTTACTAACGTTTTCTTGAGTCCATGAGATGGTGATACTTTGCACAAAATTAAGACATGATCAAAAGCATTGCATAATGTTTCTCAGGAATATGAGGTGATTCTAACTCTGTAGAGAATGTTATTAAAAATGAAATATCAGAATATTCATTACAATGAAGATAACTGATTTTATTGAAAGCAATAAAATGCTTGGAAGAAGAATATTCCACTTGTGAGTCCACAATATTCTTTATTACTGGTCTTGCCTAAGCAAGATTATATTTGAGGTTCACTTATGTAAGAATAAAGATAATGACAAAATTAAAGGGAAGATATTGTAAGATTCTTTCAAATGTGTTATCATTTCAGGGTGTCAATAAACATGGTTAATTAAACTTTATTTTTATACCAAATATTATATGAGCTATTTTAAATAAATTACTCATTTGGTTTTCCTAAAAATCATACAAGAGAAGCTTCCTTATTCCAAATTTGTAATTGAAGAAAATGAATCAAGCAGCTTGTTATATGGTTAAATCTACAATTATTAAATGACCCAGCAATTTCACTCCTAAGTATATATGTCCAATAATGAAGAGATAAATCCACATAAAAACATATACATGAATTTTCGCAGTGTCATTATTCAAAATTGGATAATTTCCAAAATAGGAAAAAAACCAAAAGCCCATCAACAGATAAATGGATAAATAAAATGTGGCATGTCCATGCAATGGAATATTATTCTGCAAAAAAATCAAAGAGGAATTGATACATGCTATTAACATGAATGAAACTTGAAACCGTGCTCAACAAAACAAGCCAATCCCAAAGAACCACATATTAGATTTTATTTATTTCATGAAATTTTATTTTATTTTATGAAATGTCCAGAATGACAAATCTAGAGACAGAAAGCAGATTGGTGTTTACATAGGACTGAAAGGATGGAGGAATTACAGAGTGACTACAAATAGATATGAGGTGTTTTTCAGGGTTACAAAAATGCTCTATAATTGATTGTGGTATGGGTAAACTGTATGATATGTTAATTTTATCTCAAGTTAATTTTTTTAATTTCATTAATGGATTAAAATATTAGATAGAGGTAATGAGTAGATAAGCTATATTTTTACTTTTAAATTCATTATCAGATAGGGATTTAGAGTCTACATCTCCACTCTTTTTCCTCCAAAATATTTTTTAATATTTAATACTGCAATCCAAAACATCTAATTTTAATTTTATGGTAAAATGGAGTACAGTGAGGAAAGCTCATTTCCAATATACAGACGGATTAGTTGGTAAGCACACCTTTACCTTTAAAGTAGAATTCAAGAGATAAATGAGTATAGTACAGGAATTCATAAATTTACAGAACTAAATCCAAGAAAAATTCAGGAAGATGTACTGTAAAATAAAGACTCCCCTCATTTTTTTAATTGTGGCAGAAAATATATTACACAAAATATATCATCTTAACCATTTTGAGAGTACAATATAGTAGAGGCTTAAGTATATTCAAGCTATTGTAAAATAAATCTCCGGATCTTTTTCATCTTGCAAGACGGAAATTGTATATCCATGAAAAACATTTCTCCATTACGCTTCCACCCAGTCCTTGAAAAAAAACATTCTACTTTCTGTTTCTATGTGCTCAATTACTTTTGATATCTTATGTACAGAACCATACAATATGTGTCTTTTTGTGACGACCTTATTTCACTTAGCATAATGTCCACAAAGTTCATCTATGTTGTAGGATGTGACATTTGGGTCACTTTCACATCTTAGCTACTGTGAATAATGCTGTTATAAATAAGGACTCTTCTATTTTAATATTCTTTCTGGTACTCAGATTCCTAGGGAAACAGAGAATTAAGCACCAACAAATAAATACTAAGATAAACCAGCATTCTCCAAGACATTCAAAAACATTAAAAATATATCCTTGGTGGGGGGCGAGGGGGAAGCCATGATTATAAATGTTCAGGAAATACTAAGAGTTTAGCATATTTCTCTACTGTAGGATTTCTATTTTTCAATATTCATTGTGAATCTCTAGGAGACCATATCACATGTAGTTTTTCCTAAACTTATTTAACCATAAAGCTCATATCTCTTGGACTTATGTTCTAAGGTGTAATTAAGTAATCCAATTTCCACCAAACATTGAACTAAAAGCTAACTTATTTTGTATGCTGCTGAATATCCATATGCTCAAAATGTAAAGATGTTACTATAATAACAGAAATGGGCTTGATCTAATGAACAGGGGCTGGAGCTATTTCTTTTAGTTTTGCAAATCCTTATAGCTAGAAGAAACACAGGTCATGGAAGGAAAAATTAGCAGTGTCATTCTGATGATGACAAAAAAAGTACATATCTCAAATTCAGATTCAAACAAACTAAACATTAAGATATATGGTATAGATACTTCCTTAAAAGAATAAAAAGAGTATGTAATGACAGCTTCATATCATCAAAGCTATGTGTAAACTAATATGATGCTAACTCTAGTTCTCAAAATAAAGTGAACTAAGAGAACACATTTCTCCATCATGAAAATTAACAAAGCAGCTACTAAATGTATTACTTACTGCTATAATTTGGTCTCCAATATGGATTCTTCCATCATGTTCAACAGCACTGCTCTTTGTAATGCTCTTTACAAAGATTCCTGAAGGTTCTAAGATTAGAAATAGGTTATTTTTTTACTATTAACATATTACTCAAAGAATATCCATCCTGTGTGCACCCTGGTGGCCTTACGGTCAGGTATACCCCAGGAGCAGTCCCATGTATATCCCAAAGTCCCAGATTCAAGACTCAGATCCACAGGGAACAATCAATATAAACAACTAAATAAATAAATAAAGTGTTTCTTCTGCCTCTGTTTTCCTGCCTGCCTACTCGACTAAATCCTGCCTGCACCTTTCCTTTAAAAAAAAAAGAATATCATTCTCCAGACTCCAAAGGTAAAATCCTAATTTTTATTAAATATAAAAAGTCACACAAACAAAACTACTAACAGAATCTGAAGCTAAAAAATAAGACAATGGTTTTGTCTATCTGAAATATACTTTCAGATTCATCTACATTAATTTATTCCTAAGGAAGTTTCCAATCAATTTTACTTAGTAATCTGAAAATACATCATGTTGATTCAAGATTTCATAATGCAAAGCTATTAGAGACAATTATCAAGTTAAAAAAAAAATCAATGTGAAAAATTACCTAATTTTTTATCTCCAATGTAACCAGCAATAGTAATTCCTAATCCTTGGACATTTTTAGTGAGTTCTACATCAAAGGTTTCACTTTCTTCACTTTTCTGAGTAGAAGCATCAACCTAAAAAAATTAATATATATACTGAGAAATAAACATGGAAACAAGCAAGGTAAGTCCAAAAAATCAAAACCTTTATTTAGGAATAATGTAACTTTTGTCAAAGATTGTCAAAGAATTCTTCTAGAGAATATAACAGAAATTTCTCCTTCAATCTTGACAACATGGACTGAGCATCATATTTTTACTCAAAAGGAATGTCAGTATTAAAGCTGAGCTACCTCTTAACAGAGAAAAACCTTAATTATGTACAGAAAATTTAAATAATCAAATCCTTTCTTATAAACAAATACTCTTTTCAGAGATGATTCATCTGCATCATTTTTGAAGGAATTAGGAGGCAAAACAGTTGAAACAACTCATTTTGAACTAAAATCAATTAGTTCACCTCTAGTTTTGCTACTTATTCTATGCATTGCTTTGCTCAACTTTTTATCAAGGACAAGAATAACAAGGCTGGTTAATATTTATTGAGCATTTTCTATGTAACAAACATTTGATATTTCTTCTTTAGAAGAAGGGATAGGTACAATTACTGTCATTTTTTCTCTGGGAAAACTAAAGAACATAATCTTTTCCAAGGACAAACCAAGGGCAATCTGAAAGAGAAAATTTACATGCTCTTTGGGCATTTGACTACAAATGACTATTTGCAGAGCCTCTGCTCTTCAATACTAAACATTATGAAAAATCCCTAGTAAAAATGTAGGGGCCAGAATGTCTGCTCAGGACATGCTGCTGTTACTATCCTAAGTTGATAATTTACTGATTCAGACACCATGAATATGAGTTGATATATTCTCTAGATATATTATTAACAGGCTGATGATTATTTTGAAAACTAGTGAAGTGCATCAGAGCTATTTAAAAATTTCCTTTTACTTGTTTTTTAAATTGTATTCAATATCAAGCATTAGCTATAAAAAAAAGCAGTCACTGATTTCTTTCATTTCTGGAATGATGTCTGAAAACAGGTTTCTCTAACATGCAGAGCTGTTATTAATTTCATCTTGGAATGAAGAAAAGTGTTCCTTGCATTAGGCCTTTGTGGATTAGTGCCATATCATTAGTAATTGGCATTACATATCAGTGTGGTCTCAGCATTTTCCATACAGAATCCTAGGAAGATCACAATAAAATGAAGGTTATGGTTTAAATGAACATCAGACTGACACTAGATGGTAATGTTTTCTGATTTTCTTCAAGCAAACTCTGACTATATCTCATTGATAGTCCACTTAAATGTGATATAATTTTATAGTATAAGATTTATTTTTTTCATCACACATAATTATCTGTGCAAACTTAGCAAAAGTTTAAAGTTTAGATAATTACAAGAAAATGACAGGATGAAATCTGCTTCAATTGAAACAAATGTGTTTTCTATTTTTAATAAGACTTATGCGAGTGCTATTTTAGAGAGTGGCAATTTGACTATCGAATGGTTTTAAAAGGGGCACAAGCTTCAAAAATGATGATATGCACAGAATAGATATTTTTCTAAGCTTTCAATTATATCATGTGGTTTTCGGTATTGCATTCATCTATATATTGCTGAATAAAATGTTTTGTTTACCACAAAAGAATGCCATTTAAATACTTTCATAAACAAGCTTTCTCCTTTAACTCATTTCTCACTGCAAAAATTAGCAACCAAACTAAATCCTAAAAACAACAGAATCATGGAAATTTCAAGTGTTCTAATGAAGTTTTAAAGGGCTTGTGGAGGAGGTTAGGACATTAAACACAAAGAAATTATAGCAACTGGCTAGAAAGAAACTTTACTAGAAAATAATCATAGAGATGTTTTTAGACCTATTTAAAAGGAGTGTAGACAAATTTGCTATAAAGTTTATCTAGAAATTGGGCGGAATGCTCTTCTTAAATGTTTAAGTGATTTCTAAATAAAATTATTTCACTGATAATTCATCCACCTAGTCTTGGGATCTGAACTATGTGAGATAACCACACAATTTTCAAATTGTCTAGCTTTTTTCATATCAAGTTAAGAACAAAGATGAAATGCAAACCCTATGAATAGTGCTTTTGTAACAAACCCCGAAGCATGACTTATGTTTAAAAATTATGAAACTGGGTCAAGAACAGTGACTCCTCACTAGAAATCTGTTAAGTTATATGGAATACCTTAAAACAATAGTATTGAAAGGCTTTAGTAAAACTCTACTCATCCCCACTGTATACCCTCATTCTCTTCCTACAAAGAACACATTAAAAAGAAAGTTATTGGAAATTATGACCCACTCTGTTTGTAGAGGGTTTTTCTACTAAGAGAAAGATAAAATTAAACATTTTAGGTGTTAGTAGTAAATTCTTAAAAACTTCATCCATACTTTAAAAACATTATCCTCATAATGTACTGTTTAGATTAAAATGTAAAATAGTAAACTAGAATTTTAAGCAATCTATTTTTCATCTGTTCACACAGACGCTATTCCAAATTAGCAAAATATTATCAGTACTAAAACATCTTTACATGTGAATCTCATTTCATAATTTACACTAATTTATGAACATCAATAAGTTAAGTTTCCAAATAAAGACCTAGATCTGATTTTTCCATGAGCTACTTTTCCCTACTTACCCGCAACTCTGGTGTAGAAGATGGGGATGAGGAAAGAGTGATTCCAGAAGAGGAAGGTGCTGCTGATTCTTCTATTGCACCTCTTGCAATCATCAACTTTACTCTGTTTCCACACTGCCTGAGAACTTGCGCTACTTGCTCACTGCTCATTCCTGTTAAATCTGTGTCACCAATCTTTAGAATGTGGTCTCCACTGCATAATCGCCCATGCTGAGTAAAGAGAGTTGTATATTCATTGTATTATTATTTAAATTTCATAAGAGAAATAACAAAATAAATTTTTTTAATGGCAGTGGTATGAATTATCAATCAAGTTCACTGAACATGTCTTTGCAATTGTCTTTTGAGCATCATTCAAGATGGTATAAATAAGTGAAATTCACAAACATTCCTTAAAAAAATGTTAGCATGAGTTTTTCAATTTTACTTTTATACACTAAATATAAGAAAATATTAAGCCGTTCTATGAATTATTTTTTTTAATGGAAAGGTGCAAGCAGGAGTGAAGGCAAAGCAGGCAGGAAAACAAAGAAAGGTAGAAGAAGCATTTTACTTTTATGTTATTGTTATTCATACTGATTGTTCTCAAAATATGATATAAACCACAAGACAACACCAAATTAATATCACAATTTTCTTCCTTCCTTGCAACTTTATAAATATCCCTAAAGAACTCATTTGTAGATGAAATCCTTGTGAGATGACAATTCAAACAGACGAGGGAGTGAGAAGGCGTCTCGTAAGCCTCAATACAAGCACTGTCCACTAGAGTTCTCTGCAGTGACGGATAGAAATGTTCTGCATTGTCCACTATGTCAGGTACTAGTGACATATAGTCACAGAGCACCTAAATGTGTCCATTCCAAGTGAAGAGCTAAATTCTAATTTTAATTAATTTGAATTTTAAACATGACACGTGGCAAGCAGCTGATGCATTGAAAGTTGTAACTCTACTGAAGATAAAGTCTATCTATTCAATTATTTATCTTAATAATATTATTCTTCTTACAATACCTTATGGCTATACAACAGCTATCTTGATATATACATTTGATGTAGGATCATAAAATAAGGAATAGTTACCCTACAATGATCAAAACCGCCATCTTAACTTGAGTCACATTCATTCTAAAGAGTCTTAAGATTGCTGTCTATCACTGTGAACATCAGATGAGTGTCAGTTATCAAAGGTATTTCTCCCCAGGTTTAAAAAAAACAGTTTAGGGACAGCCCAGTAAAATATAAAATTCTAATTCATCTTTTTCTGATATTATCTAAAGTCAAAATTCTTCTTCTGAATAGAAAATAAGAAATATGAAATAATATTTAAAAAAACAACATTAAAAACCTGAGTCACTTACCTGATCAGCTACTCCTCCTGGCAGAATAGTTTTTACTATCACACCAGTTGCTTTTCCTCCTACAATGCCAAATCCCAGACCAGATCCATCGTTCACCAACTCAATAGTCTCCATGTACTGCCAGTGAACCTGAAAACAAAGCTCCTATGTGAATTTCCAAAAATTTAGGAAACACTCTAAATTTTATTACAGTTAAGATTTTTGTGATTACTGTTGTGATTAATATTAAATAACTGAATTCAGATACAAAAGGTCTTAACAATGTCCCTGTTATTTTGCATATGTCCCTTTCAACAATCTATTGAAAACAAAAGCAGATTACTCCTGCTATTGATGTAATCATGAAATGAACCAGGGAAAGGCACTGACTTGCAAGATCCTCTGTGAAACCTTTAAAAAACTTCTGAAAAAGAAAGAAAGAAAGAAAGAAAGAAAAAGATCAAGGAAAACACCTGTTAATAATGTTTTCCGCATAATCTTGCTTTGTAAAGTTCCAGATTAAAGGACTTTGTCAAGTTATTGAACACTGTGACAGCTAATTCAAGTATATAACATAGAAAGCAAGATCAAGTTATCGATCTACAGATATAATCAATTTCATTAAAAGACCTTTGTTGTTTTAAAGAACACTGTCAAGTGGTGCACCCTGGAGGAGTAGGGATTGGGCTTAGTCCACAAACATCCCAAGGTCCCAAATTCACATCCTGTGACTGTGACCAATGGGAGCAAGCAAGATGAACAACTAAATAAAAATAAATAAAATTCTTCTTCCTCTTCTCTCTTTCTACCTCTGCCTCACCTTTATTCCTGACTGCACTTTTTCTTTAAAAAAAAAGAAGAATGTTGTCAAGTAAAATACTACACAAAGAGGGAAAGGGAAAATTGTTTTAGAATGCAAAAACTTAATAATTAACTAAATAAAGAATATTACTCATAAGGAAATGATAAGAGAATAAAAAGGGAGAAACTGACATGTACAAAAAGCCTACAGGAACTGGGAACTTGAAGACAACCAAGAACTACAAAAATATGCTCTGTCCTTTTAGAGTGTATGTGTACTCACGGGATTAGAGTGAGCTGAAACAGTGCTGGCTGCAGATGGAGAGCGGGACACAATAGGGCTGCCAAGCTGAGGCAATGAGCCTCTGGCAATCACTAGCTGCACATTATCCTTGGTTTTCTGCAGGATGCTGATAGCCTGCTGATGTGTAATTGTCTGATCGAGGGCCTGTCCATTGATAGCAAGGATCTGATCAGTTTCCCTCAATCTTCCATCTCTATCAAGAATGAAAAAGGGGTAAAAGATATATAATTGCTCTCAAGAAATTGCTTATTTGCAGGTTATTTTTAATCCTCTTTCTAATTTCTACATCTTTTAAGCTTTTCCTTAGAATTCTAATTTTAAAAATATTTGTTATGATCTACCCATAATAAAAGCCTGCCATTTAAAAACCCTCTTTTTCACAGTTATCCACTCAACATATACTTTATATTTTAGACATAGCTTGAATGTCCTTACAGTCTAAAAATGAGAGCAAATGTGCCTATGTTTATTTGATGTTTAAGAAAAGCCTGTATCATATTATCATGTGCCAGTCTTACACTTTTCTGTACAAATGATATTTTAATCTTATCAAAAAGAGACTAATAACTACGAAAATAATGCCCTACTCAAATGCTCTTTCTCTCTGAAAAGGTAATTAAGTTATGATTATTTTTAGAAGCTAATCTCCTTTTAAAGGACTAGCTTTTTACATAACAATGTTAATAACTTCAAAAATCTGGCTAATAACAGACGACATCCAATTTTTGTTTTCATTCATTTTTGTTTTTCTGAATTCGCCTACGGTGATCAACATGTTCTAAATGTGCCACCTAGCAAAAACAGAAAAAGTGCCACGACAATCTCACCTGTGAGCCACACTACCCTCCTGGATCTCTTGCACAAATATTCCCAGCTCGCCCCGGTTTTCACTTAGTCCCACAACACTAAACCCAAGACCTCCACATGGAGGCTTGAGGAGCTCAAAAACTTCAACATGGCGACCCTATTCAGGAAACAAAGCAAGGAAAAACATTAAAGTCCCTCAATGCAGTTATAGTCACCTTATTTGTGGTATCACATTGCTTAAAAAAAATTGTTTTTAAAGGAAAAAATTTCTAAGTAATCTTTATCACTCATAATCTAGAATGGGACATTTTACTTATCCTGAAGAACATTTCTGACCACAACATATAATAGTCAGTTTAAAATGTGATAATTAGGCATGCCCTTGATGGTTTAGGAGTTAAGTCTGTGCCTGGAGAGCAGTCTACGTGCAGACCAAGGGCCCAGGTTGATGGTCGGGGGCAGGGATGGGGGGATAGGAAGGGGAGGTAGTGATTGACAACAACTGAAAAATAAATAACTAAATAAAAATGCTTCATCCTCCTCTGCCTCACTGCCTGCCAGTCGCCATCTTCAAAAAAAGAAAAAAAGAAAACAAATATTAGAAAGGAAATAATTGGGAATAAAAAGAAAAATCTCTGAACTTTCCAAACTTACATAATACCTACTTCTTTTTCACCCCGATTTTTACAGATGTTAGACATTTCATATTCCTCAAATTATCAAGAATTTGATTACACTATTAATATATTCTACATTTTAACATAGGTAACATGAAGAAATGTTCTTACCTGGGCCATATTTTTAATTAGTTGATCAAATTCATCACAAGCAGGTTTCCCATTGAGTTGTGGAGTAGCTGATCCTGAAAGTGTTTCCAGATTTCCATTATTTGGGGATGATAAACATGTTTCATTTTGCAGAGCAGGAATTACAGCTGGGCTGAGATGTGGAATGTGAGCATATTCAACATTTGAAATTGCTGAAGTTGCAATGTTTACCTAAAAGTAAAATGGAGCTACTCTTAGCAATTTTAATATTCCACAAATTTTTTCACAGAAAAATCCCAAAGAGGGGCAATAATAAAGTAATATGAAATGTCAATATGCTCATGCCCTCTGATTAATTTCTATTTCAAGAAATGTATTTTGAGAAAAAAAAGTGTAATTAACAAAGATGCATGTACAAGAATGTTCGATGTACTATTACATGGAAATTTGTTAAAATACCTTATGTCAACTTCCTGGTACTCAGTAAAATGCACACAAACGCATACATCCATACACACATTCTTAAGTAAAAAGGCTATTTAACAATATGCACGCAATGTACATTCAAAAAGACATTTATATATGCATTAAATATCTGTAAGAATATAACATGTAACGCTAGTTGCACCGGAGAGATAGAATTCCGGAAGGTCATTTATTTTCTATATGGCTTGAAAGTCTATCACAACAAAAGATGAATCCAGCTTTTGTTTCTAACACCTGAGAAGTGGCCTCTCAATCTCCGGAATTCCCCAAATAATAGGAATGTCTTAGAGATTTAGAGCGGGCCCCAAGAATTTTTATCAGCTCAAATTCTGAGACAAAGCTCTATCATGTGGGCAATCAATGAAAGATGCCCCAACAACTCTGAACACAGAGCTCAGGTGAGTTTCTGCAGCTGGCAATGCTTCACACATATTGTCACATACTGATTTGGGGAAAGGTGTCCTTTTCAAGGAAAATGAAATCATCCCAAATTCTATGCTATGCATCCCTTCATTTGGCTCATTTTTAACCTGTGTTCTTTCCCATAATAAACAGCAATCCTGAGTACACTAACTTTCAGTAAGTGTTACAGGTCTTGGCAGTGAAAAGCTGAAGCTGAGATTATTTCTGGAAAACTCCTGAACTTGTAATTGGTATCAGAAGTGAGAGTTGTTTTATGTGGACTTTTCCCTCTCCGTAGACTTGGTAGACTTTAATTTGTTGCAGTTTGCACCAAAAGTCTTGGGCAGAGTTGGCAGTCTGAAAGAAGGTACCCTCAAACCCAGTAGTTTAGCTAACTCCAGGTAGAGTAACTTAAGTAACATTAAGAACCAAAAAAAAAGGCAATTCCATTTCGGAAGAATAATCCAGAATTACTTGCATGTGCCCATTATAACGAACTCCAAGTAAAAGTTAAATGATTGACAAAAAGTCCACTTAATTCTAATTTCATATTTCTCTAGGGTTTCTAAAATACAACTTTCAACTACAATTATTGGTCAAGAAGGTCATATCAATAATATTTCTGAACTAATCTTCTGCCCTCTGTTTCTCATCCAGAGTTCCAGGTTTCACTTTTCTTCCAACAGCCAAGCCACTCCCTCTACCAGCCATATATACATATACACACACATATATACATATATATCTATGTCCCCCAAGTATTCACATGCTTACTTCTTTATTTCATTTAGATGTACTCAATGTCACCTCAGAGAAGCCCTCTCTGACATCCCTCTCCTAAAGAGCACCACCACTGTGCTCTATGAGCTTACCCTGCCATTCTTTGAGGTGCCTACTGCCACCTGAAATACATGTACTGTCACAGAGGTAGCATCCCAACCTCTGGAGATAAGACTAAAATACAGAGTTCTCCAGTGGAGGAATTTGACTACTTTATTCTCTATTACAAACATATTCTCTAGGAGAGTGCTTTGCATAGGTAGGTATACAGTATACATTTGCAGAAGACATGTTTATCAATTTTAATTTCCTATTATGGTCTAATCTCCCCAACAACTATCAAAACATCACTTCCACTCTACAGCTGATGAAATTACAGAGTCGCACCTAATAAATGGATTGTGGCATGTATTTTTTCATCGTGTTGCTGCTATCATCTTTGCACATATGGTTATGCACAGTATACATTCATTGGCGATATCATTTCTGGAAAATAGCCATTAGGTAAAGAATTTTCACTGGCAGAAGCAATCAAAATATTTCACAATACATTACGCATTCTGCCTAAGTGTTTGCTACCTATCCTTAAAAATAAAACATAAAATTCAACATGCTACCAAAATGGCCACTAACTCAAGCACTATGCTGGCTGTCTATAACCACAGATGAAAAAGAGCTCAACAGGTTTAGAAGAGGCTTTGGGGAACACTTTCAAATGCTTATTTTAAAAGCTACAGCAGGCACAACTATTATTTTTTTCCAAAGCAAGATTCTTATGCCAAGGTTTTTTTTTTTTTTTTATCCTGAGCCATCGCAACTTCGATAGGATGTGCCAGCAGATGACACGCCATCGCTCAGGCTGCAGCAGATGGCATAATGAAGCTTGTGACAGGACGAAACTGCCACACAACCAGGACGAAGTGCCGAAGGCATGTTTGCATAGGATGAAATATTTGGGCTCCTTGACGGTAAGCCAGAATGAACATATCCCATTCCAAAAACTGAGAGTCCATATATATGAAGGTAATGGAGAAGCAGAAGCTCCGAAATTGGGGAAAACTAGGTGTGAAGACATTCCAGGATGAAGTTGTAAGACCAGAACAAGTACATTACGAAAACTGCATAAACTTATTAATCATCAATTGTATTAACATTTGTTAAAGGGTTAATCAAGGTACATGACTCCCAACTCCTCTTGACCCTTAAGGTCTAAATAAATGTAAAACGAGTTAATAATATTACATATTTAATAACTATAGTTTAATTATAACATCACACAAAAAGCTTTTTTTTTAAACTTGCAAATCTATACCCATAGGTAAAAGCACAAAGGTATCATTTGATTCTACATAATTATTTATCAAAATGACCCTTTGAACTATAATTGTCTTGAGGAACAAGAATGAATAGTATTTGCCTTTAGAGGCCTGTTAATAACAGACATACTATAAAAGTTTTTACAAAAAGAACTTGAGTCCCACCTTGGTTTATTGAATATAAAATAAAGAGAAGAAACCAATATCTGGTCATCTTTATATACAGAAAAACAATCTGTATTTATGGAAGTGGCTAGCAAATGAACAAGAGATACCAAAAAATTATGTGTTCTCTATTTAAATATTGGCTGAGTATTTCATTCTAAAAAACATGTTTTATATTTTCTTTTAAAGGAAAGGTGCAAGCAGGAATGACGGCAAGCAGAAGCAGGCAGGCAGGCAGGCAGGAAGAGAGAGGTGGAAGAAGCACTGTATTTAATTTAGTTGCTCATCTTGGTTGTTCCCACAGCTCTTGGGTGCAAATCTGGAACCTTGGTATGTATGTAGACTGTGCCCAAGCCTCCTCCAACAGGGTGCATCTAAAAAAAAACCTTTTATATTCTTGGTACATAAGCATATAATTACTTATGAATTTTAATTAATACTAATACCTAAAACAACTTAAATGAAGACTGTAAATTTGCAACCAAATACATGTCAAATTCTTTGTGAAGGGGCAGGATGACACATCCTCTCAGTATTTAGAAGAACTGTAGAGTTTTAATACATGTAGAATTAAAGTTCATGATAATTACAAAAAGACAGGCACAGGATAAATGAGTTTGAAATGTACAAGCTCCCTGTATTTTCGAGGAAACAGTTAAAGTACTTAAAGTAAAATCAAGTAAGTTAGGAGTACAAATTTCTAACAAAAGAATTATGTGTAACTAAAGAAACTTAAACTCAACAAAGACACACACAGAGACACTTCAGTAAAAAAGAAGCATGAATGGTAATAAGAACATATAAGATGCTCAGCATTAATATCATTATAAAAGTGCAAATAAAAACAAGAGATATCACCGTATACCTAACAGCATGACTAAAATTTTTAAATATGACAACACTGAATTTTGGTGAAGACATGGAAAAAATATTGCCTGGGCACTACTTTTAGGAATGCAAAATACTAGAGTTCTGAAAAAAGTTTGGCAGTTTCTTTAAAAGCAGGCATTTACCGTATCACCCACCAACTGCATTCCTGACATTTATTACACAGAAATAAAACCCTACATCTACACACACACACACACACACAAACACACACACACGCACACACACACACACAAACACACACACACACACACACAGGTTCCTAGGAGCTTTACCTATAGAAGCACTAAAAATAAACAAAATGGCACTAATTAGGTATGTTCACACCATGGAATAATACTAAGCAATAAAAAGAACAAAATAGCAATATATACAATCAACTGAAGGCATCACAATACGCTAAGTGAAAAAAAGCTTCACAGAGATGAAAAGTGATGTCAGGACTTAGGGCTGATGTGGGGAAGGGGTGGGAATAACCACAATGGGGAGAGTGCATAAGGGAGATCTCTATGGTGATATAACAAATCTTAACTGTAGTGGCAGTCACACAAATCTGTGCAAGTGAAAAAATTACAGAAATGAAAAACATGATTTACACCATACAAATGTCAATTTCCTGGTCTTGATATTTTACTATAAATGCATGATCAATGGAGGAAACGAAGTGTATACAGGAACTCTATACTGAAAAGTTCCCATGAAACTGCAATTTTTTTTCAAAATAAAAAAATGTTTTATAAAGGTTGTCTTAAATAAGACAAGGCTATTTAGTGCAATATTTAGTTCACCACTAAAATAAAAATAAAGTATAAATAGTATATTAACAGAGAAAATAAAATAAACATATAAAAGACAAAAATAAGACAAAAAGTAAACAAAAATGATCAATGCAAACTGAAATGCATCATTAATTGCATTTAATAAAAACAGGTTAAAGACTCTAAGTAAAAAGCTGAAATTGTCAGACTGGGCAACAAAATGAAACCCTAATACATGGTTTTCAACAATGATACAAGTTAGTAATAAAGAAAAATATAATAAGATAAAAGCAGAAAAATGTAAAAAGATGCATACAACATATATATAACCAAAAGAAATAAGTTGGAGTTAAACTAATGAGAGACAAGCAGTATTCAAGGCAAGCAGCACTACAGGAGATAAAGAACTCAAAGAGATAAACAATTCATTAGAAAGATAATCTCAGCAATCTAAAAAAAACCTCAAAGCAAGTATAACAAAGGACATAGAATTCAAATGAAAAACAGACAAATTCACCAACACAATTAAAAAATTTTAACATCTCAATAACTGATAGAAAAAAACTCAACAAAGATTTCAAACATTTCAAAAAAAAATTTGATCTGACAAATACAGAACTCGAGCACTCAACCGGTGTTTGAATGTACATTCTTTTCAAATACAAAATATTTATTTTAATATACTATACACAGTTCATAAAGCAAGTGTCCCTAAATCTCAAAGATCAGATTTACAGATGTTCTCTCCTTACACTAAAATCAAGGTGGAAATCAATAACAAAGACAACAAGAGAACTTCAAAGTGTTGGTCAACTGAACAACACATTTCTAAATAAACCACATGTCAAAGAAGAAATTACAACAAAAATTTTAATTTGTATTGAATGATAATGAAGCTACAGCATACCAAAATTGTGGGATGCAGCTAAAGCAATGATTCAAAAGAAATATATAGTCTTAAATGACTGTTTTAGAAAAAAATGAAAAATTCATCAACGAGCTGAGCATCTGTATCAAAAAGCTAAACAATAAACCAAATTAATTTACATCAATTCAATCTAATATTAAAAATTCTCCCACACATTAAAAAAAAAAAGATTTGGGAGCACCTTAGTAGACCAGCAGTTTAGTTCACCAGGCACAGCCCACATGAATCCCAGGGTCCCAGGTTCAAGATCTGGGGCCAGGGAAGTGATGAGATGATCAACTAAATAAAAGTGTTTCTTCCTCCTCTCCTTTCCTACCTGCCTGCTAGCCTTCATTCCTGTCTGCAGCTTCCCTGTGGGGGAAAAAGAAAAGATTTAAACTAGCAGACCATGAGATGAGTGGTGTTAATCTGAAATCCTCCGAACAGTATAAAAGAGGAAGCAGCAGTATGCCTCAGAGGAGGGGTAAGAGCTACCAGACTCCTTAAAAAACTCAGCCCGAAGTCCTCATTGCCTGTTCCGATCTTGAAATAAGTCCTACCCTTATCCTATCTCTTAAAGGGTATTATCTTCAAAAAATCACACTTGCTTTTGCTTACTACTGGTGACACTACCTTCTTTGTTTCTGGAGTGGGTGGGTCCATCAAAATCTTTTGTGGATGCAGAAGAACCCCAAGATCCTCACAGTAACAAAGAGACTTCCCAAACATTGTAATGAGAGTGCAGAACTACAATTCTGGAAAAGTTTCAATGCAATCTATAAAAACTGTACACTTTAAGATTCAGAAAGTTCACTTAAATATTTATCTAAGAGAAATGCACTTATGAATATTTAAAAGACTATATTAGAACACTGACAGTAGCTTTATTTATAATAGTCAAAAATCAGGGAAAAAACTGCGCTCAACAAAAGAAAAGACAAATAAATTCTAGTATATTCATACAATGGAATATGAAAAAGAATTGCATTTACAAAGACAACATGAATAACTCTCATGAATAAAAGGTCTGGTGGAGCAGCAATAGGTCAGTGGCCTCAGAGGGAACAAGCCATATGCCCCTGGGTTCAAGTCCCATGCCTGGAGGGGAAACAACGAGCAAGAATTAAATAAAAAAATAAATAAAAATAAAGATGTTTCTTCCTCCTTTCTCTGCCTGCCTGCCTAATCACCTTCATTTCTGCCTGTATCTTTCCTCTAAAAAAAGAAGAAAAAAAGTTATGACAAAGAAGGGAAGCACAAAATCTATCAGATCACATTTATATAAAATTCAAATACCTATGGGACAAAAATCACAGTAGTGTAGGTATAATGTCACTAACAAATAGATCTAAAAATGCTGAACTCATAAACACAGGTAATACACTGGCAGTTGCCAGAGGTTGGGAGCTGGGGGAAAGGAAAAGCTATTGGTCAGAGTACAGACTTCCAGATACAATGTGAATAAATTCTGGGGAGCTCATGTACAGCAGGGTGACTATAATTAAGAGAATTATATTGTATTGTTGAAAGCTGCTAAGAGTAGATCTTAAAAGATTACAACACATACACACACAAAACACACAGTAATTATGAGACAGATAGTCAATTAACTTTACTGCAGTGATCATTTCACAAAGCATACATGTATCAAACATGACCTTGCACATGTTAAACTTACACAATATTACATGTCAATTATATCTCAAGTAGTGAAAAGTAGTAAATCCTTTGGGGTAGCGAGTTAGGACAGACTGGGAGCGCACAGAGTATTACGCAGTGGTGGTCACTTTTTTATCTTAAATGAGGATGAATATTCAATTTGCAAAAATCCTTGAGCTACATAATTTTTCCCTTTACAACATGTTATTTCTTAATTTTTTTCAAGTTTGCAAAATAAGTAACACAATCAGGGCACAGAACCTGGGGTATGCCAATTAATAATATAAAAACACACTTCTCTTGAAGAAAGCAGGAGGTAGGAACTACCTCTATAGAGCAAGCCAAACTATCCCTGACAGCAACTCTGAATTCAAAGTTCAATTACTAGGCATTCACCTTAAATGAAGGAGAATATAGAAACTGGATATCTTAAGATGAACCTTAGTCTATTACTATGATGGATGACACTCCACAGACTTGATATGGATTCAACTGGCTAATGCCCATTCCCAGAACGAATTTTTTAGTAATTGCTCAAGTCAAGATGAATCTTCAGCAAATGTATTTTATCCTTCATAGCACATATACATTTTTCTTCAATTATTATAAATTTTATAAACTTTTAATCATCTAGTTATATACCAAATTATAAGAAAAATACTCATATGCTATCTTATTTATATTTTACATTAAAATATTTTATACCACATTTCTCAACCATCCCTTACCAGCTACAAGGTTGAGGCCATGATGAAATTTCAAAATTATAAACTGTTTTTATCTTCTTTTCAATAATAACACCTATTCTACAAAATTAATGGCATTCCAAAAAGATCAATATCTTACATATTTTGACCATATAAATATATCTGATGCACTTAAACTTAACCCAATATTTTCAAATATGTAAATTCACTTAAGTAAATGTTACAGAATATTGAAATATTGACTTTTTACGTTTCATCTATCCCTTCTGGTTTAACTGAAAAGGAAGTTAATATTATTACCTCTGTTTTAATGGCTCACATCAATCTTTCTAGGAGTATTTATATGATTGTCAACAAAAATGATGCTTAGGATCAAACTGAATTTTCTTTTATATAGATTACTAAAGCTATCTTGGTTCTGTTATTCTGACTTATTCCAAATTCATAGCATAGAATAAAATTATCCAAACACTTCTGTACATTTTATGGGCACTATATTTTTATCATTCAGAAGCTAATACGTGTTATCTTGATTTCAACAAGAAAAATAACCACTGCCTTTGCAACTCTAGATCTGACAAAAATTTTTTCTGTGTAAATACATATTGCTAGTTCAATTTCTCAGTTTTTTATTTGTTTGTTACTCCTTAACATAATGAAAAATAAGAAATAAGACACTCCTTTGGGAATGTTCCATAACAGGTGCACCTCATAGAAATGCAAACTGTTTTTTTTTTTTTTTAATCTGCACCTTGTCTTTTCTTCTT
The DNA here is from genome assembly GCA_004363575.1 of Solenodon paradoxus. NCBI lineage: Eukaryota > Metazoa > Chordata > Mammalia > Eulipotyphla > Solenodontidae > Solenodon > Solenodon paradoxus. The sequence continues at coordinate 889,960 of RJWH01000220.1, read as the reverse complement.
GCAGAGCAAGAAAAGTGCTTATTTTCTTGTGAATTTATTAAATGATGTAAAAACACTCTCTGGAACTGACCCCAAATATGAAATGCAAAGATAGAATGCTGACAGCATTCACTGAAACATAAAACCTGAATGGCAGCAATAACAGGATTTTATATATATATATATATATATATATATATATATATATTTATATATATGAGTCCATTTCAAATTTAGAACTAAGGGAGGCCTCCTATTCCATAAATCTTTCAGTGAAATACTGATTAGAGAACATTTCCAATGCATTATTGAATAGGCAAACCCCCTTGTACAGTAATTGATGGTGGCACTCTGACTTAATGATCTTTATTTTTAAAGCTAATTAAAGAAATTGAGTTGCATGTTCAAAGGGGATTAGTTTAAAGTGAGGAGACTATTTTGGACATTAAAGTAGCTCATAGCTCCTGAAGGAAACAGGATACAAAATGGAGCCACAATTTAAAAGGGGGTGGGGTAACAGTTTCATATGAAATAAGCATAATTTTACATTTTCTATGAAACCTTCCTTTCATTCAATATTTATTGAATACTTCAATGTCTAAGACATTAGGCTTTATATAACAGGATAGTAATTAAGGACACAATAATTTTTATCATCACTAATATGTTCGATATCCTATAAATTTACTGCAAGAGACTAAATTTACTCACCTACAGAAGTATCATTCTTTTCACAGCTATGAAATCTTGAATAGCAAAGCATATAGTCTGGAACCCACATTAAAACTTGTAGATATTCATAAAATAGATATTGACTTTAACTGCCTGAAAAAATTAAAAAGGTATTGAATTTGAAAAGTAATTTCTCTATTCAATTTAAGGAGTCATTCTGACTAATGAACATGTAAATTTGTGTACCTGTCCCAAAGTAGATAGAAGCAGCATATTTGTTTTAAAATTTTCCCGTGCAATAAAGGGTAATCTCTCAACCAGGAAGCTCAAGATGGAAGGAAAAGAGTAATAAAAGGCTAAAGAAAAAAATGAATAAAAGTATCTAAAATTCTTGTTTTCCTTTTTTTGATATTTAGGAAGGCATATATGAATGAACAATAATCTACCCAAAATAGTACCCATTGCTACAGCCTACTAACTGACAAGACAATGTAAAAACTAGAGGCTGTGTACCTTTACATAATATTGTCAGCTTAAGATGTTATTCTATAATGCTCTAGTTTTCAATAAAGGCTGCATCCATGAAAATCTTATTTATTCTTGTTAATTACATAATAAAAGATAGCTATCAGAATCAATCCACAAGGTATTAAGCACAATGAAATTTTGGGTTAATGCAGTATAATGCAGAACATCCAAGTCTACAAGATAAACTCATTTTTAAAGAGGGTCCAAATATTACTAAAATCTTCAGAAGTATTCCCTTGTGGCAAAGTTTCAGACTTTGTCCCCAACTCCTGAAAATGTATGTAAATATCTGGGTAAAGACTGGAAAACAGATTTAACTTTAAAAGTCAGTTTTGTTTTTCTTTTTTTCATTTGTGCTATGAAAGAACTTTTACGCTTACTACTAGAAAAGAAAAAAAGAAAAAGGTTATGTCCTGCAATGAAGTACAAGAGATCAGAATTCTTCAATCTAACCCTAAGTTTCCACTGAGATTCCAACTGGACTCTACTAATAGCAAAACAATACTTTTTGTTTCTTTAATACTTGTCTGATACTTTATATAGCATCTTTAGTTTTTGCTATTGCAAAAGGTGGTACGTAAGGTAGGCTGAAAAAAAAAGACAAGAATTCTATTCAGTGCCTCTCATGGAGAGCAAGATTCTATTTCCCCACCCTTTGAATCATTTTTAAAAGTTCCGGATGATTTACAACTGTGTGCATGTTTTAGGACTAAATAGTCACTCTTCTTCAAATATATGATACCACACCACATCCATCAAAATGTTCTAATAACACACTTAACTTAATTTTTAAAAATAAATTTTGACATGCCCTGGTGGAGCATCTGTTAGGTGCAACCCACATACATCTCAAAGAACAGGTTTGCATCCTGGGACCAGTGCATGTAACCAAGATGATTAACTAAATAAATGCTTTTAAAAATGCATTTTTAAAAATGTCTATATTAAGGAGTAAAATGGCTAATTTTACTTAATCTTGACTCTTCAAAGCATATATTTTTTAATATTCTGTGTTCCAAAATGGGAAAGTAAACATAAAGCACTTCTGCTATGTAACAAAAGTACAACTGCTGTCTAGAGGAATATCATTATTGTATTAAATACAAAGTAAACTAGATACTTTTTTATAAGCCCTATATACTTGTAAATGACTGAAAATGTCAAAAAATTATACAGACCTGGATACATGGCAAATATTTTGTCAAAATAAACAAAATCAGCCTGTCACTTCATGGGAAACAAATTATTGCAATTGTTGCCAATAGTAAAATTGGAGCTAAAAATGAAAATTAGAATTTTGGAGATCTTTTTCTGACACCCTGGGCTTAGCTCCTTTCCATAATTTAAAGCACTGCAAGCAGTGCTAACAAAGCATAATTTTTATATTATGTAATAAAAAATGAAATATAATTTTTCCATGTTTTATTTTCCAGATGACAAAATTAAAAGGAAAAGATAGATGTTAATAGAGTGATAAATGTTCACTGATTTGTTTTCAGATCCCACACTGCAGCTAATCTTTAACCAAGAGTTTTGGGACACTACCCTAAAAGGATAACTGCAATATCTGAAAAGAATATACTCCCTTTCCTAGATCTACAGATCTGCCTGAGGACAGATTTCTTCATATATGTCATCTTCTATTAAATCATATTAGAGATTTGTAACAACATAAAACAGTTCAATTCTTTTTTCAATTTTAACTTCTAACCTGATAAATATTGATAGATAAAACCACACAAGCAAAGAGTCTTCGAAATTCTCAGCAATTTTTATCAGTTGAACTGAGACATATGAGCAATATATTTAAGAATTGATGAATTGGTATATGAAACGTTAATAGAAGGGGGAAGGAGTAAGAGGAGAAATAGTATTTACTGGGTGCTTGGTAATCATCAGGTTTATGCCTAACCTTTTTAGATCTCTGTTATTTAGTTCTCATTTTACAACAAAGAGAGGGGAAAAATGAGATTCAGTGAATACATATACACACATATACACACACATTCATCTTAAACTTTTGCTTAAGATCATCTACTAATAAATATCAGTGCAACAGTACAAATCTGGGTTGTGTCTGTCTCCAAATCCTACTTGATAACGTCAGAAATCAGATCATTATAACTAAGGCAACAAGTCACCAGGAAATTCTTAAATTATGTTCATTATACCACTCAGGAGGACAATCAAACAAACAAACAAACAAACAAAAAAAACAGAGTTTTGAGATTAAAATCTGAGCTTTGTAGTCAACCTGACTGCATTCAAATACCGGCTCCACCATTTAACATCTATATGCCTCTATTATTCTACCTATAAAATGAGGAAAATAATATTATCTACCTGATAATATTAAAATTCATTATTATAATACATATTAGATAGTATATATTATATATATATATATATCTGACATATTATTGTAAGGATATTAGGGGTAGCTATTACACAGAATAGTTTCTGGCACACAGAATTTAATAATGTTAAATGATAGGAAAATGAAGGTAAGTACAGCTTTCCAATATGATTACTAAGAGACAAACTTAGGGAGCTCAAAGTTACATTATCTACTAAATTACTTTTAAAAATAGTTGTATGGCATCAAAAGATTGCTGTACAATAGTTCTGAATATTTAAGAAAATATATTCACATATTCATTAATTGCAGTAAACATTAATTGAATTTTAGTGAAGTATCATGTTAGGTACAAGGTATGCAAAGATAAATAAGGAATGGATTTTATTCCAAAAGTAGTAACTAGATTCCAACAAACATAAGAAACATAACTAATTCTAAAACTCTTTTTCATGCCTTTTAAGAACAAATGATAAGAGGTGAGTAGCATACACACCACCAACTAGGCATGAGTGTGGATGGGTAGAATGTCTTTATTTTATTTAAATCTCAACCCTTCCATGTATTCTTAGGAAAACTTGCAAGGGAAAGAATTTAAAGAGTGCAGTTTTACCAAATATATCATTATCAGAAGACGCTGAAATTTTCTACATCACAGGGAAGAAGGTACAAAATTAAATATTCTATCATAAACACCAGGATAAAAAATCATTCAGAAATTGAAAATTTAGACAAGAAATGTCTTAGATTTGCAGTGTTCTTCCTATCCATCTTGCACTTCCAGAAGGTTAAGTAAACCTGCTTCACTGTTCATAGTCTACTTAGAGAAAATAAAATTTTAGACATGTAAAACTAGATGGAAATGGAAACAGGAAGATTGATTTTACTTTGTCATTTTGCTTCTCCATTCCGTTATCTTCATTCAGTTTATTTACTTTAAAATTTAGCATAATTATGAATAAACTCAGAATAAAAGTTCTGGTTGATAATCAATAGGTCTTCTGATTAAAATCATAGGTGAGAATTTAAGGAAAATGGGAAATCTTAATGAACTGGAGTTTATACAACATTTAAGTGCTTTCTCTTTAGTAACTTTTTCAGCTTTTCAGTATATTTGTTCCTTTATATTAGAGAACCAAGGGTTTAGAAAGAGTAAAAACCACCAGCTTCAGGGTAAGAGACACCTAGACTTTTACCCTAAACCTACAAATAAATAACCATGTGGTCCAGACATTATATAACCTCTCTAAAATCAATCTTCTCAATGGACAAAATGGGAATGAAACCTCTCTCAGAGAACTGGGCTGGTTAAATACGACAAAGTCCAAAGCACAGAGACTTCCTAAAGGCAAATTGTTGTTGCTATAGATTCAAATGTAAACCTCTTGTTCTTAAATTCTTGAATTGAATCAAACCCAGGATATTTCACATTTATTTCACATTTTTTTCTCTTCTCCAAAGATCATTTAACTTTGTCACAAAAATACCATACAATTAGCACCATTTGCTGTTTCAGACACACATGCATACCCAATAGCAAGATGGTGCTACATTTTAATCCAGCACTGTATAAAAAGCTTGAACAGTGCCTTCTTGCCCAGGATAAAACAAGTTGAGTCCCTTGAAAGGCTCTGTATTTACAAACTTTTAGTTAAAGGAACAAACATTTAAAAGCTGTTATTGTACCAAAAATAACGTATTTGAAATTCCTGCAGTACATAAACTCTATGGTAAATGTAAAAACATAAGAATCACTGTTTCTCTTTAAACTTCTTCTAGATAATCAACGTTAAAGTCTAAAGAAACACACGTATCTGTTAGGCGGCTGCGATGCCCTAGCATAAAAGCAAAACCATCTCAGGTAATAAAAACCGTTTCTGTTTCCATTTTCATAGGCAACGTCAACTAGGAAAAATGCATTTCATTTTTAGATTAAATCCTGATTATAGGGTCAAGGCACATTCTCTAACTTTCTTTCCCATTCCCCCAAAAGATACCTAAGCATTCTTGGTAAAGAGTCGTCCCCTTCGCTGATAGCAAGTCTACAGAGGATTCACCTTCAGTGTGATCTTAATTAGAAGCATAGAGGGGTTATGCTTTTGTCATTTAAATTTGAAAAAAGCTGAGGAAATACTGACATTTCTGCTCTTTCAGACATTAATTGCACTTGACAGCAATCTCTCTGATTGCCAAGGTCAAAACACAGCCACAAAATGCTGTTATCAAGAGTCTCATCTTTCTATTAATCTGAAAAACATCAATGTCAGAAATTTGAATCAGAGCTGCTGTTACTGCTTAAAAGCAGCAAACCCCAACACATGGGTTATGAACTTGACTTGGTCTTACAAGCGTGAACCTACAGAAAAGAGATTCTTCAAGCAGGCCACCTGGATAGCAGTGTTCTAACACCCCTGCTTACACCAGATATGTGACAGTAACTCTGAAGTACACAATGACTTCCTATTTCTCTAGATTTTGTAAGATTTGCTCCATTTTAAGGAAAAGCATGAGGAGAGTTTAAAACAAACAAACAAGATGTACAATATCTAATTTCCCTTTGACAAAAATGGCATCAGTAAACTAGGATGCAGTGTTGTATTCTTTGTACTCTTTTTTCCTCTAGGGACCCTGGGATGTATGTGAACTACACCTGGTAAACTAGACCACAAGTCCACTCGAGCTCTCTTTAATGTGTATTCTTACTGTTTTTCATTCTTAGAATGGTAAGAAAAGCATTACTTTGAAGAACACATGCATTTTGCAATTATAATTAAAGGCTGTACTATCAAAAAGTCATTGAACCCTCATACTTTAATATCATGTTATTCTTACAATCATTTTTAACGTAGATAAGTAAAAAATTAAATGATGGTTAATAGAATGGTGAAAAGATAAAGTTAATAAAAGTTGATACAAAAAAGCAATGATGATTAAAAAAAAAAATCCCTCCAAACAAAAAATAAAAAACACTACCTCAATAAATCCTTCCCAATCTGGCTCCTTTCCTGCCAGGAGCCTGCACATATTCTATTGTGCTGATAGTACAGGTCTGTACATGACTCTGTATGCAGGTTTCTCAAGTGTAACACAATCCAATAATTATCAAAGATTATTTGTGTACTGAGGATACAGCAGCACACTTGGACTCTACCCACTACATGCCAATATCATGCTCCACCACCTCTAAGGTGCGACAATCAAAGATGTCTCCAGGTAAGCCCTGGTGGACAGCAGTTAGGTTAATCACCTAACTGGAAGGACACCGGCCACATACCCCTGGGTTTGAGTTTGGGTCCTGGCGAAAAACAGCAAGTGTCAATGAATAAAATGGAAATGAAATAAAATGCCTCTTCCTCTTCTCTTAAAAAAAAAAAAAAAAAAAAAAAAAAAAAGTCTCCAGATTGTCAAATTTTCCCTGGAGAGGGAAAAGGTAAAATAGCCACCAACTGAGAACTGCTCTGTATCCTTGTAAACATTTTTCCCTCTATCTGAAATAATTTGCCTACCCAACTAATTTTTCAAGACCCATTTTACATATCACTTGTATAAAATTATCTTTCAAGGAATGTTAATAATTCCTTATTCTTATCCCTTGTTACATAGAAATATACATATATATATATACACATACATACATATTTCACTTTCCCTCTAGTAAGACTTATTTACTCATTGTATTTTATGAATATTAGGTTTTCAAAATAAGACAAATAAATGAACATGAGCCTTCTATAAATGCAGCCACGAAATAACTCTTCCATTGCCAAGGGCAAGTTTATTGCACTGAATGATGTCTCATATTGAGCAATATACAACCCTCCAATTTTGGGGGGGTTTCGTTAGAGGGTGGAATGCTCGGGGTGTCCTGTGTTTTGTGTCTGTTTTTTTTTGTTTTTGCCTTTGCTCCCAGGAAGTAGATATTAAATGACTCAGTTTTAATAACCTAATGTCCTTGGAATGTCTGGTTCTCTGGTAATTTTGTTCAGCCTCTGTTTAAATTTATCTTTGAATCATCCACTAAATACACTTTGACATCAGAAGTCGCTCCAAATTATTTTTGGAATGTGAACCGGTAAAACATAGAAGCACGAAAATATAAAAACAAACTTTTATCTCGTGAAGACGGTATTTCAAGATAAAAATGGATCTGATTACTCTCATCAATAATGAATAGCAATTTCCAACACTGATTCTATGTTAAATTAGCATCTGGGAACAATGTGACTGAACAAGGACTCTGGAAATATCAAATAATAAGAACAACAACAAAATGATGGTCAGACTCAAAAATAAGACTAGAAATCTCTGACAAGAGAGATCTATAGAATATTCTGTACTCCAATATTTATTTCCCATATCAGCAGCTTTTGTCATCTAAAATATCCAGTTGCTTCAATCTCAGAATTGGTCCTGTTATTATAACTTAAAAAAAAAAATCCTCGCAATGACAATGTTTAAGTATTAGTCCTAAATTTCTGTTGAAATTATTCATTTTCATTCATATCTTTTCTACAAATAACTCAGAGTAAAATGACAATTTAGTTCCAGTGGTCAATTCATAAGACAGGATAATCAATCAGAAAAGCAGCATCCACCTATACTGGACTAGAGAAATGTGATAGAAGAAATATGCAAATCCAGTATTTTCATGGCTGACAAGTTTCTATTATTAATTAATCTGCTAATGTATTTATTTCTCCTACAATAGCTGGATTTTTGTCATGAATACACATTAAACCCTGTAGTTATCAGCTGTGATGACTAGGTGACAGTGAGGACACTCCTTGAGAATGTACATTTGACAGATCATTGACACACAGTCACAGATCTTTTTTTTTTTCCCTGTTCACTTACACAGGAATCATGCAATAGGAAATGAATTGGAGCTATTAGAGATTATTGAGGTTTAATAGCACACATCGTTTTAGCTGGCGTTAAGAACAATACACAATGTGGCAGAGTTAAACAGAGGCATCAATTACACTCTCGGACCTGTTAATATTTTTGACAATATTTAAATAGCACATCCCCTCAGGGCATGGCTCTTGTGCCCTCTCAGTTACACACCTGTCAAGTGTTTAATTTGCCAAAGGGAAATAGTTTGATTTCTAAGGGCAGTCTTAATACTGAAGAAGCAAACTGGAAAAATTAAGCATTATTAAATAGAAGTAATGAGAACGATCTAAGGGGAAAAAATAGTAAGCTTAATTCAACATGGCATGTCAGCATCTGTCATTTACACGACAATCTGATCATGTTCTCCAATATGCTTCCTCAATCAGGCTTTCAGTTATTCACTCCCTTTGCTTTTTAAAAGAGAAGAGAATGATAGTGGAGTAAGACTGGAGAGGTCACACTTTCCAGTACTACTAAAAAAGACAGGACCTATCATGTAGTTAAAATTATACATTTGAAAACATAATTTAGGCATAAAGCAAAAAATAAAAGCAAGTCAGTCCTTAAATTTATGAAGCTACTGGATTAAAAACACGAAACAATTTGTATCTCTTAGGTTCATTAGTTAAATAGCAAAATAAATATTAATAAATTATTAAACTAAATAAGAAATTTAAATCTAACATGATAAAATATAGAACATTTAAGTTTCAAAAAAGAAAATACCTTTTGACATTTTATTCTAGTCCTACAAGAAAAAATACTGGTTCAATAAACCAATGGAAATGAATTAGAAAAGAATGAAGACTAAAGAATCACAAAAAGTGTGAGAAGTTATCAACAGTATTAAAAAGTAAAACTTTGGTATCTAAGGACCAAGATATTTTATACTTTGGTGAAAAAATAAGTTATAAGATAGGCTGCAGAATCCAAAAACAGGCAAGAGGAGGGACTGTGCCTTAGGAGTCAAAAAAACTGAGTTTCAGGGCAACTTCTTCACTCTCTGAAAAGCCAAATAATTTTCCACATCATAATTATACTTATATTCAGGTTATTGGTTTCTCCAAAAGCTTAGTAATCCATTCTACCTAATCTCCATCTTTTCAGTAACCGAAAGGGAACAAACACAACTATATGTAACAAAACATCTCTTTTTCTTCACTGAGGTTAGGACTTTTTTAAAACTATTGAATAGAAATTCATGATAGAGAAATATATGCACAAATTCTTCTTGATTGAGGAACTGATTGATTGGACTACGGAAGTATCTAGATTAAGAAGTTACAGGACATTAAACAAATTCCTTCTCTACTACTACTATTTATTTTATTGCATTTGACATATTTTTTTCTTTAATTGGAACTGCTCTTTCATGGAATTATGAAACTATTTTTCAAGATTCATTTTTATCCTTTCAAGGCAGAATATTTGCTGGCAAGTCATCCATAATAATTAAATTAATGCTAAAAACATTAGAATAACAATCAACTTGGACTAAGGGCATAATTAAACTGACTTCAAATCTTGTGAGGATCATAATCATTTTTAAATGTTTTTTTTTAAACCTGAGAAATGGAGATTAAATTAAGTAAGCTCAAGAAACATCTGACTTTGGTTTTCATTCTGTCATTGTGATAATTTCAATTTTAACATAAATGCTGAAACTTTTTAATGCTCATAATTTTTACAGGAAAAAAAAACAGTTACATTTAGAAGCTCTAATGTTTATCACCATCTGATGCTGTCCTGGAAGCAATTGCCACTTACACTCTGTTAAGAAGTGAGAATTGCAATTTCTCTAACTGATGACAATATAATTATTCCTTTTACTGTCAAAATAGAGGTGATTTCCCTTCCTCACACACATGATTACACATGCAAATGCAGGCTTCTCTGAAATCTTATAAGTGTATGAATGTCTGAGACTGAATGAGCAAGATCACATGAACAATGAGGCTTAGTGATGATGGAACCTAAATCTACCGTCACTGACCCTAAACATATTTTTATCATCCGTTTTTCCTGTAGGGACTCATTCTTCAGCATCCTTAGAGCTTTCAACACAATGTCATACCATCTACAATATGCAGCAACAACCATTACAAAAATAACTAGAAGAGGTGGGTAGCAGAGTGAATCTGAATGTCTACTTTGCAGCTTTAAAAGACTTCATTAACTATTCATTAACATGTTTCAAAAAAACCAGCCTTTCAGAAAAATGCAGCCTTTCGAAACACTGGTGACTTGCCACAAACACCTGCTTGGGTGAATGACGTCTTACCTGGTCTTTCAGCTGCTGTACGGAAGTCTGGAGGTTCAGAATCTGACTGAAGAGGGGACTCTGCAAGACTGACTTAAGCAGGCTCAGTTTGTCTTCATTTACTACATCTCCACGCTCTCGCAACTTGGCTTGCAAGCGCTCTGCTGCCTGCAGGGCCCGATTTTTGTCTATACCAAAGAGTAGCATGAGTCAGTAACACAGTGAAACAAAAGACACACATCAATCCACGTTCACAGAAATTCTAAAACTTTTCCTTGTGAGAGGACAAAAATAACTCAGGGGAAAAAAATAGAGACTGTAACATGCCACTATAAATTTGTTCTTCATATCTTAAAGACTCATTAAAAAAATGTGTATTTGGAAGCAGGGAACTGGTTACTACAAGTATACTACTTGCATCTAGTTATTTGCAAAAATTAGAAAAAACTAATTCAAATGAAATATATTTAAGTTACAAGGTCAGATATCTCAACTGCTCTATTAGAAGTATTGAAAACTGTAACACCTGGTGGAGCAGTGGTTCGGTCAATCACACCCAAAGGAGTACAGGACAAAAACCCCTGGATTCGAGTCCCAAGTCCAGGAAGGAAACAACCAGTTTGAACAACTAAGTAAAAATTAAAATAAAATGTTCTTTCTCCTCCCATTTCCTGCCTGCCTACTCACCTTCATTCGTGCCTGTACCCTTCCATTTTTTTGAAACAAAAGAGAGTATTGAAAACCAAATGCTCTGGAATCTTGCAAATAATGATATTTTCACTTAAAAATTATTTATATTTAAGAAATTAGAAATGTAACTCACCAACAAGTGAATGTGGATAATGTCAGTGATAGCCATAACATCAAAAATATAATCGTATATTGAGCAAAAAATCCATACTTGAGAATTAACTTTGAAAATACATCACTATAATATGTATTCCTTCAGAAACAGTGCTTTTGCAATGCCCTAAATGTTTTTCCCAAAAGTTAAAGAGCATATTTACATATTCATCAAGGTAATACAATCCAAATATTTACTGATCACCTTATATATAAGGCACAAAGTTACATAAGTAAATATTTTTAATAAGTATATCCTTAATAATCTCAGCGTATTACACATGTTTTAATCAGTTTCTACCACAAAGAGTTTAAAAGATCTCCCTCAAACACACATATATACACTGAAAAGTGGAGTCAAATTTATTTTTTAAAATTGGAGACTGCTCAAGTAAATGTCCTAACAGATTTGTGATGGCAGCAAGTGTATTTGTTATATTTTTTTCCATATCATAGTAATCCAGGAAGTGTGAACTACCAACAGGCACTTTTAAAGTATTAAATGTGAATTATATAGAAACGGAGAAGTTAAAACATGAATTAATGTTGACCATGAGCTCAAATACATACAAAAATGTAAATAAACAATATTTACTAATATATAGAATATTAAAGCAAGTAATGATAAAGATATGCATGAGAATTTTATTCTGGGTCATATTTCCCATGATATCTCAAAATACAAATCTAGGGTTCATTCCCACATCGATTCTCAGAAGGTGTACAATTCAATAATAAAGAATAAAGATAACAAGGTAATGTTTTAAATAACTCTTTATTAACCCTTTCCTACTCACTGTTTTGTGAGGAATCTCCTGTGTAGACTTAGTCTTTATGGTGCGATTTTAACATAAGTTGATAATGAAGCAATGAACATGTATATGTCCTAATTACTAGCACGGTACCAGAAATGAAAGTCACAGTAATAGACCTCAGGATCACAAGAGTGGCTCCGTTTCCGTTTCCTCCCCAACCACTCTCACCCTATCCCTCAAAACCCACAGCTGTCAAAATAGCAACCACAATTATTGCGGAGACAGAATAAAATTGAAATACCTTTCAATAACCACACACAGAGTTCCCTGGAATAGGCGAGGACTAGGGCATCAGGCAGGGACAATGAAGGACTGGATGTCACACACCTGATATAACTAAAATGAATTCTCCCTAGTTTCTTTAGAACTAAAGAGTAGTGCATATAAGCCTGGAAGATTTGGATGTTTCAACCTAAATAGACTCATGTAGACATTAAACCACCTTATATCTTCACTGAAGTTTGTCAGCCTGTTGTTACTACACCTTTATCAACTCAAAAGCAAAAGGCTCAACAATAAGTAAAGACATAGGCAATGACCTTCTTTCAGTATTAAAACTGCTGTTAAACATTCTGGGGCTCTCCAAAAATAAAAATTAACTAGAACTGGATTTATAAATCAGAATTGCGTTTATGAAAAGCTTAATAAAAACCCGTAATTGGCAGAATATCACAAACACTTTTAACTTTTTCTTATGTGTTTTTATAACATTTTAGATGAAATTTTCCAAACACAGTAACACAGTATCCAAGTACAATGTTAGTGGATAACATTTTTTTTTTTAAAGGAAAGACACAGGCAGAATGAAGGTGAGCAGAGGCAGGTAGGAAGAGAGAGGAGAAAGAAGCACTCCATGAATTTTATTTAGTTGTTTATCTTGGTTGCTCCTCTTGGCTCCAGGAGCGAATCCTTGGGATTATTTGGACTGCACCCTACCCCTACTCCAACAGGGCATGCCAGAGAAAACCTTTTTAAAGCTAAGCTACTATGCACACAATTCTGCTATGTAGAACATAACATATTTCAAAGATAAAATAAAAGAAGTTTCATTTCTTACAAAAGTTGTCAGAAATCGGTAGGTCTTACCTACAGTTTCTAACATTTTTTCAAAGCTGTGTTCTTCTCTAGAATTATAAGCAGCAACTAAAATGGAACTCTGGGGAGAAAACAAAGAAAATGAAATGGTTATGTTTTATCAGAATTCACATTTATATTCTAAAACCACTATCAAAAGCAATTAATGCTATTATAATTACTATAATCTTATTGATTTTAGAATGTTTTCTTTTCCGACCAAAAAAAAAGGAATCATTTTAGGACTCATTAAAAATTATCTTAGATCTTCAGGTAATACTTGCACAATACGGTAAAAGGCATTAAAATCTACTTTAAGATGTTAGAAGTATACAGAACATTTTATGAGTTTCTCAACAAAAAACCTGTAATATTAGGTTCACTTACAAATCTTTACCCACAGAACAAGACACTTACTTGACTCGACAAAAAAAATTCTACAGACAAAAAAATTCAAGTTTGATCCTTTCCTTGAACTGTCACAGTCTCAAGTGGAGAGACAGTGCACACACTAATTAGAAATGGCTTGTGACACTATAATAAGTTAAATCATAGATGAAAAACTTAATAAAGGAGAGTACAGTGTTAAATGGGAGATTGTTCAAAGGATTTCGAAATACCCTTCTCATAGTTCTCATCTTTCCCAATCAAAAAATAACTCCTCCTCAGCTCTTTGAACCTACAAGATTTGATCTTTCTCTGAAAATAATCAACTCCTTTAAAGTACCAAATACAGATCTCCCCTGGCAATATGTACATCATTCATTCATCTTTAATCTCTGCTGCCCCAAAATTTGGAACAACTATCTCCAAAGCTATACCAATCCTTTGCCTTGCAGAAAACCTTGAGTTACCAGGAGGTCCACATCAGCCATTCCTTGAAAGGAAAAGAGTTATTTAGAGCCAGGCATTCTCATGTTTCATCTGGAAGATAGGGATTTTCTTTGACAAGGAACAAATGCTCCCTGTTATCTGTCTAAAAGAAAATACATTTGGAGGGAACAAGGAAGTAGTGATGAATATGGGTAAAAGTATAGACCATCAAAGGTTGCAATTAGTTCTGTATAACAGAGAACAGTACTTACTGACTTTATTTACCTCGGTTAAGAATTGAACTATTTAAAACATCAGTTACATTCTAAATAGTCAAATAACTCAATACTGGCACTTGTTGTAAAAAGTGCCCTTGTGTCAAGAAAAGAGGGCACTAGCTCTAAATCAAAATGTAAATAGCATGTGGCCTTGAGCAAGGGGCCTAGCTAGCTAAGCTTTAGTTTTTCAGAAAGCAGATTTACTTATTGGGTATATCATGCCAAATGTGAGAAAGTATATCAATTTCCAGCTCAGGGCATAACTAATAACTATAAAATATAGTATTAAAATTAATGCTGACTCCAGCATAAGTCACTGGAAGTTAGCATTCCATCACCAGGCACTGCAAGGTTTCATGGAAAAAAATACAGAAGGATCTTAAACTCAACAAGTTTTTAAATTCTTACTTATGAGACTATCATACTCCCTCCATAAAATGAAAAATAAGGGTGAAGATAACCCAACATAAGGAAATCTAGGTGAGCAAATGTATATTTAATTAACCACCCAGGACAAAGATTGACAGCAACGAAAAAGCAGACAAGAGTGATGTTTCTAAAATAAATTTCAATTTAACTACTTATTAGCTCCATGTTCCTGTTAAGTCACTTATTTTTTTCTGAACTCAAAAATTTCAAATTGTAAATAAATGATAATCATAGTTTTGAAAGGGTAAAATTATGTGCATTAGTGCTTAGTATAATTTAGGTTAAACTTCTTTCTCCTAAGAAAAACTGCCTCTGAAACATGCAGTATTCATGATGTTGTGGGGGCAAAGTTCTACAGATTAAGAGGTGCGCTGATGCGTGAGGAGTCTACGGGGAAAGTAACAGGATTCCATTCCTGAGAAAAAAACACTGCTGTCCAAAAGTGCACCTGCAAGTCAGTTATGTTTACAGAGAATTACTTTTTTCCCAGAGAAATCATCATAAAGCCTAAACAAACACAAAATCTCAATTCAGCTGCAAATCATTGACAACAGGTCCCAAATGAGAGCTCCACACCTCTGAATTTCTTTCAGTGATTAAAATATTAAGTTTCAGTTTCTTTTCTAGCTCTGATTCTGAGAAAAGCCATATGTATATAATATGTATAGCATACACACACAGACATACATATATATATACACACGCACACACAACACACACACACACACACACACACACACACATACACGACTCTTTTTTTTTAGGTATTCTAGGAGATTTCACAATCAGTCATCATAAAGAAATAAGATTGTTTTTTAAGTGTTCCTTTCTATGCCCAATACCCCTATCCTGGATTTAGTTCTAAGTATAAACAAACTTCATAATTACCGAATTTCTGAGCTGGAGACATCAATCCTATTCCTATCAAACTAAAGGCATGAATTCTCCTTTCACCCCACTGACACCCTTCCCTCTTTATACATCTTGGCACTAAATGGAAACAGGACACCTGGGTGACAAAAGTGAAGAGCCAACAACACATGTCAGAAGAATGCCAAGGGCGAGGGTGTTTGTGGGCTACTGATGCTAGCTAGCAGCGAGGACGGCTCAATGGAGCAATTGAAAAAAAAAAAAAAAGAAATTAATTTGTATAAAATAACCAGGAGATTGATTTAACGCTGGGATAGCTGTGACAACACCAACACACACACAAACCATATGCTGGACAATCTTCAACGCATGCTATATATTTTAAGTCCTTTACTCCTCACACAAGCCACTGACTTTAAATGAGAAATCTAAGACACAGAACGGCCCAGTAGTTTCTTCTAGGCCATACTACTCAGAAATCATGGAAGCAGGATGTGAACCTGAGCAGCTTGGCTACAGAATCAATTAACAATTTAACTTCTATAATACACTGCTCCTCCATAGGGGAAAGATTTATTTTACCCATTTTCTTTCCTCTTCCCAAGCACAAATTGTGTAGACCTTGCCCTAAACAAGGAGAAACCAAAGGAGAAAATAGGGACCCAAAGTCAGTCTGAAATGAACCAGTACAGGTAATTCAACATAGTCAACAATCCATACAAGGTAAGGAAAAATCAGAAAAAGTATTTTAGAAATTATGGGTAAATATATCAAAAAAAGATATTTACTATTTATACAGTGTTATACGTTTACTTAAATCACTTTTAAAAATAAAAGCATAGACTATTTCTGCAAATCTTCCGAAGACACGAATGGAGGTTAGAGGACACTGAAAAATGTATCCTGTACTACATTTCTTTTGTGTTTAAAAAAATTTTTATATCAGTATAAGATTGCCAAATTTAACAAATTAAAATACAGGTTAGCTATTAAAGTTTGAATTTCAGACAAATGAATAAATTTTTATTTAGTACAAGCATATTCCATGAAGTACTAAGAACATATGCTAAACACCAATTTGTTAATTATCAACAAATTCAAATTAATCAAGCATCCATTTTTTCATCTGACAACCCTATTTATGTATATATTAGCTAGAAAAAAATCATTTTTAATTTATTTTGATATAAGGCCTTTATGCTTCCTGTAAAACTAATATCACAGAAATGCCAAATCCTTCATAAATTTCTAAGGATTTTAGTTATGATAATATGATTCTCCAACAACTGGCTGATAACACTTAACAGAGGATATAACTGGATATTTGGTTATATTTAGAAACAAAAACTTATTAATTGATCACTTTACTTTTCAACAAATAAGGGTACTTTGAGGGCACTGCTTTCATGTAGTACAGAATTAGTGTTTGAAACATAAAACCATCAGTCTGCCCAATGTGGAGTATATGGTAACTAACAAGTGAAAATATGCTGTAGGTTAAAAATAACTCTACTAAGAGAAACTACTCAAAATGCATACAATTTTCTTGTTATCAAGACAATTCTGACTGTAAAAAAGAGTACAGTGTTAAAAGTTTGCTGCAGTGGTTTGTGGCTTGTCAGTCACTCAGCATTTGTTACTGCATTTAAATGCGGCATGTGTTTCATTCACAGCTGCCTCAGCACTACCTGAAGTTAGCGCACAAAAACAAGGCAATACTCACTTGCAAGTACTTTGTCATAAAGTCAATTGACCATGACAGTAAAACTCACACTTTCAGTCAGGATTCCTATTCTAGGCTAATGTGACTATTCTTCTAAAAACACAGACGCGTTACACACCCAGCAACACCAGGCTGTCATCCAGCAAAATGTCTTTCCTCAGCATCTGTTCTTTTGAACTTCTCCCCATTTCACAGACTTGATCAAAAAAGCATTTGTGAACAATCGTTTATTTTCAAGTTGACATTTATCTTTCCAAATTCCTTCCATAATTAGATAATTTATTAACCTTATTTTGCTTCCCAAAATCAAGGAAAATCAAGTATCAAGGAATCTTGCCTTTACAAACTACTCCAAATACTGACTATAGTCTAAAACAAAAAGACAAATTCCTTATCCAGAGTGAAAACGTCATGATAGAAAATAATTAAAATTATGTCTCTTACTGACTCAACCACACACAGGGAGACTACTACATGACTGGCATGTTGTTGGGAGGACAAATGAACTCAGGCTACAGGGAACTCAGAGGCAAGTAAATGGATGAAAAAGAAATCAACATTACAAAGAAAAGATGATAAAAGATGGACACCAAATCCAAACTGAAGAATTGAGGAAAGCTTCCTGCAGGTAGAGATACTAGAAGAGAGTCGCAAAGAACAGGTTGGGGATGACAGAGGAGTGATCAGAGCTGTCCACATAGAGCAAGAGCCACAGTACCTTCTAAATATGGCAGGTAGTTTCTTATACCTGGATTCAGACTGAAAGAAAAGGAATGACAGCGGTAATGAGGCTAGAGATGCGAGCAAAGACTAAATCTTGAGGCCTTTGTATATAGCATTCTTAAAGAGTTTACATAATTAAAGTGTATTTTGGTGCAGTGAATGAAATGGTTAAATTTGTTATAGAACACTCACTACGGTAATGTTGTGGAAGACCTACAAAAATCAAGAGAAAAGGACACAAGACCAAGTAAGAGGCATTTCAAAAGCCAAGACAGTAGTGAAATAATAAACAAAAATGGGAGACAGAATGAAGAATTACTTCAGATCTATAAACAATAGAATGTGGTGGTGATACAGAAATGAGTCTAGGATGAAACCCAGCTTTCTTGCTTGAGTTATTGATTGGATGGCAATATGAGTCACCAAGTAAAGAATGTAAAAAGAATAACAGGTAAGCACTATGACTGTTCCAGAACTAAATATTGAAGGTGGCTTTTAGGAAGTATGATTAAATGAGGTCATACGGATTGTGTCATAATCCAATAGTATGGATGGTATTACAAGAAGAAAAAGCATGTTCATGCACTGGGCTCTCTCCCCAGCCCCCTTTCTCTCTTTTCTTCCTTTCCTCTCTTCCTCCCCAGTTCCCTCTACATGCAAGCACCAGGAAGGACCATGTGAGACACAGTAAGAAGACAGTCATCAACAAACTGGAAGTGGCATCAGACACTAAATCCTACTAAGACCTTGATATTGGACTTTACAGCTTCCAGAATTGTTAGAAAGTAAAAAACATAAAACAAAGGGCCTGAAATGCATCCAGATATCTGTATTAGCAATAAATATGAATGGGTTAGACTCATTTACTATAAAATAGACTCAACCCAGATCTCAAAAATGATACTGAGATTTGCAGATTAGTCTTCAATATTACTTACATTTTTAAAAATATATAGAAAAATATGTTACATATAGACATATATATACTTTAATCCTATACAATTAAAAAGACACATTCTAAAATTAATTATACTATTATTTAAAAATATATTCTAAGTAAAGGGTTCATTTTTCTCCAAAGTATGTTCTTTCCTAATTGCAAATTCCCTGAAACACAGTGTATTTTTATAAAGACATTCACCAGATTCATATCCACTTCCAGAATATACATTTAAGCTATATTTTGTGATGTTTCTTAATTAAATTCCCTCATTTACTGCTCACATATAACAAAGTGAATGTCAAGAGTTGAAAGGAAACTCAAAAACATGTAGCTCCCAGACAAGTTACAGCTCACTGAGCTTAAGTTATATAATAAATCAGACCAGACACATAACTGGGATTAGAATTAACTGCTATTAATCAACTGATTATCTGAAAGGTAGAATTTACATATATCACATAAATCACATCATATAAATAGATATATGTATATGTCATATAAATAGATATATGCATATAAAACACTGGACTCTAGAGGCAGTTAGCTGCACATAAAGCACTCCAGCCACATAATTTTCTTGGAGAAACAATATAAAATGTGCAGAAGTGTTAAGGTTGCATTACTGAATTCTCAGGTACAATTCCTACACCAGCAACAAATTCTCCAGAAGAATTACCTCGGCTCCTGCCTCCTGCTCTTTTGCCTGCCTGGAATAAGGCAATCCACCTCTGGGCTCCAGAAGACTGAGTCCTTGATGCTGAGTGGTGCTTAGGAAAAGCATGGAGACTCAAAGCATACCCAGGGAACTCTGAAACAAGACCAGCTGTTCTGTTAGGACATTAGCTGGAGGAGAAGGTGACAGTACAGAAGATAGCTGTCATTCCTCAGCTACCCTCTCAGAGACAGAATTTTTACTGTGTTTGTGAGATACCATTGATGATATTGGGGCAAAACAATACCTAGCTTTGTTAGTACTAATGTATTCCTAAAGTAAAGTCCTAAGGGATAGTAGAAAGAGATAGTATTTCCAGTACAGACAAACTTTAGAATTGAGAGGAGAGGGTAGACCAGAAAAACATAAACAAGACTGCTTCAATTTATCTCCCTACCCAACTATCTCAAATTCATGCTCTTCACCCAAGATCATTATCTAGGGCTTTTCCCTTGAAGTTTAAAAATAATTCTACTTTCACCATTTCCCTAGAACTGTTTCAAAATATTTCATTCTGAAATCCTTTCTACAAAAATTACAAGAGGTGTTATTAATCACACAGCCTACTTAGATATCACCAAGTTGTAAGTATTATACATTTTCATCCTTCTGCGTCAATCAAGGCCTTCTAAATTCAATGTGTGGCTTCCACAATTTCCCCTTGCATAAGAATAAAGACAAAGTTTACAGATTTTACTCAGAAAAGGACGGGCTTCGATTTCTGACAGGAAGTCCTCTGGGAAGAAGGCACACATTAAAGTGATATTCAGTGTGGCTGTGTTTCTCCCCTGGACTATGCTTGTGGTAATGAGTGTTTGGCAACCCTGCTGATTCTCTGCACAGAGAAGTAAGTAGTTATGCACTGAGAAGGTCCTGTGAACAATCTGCTCACTTGCTCCCTCCGAGACCATTCCTTGCAATATCTTATATGCAGTAATTTTCAACTCTTAAATTCAGCTGGCAGGAGAAATAAACACTTTTTGGAAGTATGTATCAATGTTTGAAAATTTCAAGTATATTACTTGAAGACAAAAGAAAATTTTCTAAGCCTTCACTCTTTCCAAGCACATACCTTGCTAATGTGCATTTTATAGATATAAAAGTTGGGGTCAACCTAACTTTCTCTAGGTCAAGTAACTTTGACCTTTTATACAGTAATCATATTACTATATTCACTAATATGTGGAGGTATCAAAAAATGTACATAATAAAACATCAACAATTATCTGAAAGTTTCAGTCAAAAGTAATCCAATTCAACTACAACAGGATTTGAAGGGCAGAAAAGGAGGAAGAAATAATAGGCTTAAAAGCCTTACTCAATCAGATTGAATGTCTACCCTGACTAGATTGCTCAGTATCAAGCTATTTAATTTTCTATATCTTTCTTCCAAAAGAAATAACAAACTCTATTCCTCTACTTAGGTACAAATTCACCACCAAATACTCACTTCAAGAGGCAAAAGTTTATAAATATATTTTCACAGTTGAGATATGTAAAATGTAGGCTAGATTTTAATCCAGAACATAAAACAATAATTTGCTATTTGAACTTCTGAAAATACTTTTCAAAACAACTAATACTAAAATGGCATTTAAGAATGAATTGGGAGCATGCCCTGGTGGCTAAGCAGATAAGCCCACAGGACTAAGTCCACATACAACCCAATACAATCAAAGGACCAGGGTTTGCTGGGGGCACAGACTGGGAGGTGGGGGGGAGGGGACAGCCAAGATGAACTTTTAAGTAAAAATAAATAAATTCATGCTTCTTCCTCCTCTCTTCCTGACTGCCTACTTGTCATCACTACTCTCTACACCTTTCCTTAAAAAAGATTTGATTGGTATTGCAACCACTAGAAAGATTCTTCCAGAAAGTAAGTCTCTACAAGTGACTTTATGTAGGTATAAAACTGGTACTATTTTTATCATTTGAAAAGAAACTATGTATGCACTAGCTTTCATATACCCATTTTCTTAAATAAAACATACATGCTTTACACACATGCATTTCCTTTAATCCTAACAATAGTTTATTAGATACACCTATTATCAAGTAAGAAAACTTGAGGCTCAGAAAATGTGTTTCATGCGACATTCACAAAGCTTATAATAGAGTGAACATGTCAAGTCAACTCAAGTCTGAATAACATCAAAGTTAAGTCCTTTCCATAAAATCATATTCCATACTATAATACCTTCAGATTTATGAGAAGCAGGCCACCAAGCTTTGAGAGTGTTTAGGCTGCTTTATAAAGTTATCTTAAAAGAACATCCTACTTAATGTATTACTGTGAGATGCTATGAAAGTCCCTTATTGTCTAAACAACTGTTGCAAAGGGAAGCACTAACAATAACATGTCACCTGGAAATTTCCCCTGGAGAAATTAGCACAAAAAAGCTATTGCTAGTATTAGTATGTCTTCTATTAGTGTCAAGATGCTAATGGATCCATTTTGTTGTTTCAAATGTTATCAGATTAACCAGGTGTGTTAAATCGGTAACTCCTTAACACAAATGAATATTGATCATTTCTGGAATCTGACTTGCAAAATATACCAGGCCTTGCCTATGTAGTAAAGCACATGCTTTAGGACATCTCCTTTCCTGTTGCTGAAAACTCTGCATATTTTTTGTACTATCAAGTATTCTAAAAATTACTGCTACAATACTTTAAAAGACATAGAAGTGAACCCAACAATTAAAAACTCCATAATTCACTTTAGTCAAATAACTTACAGTTGAAAGCATTATCTATGGAAAAGACATTTGGAGTGTAAACAGTTTTGATGCTTGGGGAAACAGATTTAAAAACAACAACAACAAAACAAGGGAGGAGAGGAAGGAGAAATAGTGAAGAGAGAAAGAAGGCGAAAGGGAGAAGAGAGAAAAATGGAGTAGCAAGAAGATAATTTAGAAAGTCCTCAGAAAATTTCTCAGCATTCACCAGGCTAACAGGAGGTGGAACAGGGTGTTGACTGAGGTTACAGATTCACAGGATGAATGGAATCATTCCCCTGCCAAAATGAAATCTGATCTCAAAGAAAGAACTTCAATTCTATCTTCTTTCACCCACCAAGTCATCAAACACAGCAAGAACCATTAAGTGAGCCACTTTTTCTTGTGACTCAGTTGTCAGAACCCCATAAAAAAAAGAATGTGAAAGTGCTTAGCAAATGGGGAATGTTACAGAAGCATTAGACATCAATAGCATTAACATCAGATCGGCTAACGAACTTTCTAATTTTTAAGAAAATCAACAACAAAATATTTACACACACACCTCTATAAAACAGGTCCCCCAAAACCACTGCTTTATTTCAGCAAATTTTAACTAAGCATGTATATCTTCCTAAGTGTGGGGCACAGGTGAATTTAGCATGAGGATACTTACACAAGGATCTTCCATTTTCATTCAAATAAATACACATTTTCTTATCTAATTTTGTATTTTTTTTTCAACTGATGGTCATCCCAAATTTTGTAAATGACAGGCTGGCAACAATACGTATCTGCCTCTATCATGAAACATATTACGAAAAATTTTTTTTAATTAAATTGAAAATTAAAATATTCTATGAGTTCTCAATTCAGTGGAAAACAGTAATTGCATTGTAAGGTAATGTGCTCAGTTATGTGATAGGGCAGAGAAATCCAATGCTGTGAGTAGGAGTTAGAATTTGGAAGAGATGTGGCATGTGAGTTATCTAAGAGAGTGTAGGAGAGCCAAGAAAGGAAAAGGTATCTCTAAGGCAAGAACATTGACTAAGACAATGAAATACATAAAGAAACCATAGATTTTATGACAGTGATTTCATAGTACTGGGTTAGTGAACAAGACAGTCCTAGGGGAGAAATATTTCCATGTCCTGCTGAGACTTGCTCTACAGGCATACAATGCTAGGTATGTAGACAGGAAGGAGAGGGGGAAGTTACTAAAATTGGAAAAACAATTCTGGCAATAGGGTAAATAATTCACAATGAGAAAAAATAACTAATGATAGTACAACCAGAAGTCAAGCTGTTAAAATAGCCTGATGAAAAAATAACCTGAGTCCTGATTAAGGTAATGACAAGAAACAAGAGGGGAGATAGCTACATTCCTTGGAAGAATCAAAAGGATTTAGCCGCCACTAGATGATAAGCGTTGGGGTCAGAGAGATTGAGTGAGTGACAGCAATAGGGACTGACTCTGAATGTTTCCAGTCAAGAAACTAGAAATATTGGACATTGTTAGCGTAAAGAACAATAGTAAAAAGTGAAATGCCATCGTTTTTAGAGGAAGGGGTACAAATGTATCCCTTTTGGACACACTGGGCTTGAAATACCTCTATAGAATAGGAAATATAAGAATTTAAGCTACTTGAAACAGGATTTTTTGTTTTGATTTGTTGTTGTGGTTATTGGTAACTTTTTCTCACAAAGCTTTATTTCCAGTACCAGAAAGTGACTAGTCTAGAGTATGCACTCAGTAACTAGTGGTTGAAAGAATTACTCACTTACACATGTGGATCTAAGGAGAAAAGAACTTGGAAATGTAAGAGTAGAGAATCACTAGGCCTCTTGATAAAGAGTAACAGGAAGAAGGTATAAATAAAGAGGGGAGAACTAAGGTTAGAACCCTATGGAACTTTATATTTAAAAATATAAACTACGATTTTAGTTGTAAATCTCAATGAGAAACAAAGACCCTTTAGGTCTGATCTTTCTAAATAAATGCTATTTACAAAGCACCTACTATGACCAACACACTAAGCAAGGTAGCAAGGTACAATGTTACTGTTTATTTTGCAATACTAAATAAGGCTTACTTGATATCACTTTGGTATAACTATATGTGAAGACAAATTACTTATGGATGACAACCTAAATAAAGACAAGTTAAATATAGGAGAAATGGAAATACTGTTCATTTCAAACAATCATCTGTGAAGGAAATTAAAAATCATACCGGAATCTAAAACAGCATACTCAGTGATGAAATAGTCTGTATAAATGGAAAACATATCTAAAAATTATAAATGGTCTTGTTTCTCTCTTATTCCCCTCCATACAAAACCAAAATAAATATACCTTAGGATCTTCTGTTAATAAACTACACATACATTCAAGAAAAAATAAAATGTGTCTATGACAAAAGCAGTGTTTAATACTCTGTACTAAAGCACTACTAGAGAGAATCTTGTTATTCCTCTGATAACAGAGATATCACATTCTAAATCAGCAAATAAGCTTGTCAGTCAGTGGTGTCTATATGAATGAGAATACAGTGAAGAAGTCAGAAAAGAAAAAAGATAATTTTCATCTGGTTGGCAGGATTCCAAGTAGGTCAAATGAGAAAATTACTTAAATAAATCCAAATTAATATGAACATATCTGAACACGAGTCTTAGCCATATAAGAGATTTGTAAAAAAGCATGGCCCAATCTAATTAGAGAATTACTAATTCCAGATAATTGTCAGGCTACACTATTTAGTTACCAGTGTAAATCCATAGGACTCACTAAGGCTATCTTGACAACTGGTATTTTCTCCCTGAAAACATTTTAAAGATCTTATGCTCTTTCAATAAACATGACTATTTGCTTCTTAATTAACTCACTACTATTTAATTATATCCATTAACTCTATTTTACTATGGTACTCAAAGGAGTAAACATTAATATTACGATTATAAATCAGCATTTACTTTCGTAATAATCCAAAGAATACATCTACTTTAAATAGTGTTAACTCTGGTACTTAAAAAAATTTTTTTGCAGCTTAATTTCAATTAAGTGATCAGAAAATAGAGAGAAACATATAAATGTCAAAAATTGCCCAACAAACCTGAATGATTCCAGCCAGAATAACATGTTTTCACAAAATAATGATTATTCCTTTCTCCAATTCTTGGTATGTTTGATAATCTTAGCAGTAACATATACTGAACGGCAGTCAATTTGGGTAACTCAGTCACCAAATTATTCTTTTGTTATTCAATTCACTATGTGATTGTCACATAAATCTATCACAAGCAGATAGAAATAAATCTGTCAAAAATAAAAAAAATATATAAGCAAGGCAGGAGAATTAAGAAAGCATTCTGAAAATAAAGCTGTGGGCTCAATACTGAAACCCACTACACTGTGCTTTCTATTCTTTACAAGGAGAGACAGAAAGGTTTGTAGGAAGTCTCAATACTCTTAAACCTACTTTGTAAGTAATCACTGAAACAGCTTTAAAAATTAGAAAGTTGAAATCTCTCTATTTTACAATTACCAGTAGCTTTTAAAAACTATTTACATATTTTGAAACTTCACATAACATAGGACATTTAAATTTTATCTAAGAAACACATGAATTTGAGAAGACTGAAAAGCAACTGTCAAATACAAAAGTCTAACTCACAAATTTGAAACTTCTGAATGGTATGTCACAAAACAAACATATGCAGAAATAAACAATAATAAATTATAAGACAAGCAACACGGAGGAATCCCAAAGAGTGAAGTGGGACCAAAAGGGAACACATATTGTGTGACTATTTATTCAAAGCTCTAAAAAATGCCAACTAATCAATGGTGACACAAAGTAAATCTGTGGTTGCTTGAAAATGGGAAATAGGTAGGTGGGGAGGCAGGAAAGGATTACAAAAGAAAATGAGGAAACTTTTGGGGATAATGAATTTGTTCACTACCTCAATTGCCACGATGGTTTCACATGAACCAAAATTCAACAAAATGTACACTTTCAGTGCCATTTTTCACATCAATTATAAACCATACCTCATAAAAGTTAAATAATCCCCCCCTCTCCTTGAGAAAAGGGTGGAGCCTGAATGTCCTGAGTTTAGCACCCAACAGTCATATATTGAACTTACGGAATTGGTTAGGGAGCAATAACGCAAGTACAGGGAGTGTTCCTTTGTCTTCCTACCTCAGACACAAAACAGATCTAAAAAAGTGACTTATTCTGATCCAACACACGCATCTGTCAATCATGTCAGAATAAAGAGGTATTTCAGTGCCACACTTTTCTAAAAGGGAATAGTATGACTACATTTACTACTTTCCCCAATAACTGAGACCACCCTCTCCAGTCCTATAGTAAGAAACAATTGTTGCCCAGAGGTGGAGTTAAGATGAAATATCATTGGAAAACTGGAGGGGAGAAAGGAGTGGGGACACCTAAAGCTTTATGAACTTTATCCAGTAATGTCAGAGGCAAAACAGAACCTGATAAAGGGGCTGATGGAAGTATACAGGAAGAGGGGCATTCCTTGTAAACATCAGAGAGGACTTTTTAAAATTGTGGACTAATTGTTAATCTTTGTATTTCGATCATCACAATTCTGTTAAGTTAATGATGTCTTATAAGCACAGTATGACAGATTTCCATGACCGTTTTCAACAGTGAGCTCCTCAAATCAAGGGTCCACCCAATTACATAGTTATTCCAGACTTAACTACAGAATTATGTTATATATTTAAGTTTAAGCAAAGATCAAGATTTAAATACATGTTCTCACCAGTGTCCCCTGAGTCACATGGTGGTTAGCCATTTTTCACTCCCTCAACAGTCAAGAGGCATTGGTTCAAACAAATGTTGTTACTGCCAAATTCAAAAGTATAAAATATTTAATAATGTCAGATCGTATTAACCTCACTAAAAAAAAGAGCAATTGGTAAAATCTATTAACAGTTCTACGTCTTCATTTGTTTTTATCAAAATAGCATAAATTTCCTCATAAAATGTATTTTCCTTTGGGAGGATGGTACCAAAGTAACTAATTAAGTGTTTTGTTTTGCCTTTTGTGCATGTCCCTGACATGCATGTTTTCAAATGTGCTATTTTTATTGTCCAAAAGGTTACTAAAATAATTATCTTAAATTTTTTACTATATAGTTTTTTAATGTAAGAACAAACAGCAAAGTGTCCCAAAATGTACCCAAAATGTCAACATTAAATCACCAACACAAACTTAGGTTTTTCCTTAAGATGATTTTGGTAGCAGATCTGTGTCTCCTTTTTCTTACAAGAGTCTCCTTTTTCACTTTCCCTTCATAGCACCCTAGATCTAGAGGTAGAGTGGTTTCTAAGAAAACAACAATGAATGCTATTTTGTAGATATAAATAAAGCCAAAAGAAAGATAAAGATAAGAATTCCCTAAACTAAACAAATTTAATCACCACAGGCAAGGGAAAGAGAGCAAGAATTTCAGTCATGTTTTACTTTTAATTTTTTTTAACTCAGCAGGCCAAATTTGGAAGAACTGATAAAGCAGTTCACTAACTCAACAAAGATAATCTCAACACCTGAAAATACAAGTTTTTGTTATATTATTACATGTGTGATTTAAAGAACAAATTTTCCATTTTAATAAGACTCCAAAACAACTATGAAATGCTTAAAACACTAAGATTTCATCTTTGCCTAATTAAACATTCTACCCTTTTCCTTAAAAGAAAGTTGAAATATTTTAAGAAAAATAACGTCTTTATGAAACAAAGAGAAAACCCATGCTGTCTACAAGAAGGAAGGGCAAATTTCCCAGTGAACACCAGGAGAAAGAAAATAAGGGTCCTCAGGTAAAAGACAAAACACCTTTTTCCTCAAATAGCAGTTTCCATTTCTTTGCAAACATCAAACTAGCACAATACTGCTTAGACTGTCACGAAAGCCTCCTACATGATATCCCTCCCTATCCTGAATCAGTCCATTGTGCAAGGTCTCACTAGTTTACAGTCTAGGTTCCTAACAACTTTGTTATGGGCTGAGCTGTGCCCACTCCCCCAAAATTCATATGTTGTGTGAAGTACTAACCCCCAAAACCTCAGAATGTGACTGGATTTGGACAAAGTCTTTAAAGAAGTAACTCAGTTAAAATGAGATCATAAGGATGGAACTTAATGACTTATTCTTATAAGAGATAAGGGCACAGACAGGCACAAAGGAAAGATCATGTGAAGACACAGAGAAAAGACATCATCAGCACGGTGTCAGCAAACAATCCTATGTACACCTCTACCTTCTATGAATCTTTGTAACTTACTACATGTGAAATAATTTTTATTTTTTCCTCTGTTTTTGCAATGAAAGCAGCAGGAGCAGTCTCGTACATTTATTTTGTATTCTACCCAGTGCCTAATCCAATATATCATAACTCCTAATCCATCTATTACTATCTACTAAATGAATACCTCAGATAATCTCAGGAGACACTTCATAAGAAAACAACAGATTACTTAATATTTAACAATGATTTTCTTTATTGATGTCATTTCTCATCTCCTTATTCACCCACAGAGAGCCTATTCTATACATGGAGTGTGTCAGCTTTCCCATATAAACTATCATTTCCCAACTGTATTTCTATAGGTGTTTTCCTATACATGGCACTAATTTTTAAAAGAAAATACTACCTTTCCTATTACAAATGTGGGATCGATAATGGGTATAATAATGCAAGTATGTCAAATGAAATTCAACTTTAGACCAAATGTATTTTTGCAAAAGCACATACTCTGTTTAGGAATCAAAATGTTGACATAATATATCATCATTCACATGCACCATCGAGAGGTGCTGAATTCTATGGGAAGTTGTCTGCATCTTTATTTTGAAGTAAAGATTCTTCTCTATGTGTTGTTTAGTAGATGTGGTTTGCTCCAGCACATATGGGGACATTTCCAGTCCAATACATCAATATCGCCTCAACTTATTTTAATTCACAAAGTAGTTTGCACATATTACTAACATACAAAATGGAACCAACCTGTCAACCTGAGAAATCAAATCTATGATTTCACACTTGGGAAGTAATGTGAAGAAAAGAATCTTAAACTGAGGACAGTTATCTTCCAGGCCCTCATTGTTAAGTGTCAGCTAATTCTAAAGCCTTTAATCTAACCTCTAGACAATGGATCCACCTCTACACAGCAAAGCACAGCATCCCCACCTAAGCAGCTAAAGGCTTTGCACTAATGCAAAATTACAATTCCAGGATTTCCAGGAATCTCTCAGACCACTCTCCAAATTGCAGAGATAGAGAGAACTCTAGGGATAGTCTTTACTGTCTCCTGGTATCTGTGTGCTCAAAATGAAATGTAAAGAGGCCTTGAAAGTGCAAACAAGGCAAAGTCTACATGATAGGAATTTGGAACACACTAGAAACACTGACTGTCCTCTCCCTTCCCAAGTCACAACTATCAAGTTTAGGAGATAAAAGGAACAGAGTAGCTGAGAAACAAAATCAGAACAGAGAGGAGAGATGAAAATATGAAATACTGTACCAAAAGGAGACAAGGAAAGAAAAGAAATACATGTTAGAGGTATGGTACACACATGCATTAGCAGCAATATGTGGAGAAAAAAGGTCATCAGTTTTATCAAATGAGGTCGGAAAAAGGAGTGGTGAAGAGTCAAGGTCACTCACAACTATCTTGGCTGAAGTGAAAACCTGCCTACAGAAAGGAACCCCTAACCCCTGCTTCTCTCTACCTAAATAGACAAAACTGCAATTCCCACCATGCTAAGGTAACAAAACAGGTAGAAATCGCTAGAATTCACTGCAGAAAATTTTCAAGTATGACTATATTAAACTTAAAATAGTGAAATACAGTTTCCGCTGCCAATCAAAAATCCCACTCAATATTAGATCCTACCAGAGAAGGACACGAGAAGGTCAAGAAAACTTCTTCAGAGTGAAACTTGGAAATGAAAAAAAGTTCCACACACTAACTTTATTTGTCCAGCTACTGGGGGGTGGGGGGGGGGGGGTCTGCCAGATCTGGGGACACCAGAAACAAGGGTTACAAAACAATGAAATTAAACAAGGCACATCACAAAAGGGAAAGGTATTTTAGCAATACTTGAAATGCCTGGTCCTTGTCTGCAACTTGTGTGGTTGGCAAATTGGGTGGTAGCAACTTGCTCTTAAAAAGTAACATAATAACTATTTCAGACTTTGAAGAGTACATATCTCTGCCTCAACTTGACAACTACTCAATTCTATACAGTAGCTGTCATAGCCAGTAAGAATGGGACACACAATAGGAATGATTGCTATTATGCTTCCATAAAACTTTACATATGGACAATGAATTTTGGATTTCATATAATTTTCAATCCGTGAAATATTATCATTTTGATTTTTTTCAACCTTTAAAAATGTACAAATCATTCCTAACCACTAAAATAAACCTTCAGGAAAATACAGGCTGCAGCAGGCATTTTGGGCTCATGACCCTATGATTACAGAACTCCATTTTAAAGGCTGCTAATGTGAACTCTGAATGGATATAGTGCACAACTAGATATACCTGTCCATCTGTAAACTGGCCCTTCAGCACGCAGGAAACAAGCAACCCAGACAAAATAATCTCCACCACCCTTCTGCACCCTCAGCCCTGCCATGCAGCAAGGGCTCAGGTGCATCCATCCAGAGCTTTGTACTGTATTAGAAGTTCAAGTCAAGTAACTTCAAGGTTTGGAGGGGCTCAAAATTTAACTGTTTACCTAAATTCTACCCAATACTAAAGGATCTATGATTAGACCATACCAAAACTTCACTGCAGATGCTCTATACTCAAACTCAACTTGGAAAAACTCTCAAATTCCAAACCACCAACCCTTCGTTAACTTTTCAGATTAAATGTTACTTAGTCTGTACAAAGTAATCTGAAAGAGAATTGTCTACGGAAACGCAAAAGGGATGTTTACACCACTGCGGTCCACCAAAGTTGGACGATAATCTAGACATTTCTCAAGATTCTTCTCCTCCCAACATTCTGGGCTGAAGTCATGGTTCTCTTTTATCTGATGATACTGAGGAAACACTAGCCTCTACCCGCACCCTCCCCACCAAGGCACGCAGCGTCCAGGCCGGGTTCTTTCCCTACAGAGCAAACGCAGCTACCCCGACCTCGCAGTTAAAGTCCCGCAGCCCCCTACCCGAGCCCTGCGCGGCGCAGCTGCGGCCACCTCCCGCCCTCGCCTGGCCCCTCCTCCTCTCCGCAGACCCAGCTTGAATTTCCTTGTGATCTGCAGGAAAGAATACCCTGGCCTCCGTGCTTCTGCAAAGGACGCAAGCAAAAACTGACACCATCACCAACGCCAATACACAGAACTCCCCAAGAACAAAGCATCCTCCCAACAGCGCTTCCCTAAGAGCATCCAGCATCCCAGGGCTCCAAACTAGCAAACAAAGGCTTCCCAAACACCACGGGGGAGGAAGATGAGGGGGAAATACGCCCACCAAGGGGAGCCGTGAATGTAGGGGCACAGGCGCCCCAGGGGGAGGATGCACCAATTAACCGCGCACTCCGCATTCCCCGCAGCCTGGACTTGGGACGCCAGTCGAGGGGCATTTCGCTCTCCTGGACCCCCACTCCGCAGAGCCGGGCACCACTGAAGGGTGTTCAGTCAAGAGCGCGGCCACAGTGACACAAGCAACAGGCTCCCGCGCACCGGAGCGCCCGCCCCTGCAGCGGGGTCCCCTTCCCGTCACCATTACTGCGTCCCTCCAGGGGAAAGGAAAGAAAAACTTTTGATTGCGTCTAGTACAAAAGGCAGGGTGGTTGGCTGCAAGGATTAGGGCTAACGCTCTGGGCCGGTGTACAGAAAAGGAAACTTCCAGCTCTCATTCTTTTAAAGGGCCAGAGCCGCCCAGGCTTCCCTTTACCGCCGGGCCGCACGGGGTGGGGCGAAGGCACCGCGCCCGCCGCCCGCCCACCCCACGCGCCCCGCGCGCCCAGGCCCGGCGCCCGCGCACCTCCTCGGTCGGCGCGCGCAGGACGCGGGGGCGCGCTCCGGCCTTTCGGCCCGGGCCCCAGCGCCGCTTACCCGGCTCGCGGCGGCCGCCCGAGGCGGGGACGCGAGAAGGGCGGAGAGCTGGGGAGCCGGGGTCGCCGGGGCCGCGGGGAGCCGAGCCGAGCCCCGCCTCGCCTCGCCCACGCTCGCCCTCCGGTCTTCTGAAGTAACGGCGCGGCGAGGAGCTTCAGGATAAACGGGCATAGACTTTCACGCACCACCGAAAAACTTAATCCCGCCCGGCGTCCGGCCGCCCGCCCGCCGCAGTCTGGCGCTCCGCGACGCCCCCGCCCCCAACGCGCGCCGCACTTGCGCCGACCGGGGCTGCTAGAGAGGCGGCGGTAGCCGGGCCCGGGCTGCCGGGGCTGCGTGACGCCTGCGGCCGGCGGGGCGGCAGTCGGCCTCGGCCAATCACGGGGCGCAGCCGAGCCTGCGGCCCTGGGTTTTAAACTAACTGCTGGGGGCGCTTGACCTGGGACTTGGGGAATAGCCTCTGTGAGGTTGCCCCAGCAAATAAAGTGTGGCACGGTAAATGTGACTGACAAGTATGTCCCATGCAACGTTTGGGATATAATTATTCTAAAGTATTATTGGTGTATCTGAAATGCCAGTTTAACTGGACATCCTGCATTTTGTTAAATCAGGCAACCTGTGGGAACTGGTAGCCTCTGTCTTGTTCTGGGGCCTTATAAAAAAAGTTTTATTATGTGAACTGTCCTATGGAAGCCTTCCTAATGGGTAGCTTGTTAGGGTACTATTGGATGGTGATGAAAAGCACTTTAATGAGAAGGCATGGAGAAGGGGTGACCTAATACCCTCACTTTCAAGTAACTTTTAGCATGCCAGTGTGCATACTTAGAGCTATGATCCAATGAAAAGACAAAAGGGAACGATTCAGAATTGCATGGTACCAGAAGAAGAAAAAATAGTCATTTCTATTTTGAGACATTTAAGATTGTCTTTCTGATATTATTGAGGCCCATGAATCTTTCCTGTGGAAGACTACTGCTCCCTTTTTCAACAGATAAGTCTAATAGAATAAAAACATCAAAGGATACTCAGAAGTCCTATTTTTTCTTTTTTCTTTTAATATCTTGAATGAAAGTAGTTGTTTTCTTGGCAGACTTATAGTTCTTTTGCTCTGTCTACTAAAACAGTTTCCATTTCTCTAAAATCACTAAATATTTAAGGAGAAACATCTTTTTTAATTTATGCAAGTCTTGGACTGGTTGTTGAGTAAAGTGAGCTCAGTGCCCTGGGAGGTAAGAGGACCATCAGCCCAAGGCTCCTTGTGCTTTCACAGATTTGCCCACAAGGGGAATAAAACTGACTATATTTCTTCAGAGTCTATCGATACTCATCTGCCCTGGGTGCTTTGAAAATGAAAGTGAAGTTAGAAAGAAGGGAAAAGTCATTACAGCTGATCTTCAATGCATCTCTGTCTTATGTAACCTACCCTTCAGCACTGCGTGTGAGAGAGACAGAGACAAAGACAGAGACTTTGCTCCACAGCTAGTCCCTCTCCAGCTACAATTCTTTCTCCTTTCTCCTACTCAGTTAAATATCTTGAAATCAACCAACTGTGACCTGGTTTCCTGCCTCATCCCTACACTGAATGTGTTCCAGCTAGGGACACCGATTGATGACTTCTCTCTACCTAAATACAATGGATATGTTTCTCTTCTCATATTCCTTGTCCACTGAGATGCATTCATAACTTTGAGCATTCTCTTCTTAAAGTACCACCCCCACATAATTCCATGAAAATCACACTCTTAGTTTGGCAAGTTCCCCTTTCTTCGGGGCAAATGTGTTAAGACCTGAAGCCTATACAATTTGGTGCTTTCATATAAGAAGAAACAAAGAAGATAAAAAAAGATATCTTTTTTTAAAAAAGTTTTCAAAATTACAACAAAATATATGGCCATGTAAACACATTGCTAGGGCTCCTCCCAGGCAAGAAAAGAACCCAGAATCTTAAGCTTCGTTACCTTTCAAGGTAGACTTACCTCAGTCCTCAGGTCATTCTTCAGTCTTCTTTTCCAACTAACTCATCCTAATCTTTACATTCTAGAATTCCTCAAGATTCAGTTATAGGCTTCTTTTCATTTTGACTCTACCCTAAATAATTAATGATCACTTCTAACATCTTTTGGGTAAGGATTCCTAAATTTTTTTTCCAAATTTCAATTCAGACTTCTCTACATAGTAGCATTTGTTCAACTTTGCAGTTTTCCAGTTTCGATGTCTCAGTGAATGATACCACCATGTATATAGCTTTATGACTCCACAAGTTAGTATAAATCCATTGTGATATATTGTACCCTATACTATTGCTTCATAGTATTCATCCTACTTTGTATTTACTTTTATAAGTATCTATGCAGTCTCTCGCTCTTCCCCATTAGACTATAAACTCCAGGAAAGTAGAGATCAAATCACCATTTCATCCTCAGAGCCTAACAAAATGTTTAATAACTAGTTAGAGTTCAAATGACATAGGATGAATATATAGTTGCAAGGATGAATAATTTGTCTATACAACTTTTGTGTTCTTGCCATAGAATCATCTCATGACATACTATTTGAAGAGGATTCTCTAATTGCTTAAAAATTCCAAAGGGTCCCTCCTCTTTGAATAGTAAAAATATTTTCATTTGTCATTTTCAATTCTGGTCATTCTTAAATGCAAAAAAAATATAAATGTATGAAATACTGTTGTCTAGGACAAGTTTTGGAGAATTACATTAAGTAGCTACTGAAAGTATTGGAGGGTCTTAAAAAGATAAGATGACATTGGCATGTATTCCACTGAGCTATAGAGAGAGAGTCCATAACCCTGAGTTATGGACATCTGATATATGATCCCACAAAAAGGAGAAGTCAGTTGTCTGAAGAAAAAAGCTTTCTAGGTAGAAATATAGCAGTGCATTACAGGAAAATAAAAAACATAGTTGACACACCCTGATGGAACTGTGGTTAGGTCAGTCTCCTCTGACGAAACAAGCCACATACCCCTGGGTTCGAGTACCAGGTTGGGGGCAAACAGCCATTATGAACAAGTGATTCTGCATTTCTAACAAGCTTCCAAGTGATGCAAATGTTCTTGGTTTATGCAGCATATGTACAAATCCTTGGATAATTACTCTCCAGCATGTGATCTACAGCCTAGGGTACAAAGAAATGTAAAGTTTCTTAAACAATCTCTATAGCAATCTAATGCTGATATAACATCCAAGTAAGTAATTTATTTTTCTAGTCATTCACTTAAAGTGCAGCAGTCTATGATACCTTGGAAATGAAAAACAAAAACCAAAAACCTGACCCTTCACAGATGGGAAAGACTGCCTTAGTACACAGAGAACTCTAGCTGAGGAGATAATATTCGCTTACTAAAAGGTCAAAGAATCCGCGAACACTGAAATACGGTTACAATGCAGAGTTCAAGAGTGGAAGCTAAATGTGCCTGCCAAGATTGCCATGGGAACACACTCTTCCCCCACCCTTCCGCCTCCCCCTCCCTGCCCCCTCCTTACATACAATACTCCTGGCAGCCAGGCATCTATTTCGCAGAGAAACACTTCAAAATGTCCTCATTAAATATGCCAAATGGCTCTGAACAAACACTTTCTCATTCTGGAATTTAGGGCTCCTGAGTGTCATGCGGCTCCTTTAAAAATGAGGTACATGAGTCAACAAGCCTTCCCATGTGCACAGAGACCCAAGCTGCTGCTCATTGCCTCATTATTCAATAGAACAGAACATCAAGAAACCCCAGACTTTCGAGGAACCAATTTAAATAAACAGTGTTAGAGGCAGAAGGGCAGCAAGATAAACAGGGACAGGATGATGGTGAGCCGTAATTATGGAAAATTTGAAAAACCTCTAAGAAAATTCTAGTCTATAGAGTTACATCCTCTGAATGGACCTTTAATTTCTCTGTGTGCTTGTGGTAAAGCCAGAGAGATGTCACATTTCTCAGTGAATTTGACTTATTAATACTTTTATCTGCTTTATACTCCTTTTTATTCTTTAACAAACTTCCACTGAGGTCATCTTTGTGTGTTCCTTCAAACTTAAAATTACCTGTCTATCTCACTGTGGTTGACCTTATGTATATTTCATCAGTTTAAGTGCTTTTAGTTACAAATAAGAGAAAACCCAATTATAACCAGTTTAAGAACTATACTAGTTTTAATGAGAATTATTTCATAAAAATGGAAATTCAAGAGATGTGGTGGGTTTCAGGTAAATGTGATCCAATGACGTGTCCAAAAACTCAATTTGTTTTTTCTATTCTTTGTGCCATCAAGGAGGAGAGGTATAACCTAAACCATACCGTGCAGCTTAAACAAGTTCTTTTCATTATCATCATTGCTTATTTTTCTTGACTTTTGTTTGTACAGCTGACTTGTATTTTGGTAGTATGTATAGAAGAAATACTTTAAAGGAGAAATTTCAAAATGGCATTCTGGCTTGCATATACCTGAGACAGTGACCCTGGAATAGTCTTTAGATATGTTCCTTCCCTAAAATATCCTGTTCCCAACACTTTCTTCCAGTAGTTTCTCTTGCACTAGAATATGATAGGATAAAAAGAAAATAAATTTATGGTCAGAAGGGCATAACCTGCCAGTGCCCTTTCTTTCTTCAGATATATGAGACAGAATCAGACACATTATAGATTTCAGTCTCTCATTCTATAAAAGTTTGTTAGATGAAGAGAGATAGATTATGTGCTCTCAAAAGAGAAAGAATTTTTACATTTTTCTCATGCCTGGGATTTTCTCTTAGTCATTCCCTCCTCCTAATAGCTTTCTCCTAGATATACACATACTTAGTATCCTGACATTCTTTTCCTTCTTTATCTTCTTTACAAGCTTATCTGTTTCCAATGGAGAAAAAATACATTGTTTAAAATGGTCTATTTTTTTTCTAATAGTGAACAAACTGGGGAAAAAATGTATCCAAACACCCCCACATTTTTTATTTGAGATACTAGAGGCCAATTAAATCATAAAATCAGTCATCCAGTAAACAGAATATAAAAATCTTTCTGAAAGCTATAATAAATTAGAACCACATATTTGTTATACATTAAATAACTCTTAGGCAGAGGAAAAATGCAAACATGCCATCTAGTTTGCACTTAAATTAAGCATTATTAATGAGAGTTACAGCTGGCTAAAGGAATGGAAATAGTCCATGGTAATACTCCATGGTAGCACCATTAGAATCCCCCCAAAGTCACTTAATCCTTGGGAAAGTATTTTGTTCAGAGTGTTATCCTGAGGCCTACAGCAACACTGACCACTGAGGGACTAACTTCAACCCAGACATAGACTCCCCACTGTTAGGAAAGCAGAACATAGACTGTGGAGGCACTGAAAATGTCCTCTGTATATTGGGAGATCAAAAATAGAATTTCAGGATGTCTTCTAGCAGATATTAAAGATCTTCTCTGGCTTGCCAATAAAAGTAGTGGCTTCTTCCATTAACATCACATTACCCTACATTATTTTCTTTAGCACATTTATCAAAGTCTAAAATGATTGCTATTCCCACACCTGTCTTTCACCCCCAGCTAGACTGTAAGCTCTTCCCACACCTGTCTTTCACCCCCAGCTAGACTGTAAGCTCATTGAAAGCAGAGGTCACATCCATGTCACATCCTTTACCCAGTGCTAGCTAGCACAGTACACTTACTTTCTCTTGTAATGTCTGGCTTCTACTGCCTGGCTGCATCTGTTTATTGCTTTCTCAGTGTGTCTGTTTTGTAAAAGTCTAACTCAAACTGATTTATAAAATAAAATGGATGCTGACCGATGTACCCACAAGTCCAGAGCGAAGGCAATGATCAGTTAGAGTTTAGTTAGGGCTCTGGCTTCATCTCTCTCTGATTCTTTCTGTTCTGCCTTGTCTCTCTGCCAGCTGCATATTCAGGCTGACAACTAGACAAACACAGAAGTTCCAGCTCTTACAATGACCCAGAATGTTGTCCAGAAACCATGCATTGCAGTTACTCGTTGTATAAAGTACCAAGTTATACCCTGAAGCTCTCTTGCAACATTCCTCTAATACTCCTTAAACTGAACTGGACCACAGGCCTGCTCTGAATATAGAGTAGTATAATTACAAAAGGTAAAATGTGTATATTTTAAGTGTACAATCTTTGACAATTATATACCTCCATGAAGACATCAACTAATCTAAGTTATAGAATATTTCCATCGCCTCAGAAAGCTATCTTTTGTCCTTTCCAGTCAATTGGATGAGTAATGGTGCCTTGACTAACTATACAGGAGTTAGTAGCAAAAAGTATAATCAGGAATACTGATACTGCTTCTGTTTAAAATGTTCGTATTTCATTCATTATGTATATTGATTTTTATTTTCTAAAGTAGTATATTAATATATAATTTATCTCAACTACTGGGTATTTTTAAAGACACTCTCTCCCCCTTAAATTTGGGTTGGAGGCAAATATTATACTCAACTCACTTCCCTTTTCCTAGTTGTAGTCCTGCCTTCAATGAGTCTCTCTGCCTCTCTGTCTATGTATGTGACCTCCACACAGGATTACCTTAGAGTAGCAGAACTTCTTACATGGCAGCTGAAGGCTCCAAAGTAAGTGCCCAAGAAAAGTCAGGAGGCCAGCAAGCATTCCTTAATTGATCACCCAGTGCAGTTTCTGCCATACTGCATTCATGAAGGCAATCACAGAGGCTCACCAGGTACAAGGAGAGGGGAGACAGACTATGTCTCTTTAGAGGAGAGCCAAATAATTTTCAGATGTATTTTAGAGTCATTTTAATTACATTGTTTTACAGCAAATTGTTGGGAGTAGTGAGTAACCCTTGTTTGATTATTAAAAATTCCCTATACAAATGAATTTTTTAAAATCCATCTTACACTCAATTTAAAGTATCTCTTCTTTGGCACCAGGCTTAGTTGGGTATTGTTGCTGTTATTCACTCCCTCTTCTCCATTGACTCACTGCTGTTTCTGGCTCATCCAAGTTAAGGGTAAATATCTCGGAATGAGATGAAAAGGGGCAAAGTATCTTTCTACTTGGCTAGATGTTAAAAACTGTCTTTAATGGCAGATATCCAAAGGCTAACTCTTTCTCTGAGGGATTAATTTAGTGAGTTATTTGGAGACCTCCTCCACTCTAGCTCCTTGAACCTCTGCCCATTATATGAGTTATATATCTTCTTATTGACCTCATAAATAGTCCCTGTCGACTCCTGTCACAGTACACCCCACATAGTCTCTTCCTGATAGGGTCTGCTCATCCAGGCAGACAGTTCTTAGAGGAAGTACTTTCAGAATGATGCTATTTTAGACCAGTCACCTTCCAAGTTGTCTATATGGCACCTATATGGCACCCAACTCAAATCTGCAGATTCGTCCTGGATATGCTACCAGAGGAAAATCTAGACAGCCTCTCCTTAAGCTTTATGTTCCTAAAATTTCACAAGATCCAGGTCAATTATCCCTAAAGACTTCCTAATCACACTATGTTTCAATAGCTGTAGCAAGCAAGACCCAAGTTTTATACACAACTCAGCAAACATCTGGCTTAGATACTATCATTCCCTCAAACAGGAAAAATCAGATGTGGTGAATGATTCTCTTGAAACTCTGTCTAGGGAAACATATCTAGTGAAACGGTGAAGAAGTAAGCACATGCCTCTGTCCACTATGAGAAGAGGAGAATTATAGTGTTCTCTACCAAGTGTAAAGTTTTCTTCAAGGAAAGCCTCACACTTAAAACACCTTTGGATTCCTATTCTTTTTGAAGGTAGCCTAAAGTGGAGGATGAGTGAAGAGTGTCAGGCTCTGTGTTGCATTGCTTAGTAAATTCCTTGGGGATTTGTCTAGTCCTTATATTTAGAAAATGTGGAGAAAATATTCTTTGGGTCCTGACATTGAGACTCTGTCAAAGCTTTAAGACAACAATAATGTCCCAATTGACATCAATAATGCTTCTATTATTCCATGTTAGAGTCACATATTTCAGTGCTTATTGTTGAATTTTGTCACATCTGTCTCATTTCCTGCATTAATAGCACATTGTTTTAATTAATATTGCTTTCTGTTTTAATAACTGGTAACTCACTGTTTTTTCTCAAAATTCTCATTGCTTTTCTCAATTGAAGTAATATTTTTATGACACTAAATAGGTTTCAGATACACTGCTTTTTCAATCAAAATCTATATAACATATATTTGCCACCCATATTCTAGTTTCCATCTGTCACCAGACATTTTACCCAATTTATATTTCTTTATGCCCCCTTCCTTCTGGTACCCACATTTTGTTCTTACAGGATGAGAGTTTGTTTTCCTTTTACTTAGCTTGCTCATTTCTAATCTACCTCATATGAGTGAAATCAGAGTTCTTATTTTCTCGGTAAGACTTATTTTATGAAGAATAATATGCTCTCATTCTGTTCATGTTATTTCAAATGGCAAGATTTCATCTATTTATGGCTGAGTCACTTTATTTTTCACATATATCACATCATTTTTTATCTACTCATTTGTCTCTAGGTACTTAGGTTGTTTATAACTCTTTGCTGTTGTGAATAATGCTGAGATGAACAGGACAATACACATATACCTCCAGATTAGTGTTTTCGTGTTCTTTGGATAAATGCACAAAAGTAGGATAGCTGGACCATGTGGTATCTCCAGTCTTAATATTTTGAGGAATAACCACACTTTTTCAAATGGTTGTACCAATTTCATTCCCACCCACAATGTAAGAAGTTTCCCTTTTTTGTCAGTACTTGGACCAAAGTTGTTGCTTCTTGTCTTTTGTAAAAAAGTCATTCTCAGGGGCATGAGATGATAATCTAATTATTGTTTTGATTTGCTCTGCTCTTTTAAGAGATATGTTCATGCTCCTGTTGGTCATCTATATACTTTTTTTTGAGAAGTATCAATTCAGATCTTGTGCTCACTTGTGTTTGATATTTTAAATTGTTAAGCTTTATTAGTTCTTCATATATTTTGGATATTGACTCATGTCTGCTATATATCATTTGCAAATACCTTCTCCCATTCAATAGATTGGAGCGTTTTAGTTAGCTTTTTAATTTGATATAGTTTCATTACTTTTGCTTTTGCTTCTCTTGATATTGAAGACATTATCACAAACATTGCTAAGGCCAATGTCAAAGAGCTTGTGTCCTATATTCTTCTATATATCTGAGTTTCTGCTCTTATATTCAAGTCTTTAGAATAGAATTATTTAATTATATACTTTAACTCATAGAAATCAAGAATATTAAGATAATATAAAAGATAAACTAAATGGAATTTGTGGTTTATATTTTCTTTTAATAGAGTGTAGTTATTTGCATCTGTTTTTGCTAGTAACAATTGCATATTTTATGGAATCTATTGATTATAGGTAAATACATAAGACTAATAAGAGTAATGGCACAGATACGTATTTCTTTCCTGGAGCATTTCCCTTTAAAAATGCAAGCAACTCAGGTACCCTGGTGGAGCAGGTGTTAAGCCTGGGGTGCAGCCCATAAGCCTAATACCCAGGTTCAAGGTCCAGGGCTGGAGGAGAACAACTAAAATGAACAACTAAATAAATTTTAAAATGTTTCCTCCTCCTCTCTCTTCCTGCCTGTCTGCTTTCTTTCTTCTTTAAGGAAAAAACAAACAGCCTGTCAGAGGCTACCTATCAAATTAATTCTTGATACAGTGTT
The DNA here is from genome assembly GCA_004363575.1 of Solenodon paradoxus. Lineage (NCBI taxonomy): Eukaryota > Metazoa > Chordata > Mammalia > Eulipotyphla > Solenodontidae > Solenodon > Solenodon paradoxus. Next base: position 847,522 of record RJWH01000220.1, on the reverse strand, counting down.
TAGTTATCAGATATACTTTGTCATTGTATAATTTTTTAATATTGATTATTTACAGGAAGTTTAAAATTGGTTGAAAATGAATAGTGAAAAGGAGAAAAGTGGAACTTTTGTAATTAGATTACATGTAATCTAAGTAACAATATGTGGAGACTGAGGTTACATGAATAATATTTAGTATAGCAGTTAGTATATTTAGTATGAGACAATTTAAAAGAGATTAGTATATATCTAGTAATGTATATAAGCCTTATTATACTATGTAATAATTATGTATACATAGCATGCAAATTCACTGAATTATTTTAATAATTCTTTTATGTAGACATGTTAGGTAAACTTGGGAGAGGAGAAAGAACAACTAGACTCAGTTAGAACAGTTTTATAATCTCTCTAAAGAAGAGTGAAATTTAGAGCCCTGAAAGAAAACTGGTACTAGCTACTAAATAGATCTGAAAGAAAGTCCTATACCTGGTTTGTTTGTTTTTTAATTTTGTTTTGTTTTTTATTTTTGGCAGATTTGCGCTCTCTACTTTGTTGTTTTGCTTCTATTAAGTTATAATACCTTTGAACACAGCAAAGATGGATGATAAGGGTGTGGTTACCACTCATTCCTCCGTAACTCATAACTGAATACTTGGGATGAGTCAGTCACTGAGATCCTTCTCCCAGGGTACTCGCATTCCAAACTGGGAGGCAGATATGAATGGATGAGGGCAGTGTAGAAGATCTACTGCTATAATTTTAATAAATATAAGAACTTCAGTGTTTTTCTAAGGTTATTAGGGGGCTACTGGAGAGTTTTTAAATGGGGAAGATGATCATGATATGATCAACTTGAAAAGTCTCAAAGATAAGCAGATGGAAATGATCTTGTCGGGATCAGACCTTATTTCTCCCTTCTTTTTGAGCTCAAGTGTAATGTATTTTAAGACTTTAACTAGGCCCAAACATAGAGTTCTGAGACAAAGAGCTGACAATAAACATGGAACAGTATGTGTATTAAAAATGTTCAAGAATATAATTGCCTTTTTATAGCCAGGTTCATAATAGTTTTTACTCAAACTCTGTTTTCCTCTTATCATGTTATCAGAATCTGTGTGCAGCTTGTAAAAATTATCTAGTTCCTAACTAAAAGACATCTCTACAACCAATTCCCTATTATACCTAATTGCTGGGCTTTCCAGAGTCCCCAGTGATATAGTTCCCAATAACTACACATACTATGTACAACAAGAACCATACTTCCAGCACTGCCCTGCTGCCATCACAACTTCTGCTGCCATCACAACTACTTCTGCTGCCATCACAACTTCTGCTGCCATCACAAATTCTGCTGCAGCCAGGCAGTAAATTGGGACCCAGTAAACCTACTCACTCAGCAATATCACTTAGTCATAAACTGAGGAATCTATGAAATTTTAATTAAAATACAGTCTAGTTATAGACAAGCTCAGCCTGAAGAGAGACAGATTATGGATCAAATCAGTCTTCTACGTAGGTGCAAACACTTTTTATCAGCCTGATCAATTAGCAGACTCCCCATAGGCACCACAGTATTTGCTATTGCCTACGATGCAGAATTCCCCAAATACCTCACGTTCTTCTACATTATCTACTCCACATGTGTCCAAATACCTTAACTTCCCCCACATTTTTCATTCCACATGTCTATATTACTTCTGTACCTTAGTTGTCCGAGAAGTAGGTCTGAGACAGAACAGGTCCCTCTGTTTTGACTGATGCCTCTCAATAATAAACCTAATTTCATTCCACCAATATTCATCCTCTCAAGTCCTGACCTTTGGGACAATGACTAGCAGACTTGGAGCTGGTAACACTACAATTTCCACAATCACCTCCACCACCATGTACCACCATGATCAAAACCATTACAATCCCAGTTACCACCAGTATTGCATGTGACTTCCTGGTTCACGTAATAATTACGTGTCTGGACAATTTGAACACAGTACTGAACCCTGGATGAATCATTCTGTACATACACATTTTGGTATAAGTTGGGCATATTACTCCCAAAATCAAATTCTGGGGTATTTCCTTCCCCATCAATGAAAACTAATTTGCTTTAGTTGATTTGTTGGTGATGTTTTTTGCCTAACTCCTCCTACTTGACCAACTTTTGATTTGCTTTTCTGGGTATCTGCTTCTTTCTTTTCACTTCTTGAATGTTATGATATGTGATCATAGAAAACCCTCCAACACTGACCCATCCACCAAAAACACATTTGTTGAAATGCTGTCTACTCAATTTACCCAACCAACTTCTTCACTTAGAGTGCAACATATGAAAGTATTAAGAGCGCAGTGAACTCGTCAAAGTATTCTCAAGTGGAGGGAGCTAAAGGAATGATTGACTCAAGACTGTGAAAGGAAGTATAAAGGTCAAATCCAAAGATCTTTAACAAATAGGAAGGTAGTTGGGTATTAGGATCAGGAAAGAAATTGGCGCAAGGAAGAAAACTCTAGCAGAGCCGGAGCAGGTCAGAAACAAAGCAAATATTAAAAAGTGTTCAGTGCCACAGTTTATCTTTATTGGTAATTTGTTGCCAAATGCAGGCTCATTTGCCCCATCCTGATACAGATAAACCAAACTCTGGCTTTCCCAAAACAGAAAGTGCTTTATCATTGGCTGGCCAGACAATAAGGTGATCAAAGCAGCTGGCTTAGAGATCTGACCCTCTCTTCCCCCAAACTGGCCCTTGGTTTATAGATCCTCTGGATGGTGAGCTGGGGTCTTGGATAATGATTGGATAAGGACCAATGGGGGAGATTTGGGTCAGATGTATGTTCCTTGTACTTTTGCTGGAGAGGACCAGTCATATTTTCCTTGACTTTATGGAAAAAATACTGAAGAGATTAATCATCTCTCAGTACTTAATTGAGGACTTTTGATGGACTACAATTTTACTAGCAAATTTTCTTTTTCCCTGGTTTCCTGGAAAATAATGTTGAAGAATATGGTTAATAATTATTCACTATTTAGTTAACTGCTATTAACTGGCTGCAACTACCCCTAGGCTTATTTGGTTTGCCTTGAATTCCTGGATAACAATGCTGAAGAATGTGATAACTCATCTATTAGTGCTGAGTTAACTTTTAACCAGCTATAATTTTATCCTAAATGTGTGATAATGGATTTTTTAGTATGACTTAAAAGGACTTCCACGAAAGGCTCTAATTGCCTAGTGTATTAGGCCAATGGACTGAGCCCACATACATTCCAAGAGACAGATTCAAGACGGAGGGCCAGGGGCAACGCCAAGATGAACTAGATAAAATAAATAGATGTTTCCTTCTCCTCTTCCTGCCTGCCTGCCTGCCTGCCTACTCACCTTCGTTCCTCTCTGCACCTTTCCTTAAAAAACAAAAACAGAAAAGACCACAAAAGGAGACATTTTCATAATTGGGTTTACTTCAAGAGAAAGAGTATAAGCCGAATGAGAGATAAAACCTCTAGTCAGTCTCTGTAAAAAGAACACAATATAGGAATGAAGAAAACAAGCCTTGAGCTTGAATTGTTTTCATTCGAATTCTGGAGCCAGTGCATATCTCTGGAGTAAATTGTTTAATTTTCCTCAATATGTTTCCTACTCTGTAAAATGGAGAACAATAACGCCATTTATAAGGTTGTAAAGAAACTCGTAAGCTGTAAATTCAATGCTTAATAGCAGTGCCCATCAATATGATGATGTTAATATTGATGTGAAGACAATGATGATCATGAACATGATGAAGATAAAGTTGATTTTGAGAGTGATTTGAATGGTAACTGTAAATAGCTCTACCCCTAAATATATGCCTATTGCCCTATAACTGCTAATCATTTCCTGTTGAATTTGGATTGTAAAAAATGTTAATAGACATTGACATGGGGTGTTGTTATAAGCAAACTATTTTCATTATAAGAGTAAATTTGCCTCCTGATCTTTCCTATATAGTAGCTGGGAGAATGTTGAAGATAAAAATCTGGAACAGTGCCTTAGTACCTAAATCCTAGAGAGATTAATTAACTGACTCAAAGTGTGAAAAATAGTAAGTATTCGGATTGGGACTTAAACCCATAGAGCCTGACCTCACAGCAATGGTTCAAAGTTGTCACTGTGAATGAAAGTCCCGTGGAAGCTTTAAAAAAAAAAACTTTCGAGACACTCAGGCATCATTTTTTTTGGTGATAGCTTCACCAGATGTAGGCTGACCATATTTTTCCTTCAGACAAAAACAAGACATTGGAATGACAAAATCAGGACAGTGCTGGTGACTAAGGGGAGGAGAATAGGCAGAAAAATCCAAACAGGAGCAGAGCAGCCAGGTCAGCAAGTCAGTACTATGCGATGCCTATCAGCAGTCACATATTAACAACGCATGGCCTATAGTCCGGCAGAATTTAATACAAACAGCCGGGGCTGGTACAAGGAACTTTTGAACATTAGGTGAAAACCAAATTTGGCACCTCTGTAAGTCCCACTCCAAATGTCCTGCCTAAAACACATGCCACTTTAACCATCCCAGTACCAGAACTATCCATTTACCAGCCTGGTGCCAGAAATGTCTAATAACCCCCATGGTGCCAGAAATCACGTCCATAGTACTTACCAATGGCTTGACAACACGTTGGTGTTCTTCCTCTGAAGAAACAGGTGCCTGTGTAGGGTGTGGGGAATCCTCCCCCCATGCAGCTCTGATCCCCTCACCAGAGGCAGGAATAGCAGTGACAACCAGATCCCCCACAGCCAGCACCAGAAGAACCATCTTTAATGCAGGGCAAAAAGCCAAAAAAAAGCAGCTGCTTTTTCGTCCCCTCAACAGACTGGGTCCAGGGCAAGTCAATTGCCCTATTTGCCCCATGTTAAAAACAGCCCTGGTTTATGAAAAATTGGACAAAATTAATGTTTATATTAAAACAACAGGATGGTTAGGAAATGTGAAAAAACAGTATTGTTTTGTTTAAAATGGTGCATATGGTCAGGCTGCCCAGATGATCCTAATATGTAGAATACTGAAAATCATTAGAGGAATCTAGAAGAAAGAAAAATATAAAAGAAGAAATGCCATCAGTTTTCATGTGAACATTGAAAAAATGAAATTTAATCTAATTTCTATTTTTGCTTATGTCAAGATCTTCCATGGCTACTAGCCTCTGGCCAAAATCAATGCGAGTAGCAATAGGGAGCATGAGTTTTTGTGGAAAGATTTTGTTTTGTTTTTCGGGTTGTTTTTTTTTTCCCTAAACCCTCAGACTAGGGAAATAAAACAACCTAATGAATATCCATGTACTTTCTGGACTGGCAATTAGGTGGACATGGGCAGGACAGGCAAAGGGCATGACTGAGTAGCTAACAAAGTGGCAACAGCCATGTCAGCACACACACATACACACACACACACACACACACACACACACACACACACACGAAATTGTGGGCAAGAGGCAGAAACAACAGGGAACAAGTAATACGGAAGGTAGGCTTTGAGGAAAGAAGAATTTTAAAACTTCTGGCAGTTATGCAAAATATTAGAGAGGGGTGATCTTGAATAGTTCACCAGACAGACCCCTGAGATAAGAAGAGAGGCTCTAAACCTGTCCAGAGCACAGCTGGTGTGCTTCAAACACCATCTCTCACAGCAATTGAGGCTGCCCATTCAGAGCCCTCCCGTAGTTTCCTGTTACTTATTAAATTCTTGCCTGATTTTATGTCTCCAATTTGGCTTTTTTTTAATTCTTTCAATTGCCAAAACAAGAAATCAATGTACACTCATTCATATGGGCACAGTCCAGTCACTTAGTTTTAGATGGAAATTTGAATATTTTTCTCACAGAAGTATACACACACACACACACACACACACACACACACACAAACACACTCACACATACACACACATATGTATCAAGGAGATAAAAAATAAGTAGAAAATTAAATACCTAAACACTGTAATCAAATCTTGGTTTACCAGAGGTATATAAAATTCCATCCTAAATATGAAATATGTACTTTATGAACACATGTAAAATATTTATACAAATATACATATATGTAAGTATACATACATACAAGAACAGACAAATATATGTATAAATGGTAGGTACAAAGGAAACATAAATAAATTGCAATGAACCAATATTGTACAGGCCATAGTCTTTGACCCTAATATACACAAGGAAATATAATTACATATTAATGATAAAATGATACCTTTCATAATATAATAACATATTATTATTACTTTTGCTTACAAAACCATTCTCATTTTACAATATTGAACTTAATTCTCAGTCTATGGGTGTTATACACCACACTCACCATCAGAGTTCTACTGTCACCAGCACCCTATTCCCTCTCTTATTCCCTCTTTCTCTCACCCCCCCCCCACTCCCCCAAGCCAGAAATGATAGCTTTTTCTTGTTTATTTGAGATCAAATATCGTGGTATTAAATATCACTTACAAATTAAATCATAAAATAATTTAAGAAATATTTAGAACTCAATCATGTATATGGGCTATATTATGTAACTACCCCCAAAACAAGCAATTTAAAACAATGACATGTTTTGTTATTACAGATCAGCTGGGTGGTTCTGCTGATCTTATAGGCTTATCTCATCTTGACTGTGTTTGTTCAATTATCTGTGGTCAGTTGACAGGTGGCTTGGAGCTGACTGGCTAAGGATGGCTTCACTTACATACTTGGTAGCTGGTTGGGGGTCTGCCAGGCAAAGACAAGTGATCAGACCACGTGTCTCTTATCCTCTTACATGATAAGGCAGTCTTCTTCACATGGCAGTAATAGGATATAAAGAGTGTGAATATAAGGATTCTTGAGGCCTAGACTTACAAAAGGACATCAATGTGACTTTTACTACAGTCTATTGGCTACATCAAATCATAATGTCAGGTCAAAGAGGTGGGGGAAAGATCTATTATTGATAAGAGAGGCAGCAAATAACATGGGTATGAAGAAGGGAATCACTGGGACCATCTTTGGAATCAATCTATGACACAATACAAACAATGTATATCAAAATTTGGGAGACACGAAGTTAGATTTGGGGAGAAATATACAAGTTTAAATAATTTATTAGAAAACAACCATTTTTTAATAAAAGAGGCGAGCACTAAACAAAATAATTTTTAAATGAACAAAACCCAAAGAAAATGAGGAGAGATAATATGACATGGAAAGAAATTAATGACATGGAGAATAAAGGGATAGAGAGAAAATATCAACAAAGTAGTCTGAGAGTTTCTTTGTAAAGATTAATATGATAGAGTTTATCCTGCTGGCCTAGTGGATAATTCCACTGCTTCTGGCTGGCACAGACCACATATATCCTAAGGACCTGGGTTTGTATCCAAGGGATGGTGAAAACAACCAAGAGGAACAATTAAATAAAATTAAAAAATTCTTCTTCCTTCTCTCTCTTCCTACCTGCTTGCCTATTCATCTTTATTCCTGCCTGTACCTATCCTTAAAAAAAAAATAAAAATAAATAAGATAAATCAGTGGAAAAATTAATGTAAATTAAAAAATACAGAGAATATGGTGACATGGTAGGGCCCTCCCCATAGAGCAACTAGAAATTCACCTATTTTTTGGAGGCAAATACCGAGGAAGGGCAGAACCAGAAGCTGAGACATGGATTGGATTTTGTGATGACAAAGGGTAGGCGAAAACATCCAGATACACAGCTAATCCACAGATTCAGTACTCTGTAAAGGAGCCATGGCAGTGGAGTGGAACTGTGAGAGTACGTGCATGGGCTAAAATAGACACTGCAGTGGCAGCAAGGAGTCCACCCAGCAAGGTCAGGACAGGGGACAGGGGAGACTGTCTTGGCTAGCAGTAGAAGGAGATCCAGCACTCCAGGGACAAAGCTGGAGTGCACAGGGTGAAATTAAACTGGATGTCATCATAACTGGAAGGCAGCTAGGGAAATTCCCCAACCTCACCCTCTCCCACCACCATTTTGTGTTGAAGTCTCAGGATCTGCTCACCAGATATCCCACCCACTAGATATTCCACTCACTGGATATTCCGTCCCCAGGATTAAAGGAGGATGGTAGTCTCCCTGAAGAGACTAAACCTCAAGGTTGTCAACTAGTGCCACCCTGTGAGTAGAGGCAGAACTGCAGCCTTATTGGCATCACTGCAGGAAAACTGGAAATTGAACCCACAAAAATATAAAAAGAATGACACATAGAGCAACAGAGAGAGAAAGATACAGAGAAATATATGTGAAATGATGGATCCAATAAAACCCAAGGAAAAATTTGAATACAGCAGATATATGAAAACTACCTGAAGATGAATTTAGAGTAACAATGAATAATATATTCACCCAGAAATAGAGGAAATATAGGAAGTAAAAGAGAACATCATAAAAGAAAGAGAAGAAATGAAGCAAGATATCAAAAAATGAAGAATACAATAGCTGAACTAAAGAACTCAATAGACAGACTTAATAATAGCCTAGAAGAAACTTCCAATAGAATAACTGATTTGGAAGATAGGGCAGAGGAACTCATTCAGGCAAACCTGCAAAAAGATTTTAAAAAAAATGCAAAGAAAGGAAGACAGCATTAGAGACCTCTGGGATCACATCAAAAGGAACAACTTTCACCATTAAATGTGTCTCAGAAGGAGAAGAGAGAGAAAGGAGGGAAGAAACTAAATTTGAAGAAATAATAGAAGAGAACTTCCCAAACCTGAAAAATAAAGCAAGCCTCCAGACTCAGGAAGCTCAAAATGTTCCTAGTAAAAGAAATCCAAACAGAACTACATCTAGATACATTGTCATCAAATTGTCAAAAATACAAGATAAAGAATCTGAAAAGCAGCCAGGGAAAAATGTGCCACATACAAAGATGTCCCCATAAGATTGTCAGTAGACTTCTTAACTGAAACTCTACAGATCAGTAGGGAACGGCATGATATAATCCAAGTGCTGAAAGAAAAGGATTTTCAACCTAGGATACTATATACCCTGCAAGATTTTCATTCAGAACTGGAGAAATTATAAAAAGCTTTTCTGAGAAGCAAAAGTTAAATGACTTCATTACCATAAAACCAGCCCTGCAAAAAAATATTAAAGAATGCTTTCTAAAGTATAAAGAAACCCCACATAAAAACAGTAAACAGCACATATAAAAAGTAGGGAGGAGGAGAAGAGAATAAAAATGTGGATAGTTAGAATGAAAGAAAGACTAACAGGCTTTCAGATAAAAATAGGAAGTAAACATAGAATTAGTAATGCTAAATTCAGGATAACCTCAAAATAAATCACAGGGAAAAAGAAAAGAAGAAAACAAAAAGGGAAAACAATCAAAACATAGCTACGCCAAACCAAACTAAGAAGAGAAAGAAGAACAAAGGCATTGTCTAGGGGCAACTATCTATCAATAATCACCCTAGACATTAATGGACTGAACTCACCAGTCAAGTAACTCAGACTGGCAGAATGAATTACAAAACATAACCCAAGCTTCTACCGTATTCGGGAAACTCAATTTCTTTCAGAAGATAAACAAAGGCTCAAAGTCAATGGTTGGAAGACAGACCTACAGTCAAATGGCAAACATAAAATATCAGGAACAACTACACTCACATAGGTAAAACAGACTTCGATCTAAAGAGCATATCAGACAGAGATGGACATAATATAATGATTAAAGTGTCAATCCAGTAAGAAGATATAACACTTATTAACATATATGCACCAAATGAAGGAACATCAAAATATATAAAGTAAGTATTATTAGACCTGAAGAGAGACATTGACGGCAACACAAAAATAGTGGGAGACTTCAACACCACACTTACAACATTGGATAGATCAACCAGGTAGAAATTCAACAGGGAAACAGCTGCTTTAAATGACCAACTTGAACAGATAGTTCTAGCAGACCTATGCTGAACATTTGACCCAGTGGTTACAGATTTTACTTCTCAAGAGTGCATAGAGTATTCCCAAGGATAGAACATATGCTGGGATACAAAATACCTCTCAACAAATTTACAAAGATTGAAATCATACCAAGCATCTTCTCTGACCATAATGGCTTAAAATTAGAAATCAACCTCAAAAAGAAAGTTGAATGACCACAAATTAGTTAGAGACTAAACAATATGCTTCTGAATGACTCTTGGGTAAAAGAGGAAAATAAAGGGGAACTTAAAAAACACTTAGAGATGAATGAGAATGAAGACACAAGCTATCAGAATCTATGGGATGCAGCAAAAGCAGTACTAGGAGGAAAGTTCATCACAATCAGGCCCACCTCATAAACAACAAAAATCACAAATAAGCAAATTAACTCTACATTTAAAACAACTAGAGAAAGAATAATTAAAGCCAAAAATTAGCCAAAGAAAGGAAAAAATAATAAAAAAAAATCAAAAATTCAAGTAGAAATAAATGAAACAGAAAATAGACAGTCCAGAATAACAAAGCAATCAAAAGTTGGTTCCTTGAAAAAATAAAAAAAAATTGACACACCATTGACTAGACTCACAAAGAAAAAATGGGAGAAAACTCTCATAACTAGAGTCATAAATGAAAGGGGAGAAGTTACAACAGATACCACAGAAATTAAAAACATCGTAAGAGACTACTATGAACAGCTCTACACCACCAAAATGGACAACCTTGAGGACATGGACAGAATTCTATAATAGTATAGTCTACCAAGACTGAACCTGGAAGAATTGGAAAACCTGAACAGAGCAATCAGAAATGAAGAAATTGAAGAACTAATTAAGGGCCTCCACCAAAATAAAAACACAGGACCAGACGGCTTCTCCAGTGAGTTCTACCAAACCTTCAGAGAAGGATGAACACCTACTCTTCTCAAGCTTTTCCAAAATATTGAAGAACAGAGAACACTCCCAAATACTTTTTATGAGGCTAACATCACACTAATATCAAAAGCTGACAGATGTCACCAAGAAAGAAAATTACAGACCAGTATCTCAATGAACACAGATGCAAAAATTCCCAACAAAATATTATCAAACCGAATTCAACAACATGTCAAAAAGATTATTCATCATGACCAAGAGGAATTCATCCAAGGGATGCAAGTATGGTTCAACATACATAAATCTATCAATGTCATAACCCTATCAAAGAGTGCAAAGAAAAAAACCACATCATCATATCAATAGATGCAGAGAAAGCTTTTGACAAGATCCAACACCCGTTGATGATAAAAACCATAAAATAGCAATAGAGGTACACACCTCAACATAATAAAGGCCATATATAAAAAACCCACAGGCAACCTCACAGTCATTGGTGAAAAATTGAAAGCATTTCCTATAAGGTCAGGGACAAGACAAGGCTGCACACTCTCACCACTGCTATTTAACATTGTACGGAGGTCTTAGCCAGATCAATTAGGCAAGAAAAGTAAATAAAAGCAATCCTAATTGGAAAGCAGGAGATAAAACTAATTATTTGCTGATGACATGATTATACATATTGAAAACCCTAAAAAGTCTGTCAAAAAATTTCTAGAACTTATCAATGAATATAGTAGTGTCAGGCTAAAAAATCAATGCACAAAGATCTGCTGCATTTTTATATGCAAAGAGCAGGCTAGGAGAAAAAGAAATCATGAAAATCACACCATTTAAAATAGAAATGAAAAAAGTAAAATACCAAGGCATACATACTTAACAAAGGAAGTAAAAAACTTATACCATGAAAATGATGTCTTTCTTAAAAGAAATACAGGAGTACACAAATAAATGGTAAGACAATCCTCTTCTCATGACTGGGAAGAATCAACATCATTAAAATGACAATCTTACCCAAAGCAAATGCAATCCCCATTAAAATCCCATGGGTTTATTACCAGGAAATAGAACAAAAAAATTTTAAATTTGTGCAGAACAACAAAAGATCTCAAAGAGTCAAAGCAATAATTAGAAAAAAGAACGAATCCGGATGGATTACACTCCTAGACATTTAGCTATTCTACAAAGTGACACTGATAAAAACCAGTTTGGTGCTGGAATAATAACAGACACAAATCAGTGAAACAGAACTGAATCACCAGAAACTGACCCACTCACATATAATCAGTTAATCTATGACAAAGGAGCCAAAAACTTTGAAGGGGAAAGGAAAATCTCTTCAATAAATGGTGTTGGGATAATTGACCAGTCACATGCAAAAGAATGAAGCTAGACCACTCTTGAATGCCATTCACAAAAATTAACTCAAAATGTACTAGAGACTTGGACATAAGATGGGAGACCATACAATTCTTCAAAGACAACGTAGGAAATATTTTCCATGACAATAACCATAGAGAAGTCTTTACGGACTCTACTCCAGCATCGAGGGAAACAAAAAGAAAAATAAACAACTAAAACTGTATCAAACAAAAAAGTTTCTTCACAGTGAAAGAAAACATCATCAAAACCAGAAAGCAACTTATTAATTGGGAGAAGAAATTAGCATTTTTCATATTTCTGACAAGGGCTTATTGTCTAAAAAGTACAAAGAACTCATAAAACTACATAACAATCCAATCAAAAAATGGGAGGGGGAAGTGGAAAGACATTTTTCTGAAGGGGATATACAGATGGCCAATAAGCATAGGAGAGATGTTCCTATTTGCTAGCTATCAGGGAAATGTAAATTAAAATAACAATGGGATACCATCTTACCTGAGAGACTAGCTATTATCCAAAAGTCCAGAAACAACAAATGTTGGTGAGGATGTGGAGAAAAGGGAACACTTTGACACTGTTGGTGGGAGTACAAATTGGTACAACCTCTATGGAAAACAGTTTAGAAAATCCTCAAAAATTTGAAGATGAAATCTCTTATGATCCCTCCATTCCACTTCTGGGTATTTACCAAAAAGATACAAAAACACATATTTGCAGAGCTTTATGCACTTCCACGTTGGTTGCAGCCCTCTTCACATTAGTTAAGAACTGAAAACTGCCTAAGTGCTGAACTTCAGATGAATGGGGATAAAGATGTGGTGCATATATACAATGAATACTGCACAGCCCTTAGAAGAGATGAAATCCTGTCATTTGAATCAACATGGATGGATCTAGAGGGTATTATACTGAGTGAAATAAGTCAAAAGAAGAAAGTTAGATACCAGATGACCTCACTCATAGGTGTAGCATGAATAGACAAAACATGAAAGAAAACACTTGCAATAGAACTGAGGTTACCAATAGGGAATGGAGCAGGGTGGGGTGGGGGGGTGAGGTGGGGCAAATGGTGGCAGAGCACACTGAGCAATGGTGAAAAGCACTTGGTGATTTGGTAGAAGGTAGGGAATGGAGAGGAATGGAGAACCTATACATATGGTGTTATTTTAATGTGTAGAATAAATTACTAATATATATATAAATAAATAAAAATTAAAACAAATGAAATTAAAACAGAAATAATACAAAGGAAAATAATTACAATCACAGGAGGCATTTAAAAATTATAAATGACCATATGAATAAGCATATACTGAAACAATTGAAAATATGGTTGAAATGGGTACAGGTCTCAGAAAAACACTGAATGTTAAACTTGAATAAAGAAAACCTTAGGAAATTAAATTGACTATCACTATTAGAGAAAATCAATGATTAAAAATTTACCCTTTCCAAAAATCTCAAATCCAGATGGTTTTATAAACTTTAAATATTTACTATCCTATGAAAATAAGTCCAGAAAATAATAATAAAAAAGTAAACCACCCAGCTTTGTTCATAGGACTGATATATTGCAATTTCAAAACTAGAAAAAAAATCAAGCCCATTCACTTAGAAATGTAGATGTAAAATTTAAAAATAATAGACTTCTATAAACAGTACTACATATTTATTCCGAAATAATAACATGATATCCAATATGAATTTTTATCAGGAATGAAAGAATATCAATATAAGAAAAATTACTAGTCAAACTTACCTCATTAATATACTAAAGGAGACAAATAATTTAATTATCTCAATTATTGCTAAAAACAAAGCAATTCCTATTTATATATGGTTTAGTATTGTGGTCATTATACCACTGTAATAAAGAAATAAAAATAAACTAATTGAAAGACTGGAAAGGAACAATGATATTGTCACTATTTTGAAATGATATGATAATCTACCGAGAAAAAAATATATGATATGAAAGGTTGATCTTCAAAAACTTAAAAACATTATTCTTATACTAATATAAAATATGATATAGATATTTTATTATTATAGATATTTTTAATTAAATAACAAGAAAATCAACAGAATATTAAAGTGGGCTTTAAAAAGTGATTTGAGGAGAGGGGGATGAAAAAAATAATTGAATAAAATTTGCCTATTAAACATCAATTTAGATAACATGTTAAAGAACAGTAATCTTAGTATGTAAACTATATCTCAGTAAAAATAAGGGGAAAATAGTATTCTTCATCTATGAATTCCCCCCAAACTTGTGCTGCCTGTTGATGGGAGTGTAAATTTGTGCAATCTTTATGGAAAGCAGAATGGAGATTCCTCAAAAAATTTAGGGTATAATCCTTTTTATTAGACAAAATAACTTATATCATATGAAACAATTTACATTACCTTCGAACAAGAATCACTGACTAATAAAAAATCAAACATTTACCTTTATAGAAGTATAAAATCCCCTGATCATTAGCAAATTATAAATCAAATAAAAATACATATACCTAGAGAATTAAATAATACTTTGGTAGGCCTAAAGGAAATGCTTCGGTAAATCATTAAAAGAAAAATGTTATTTCTTTTGACCTTTCCCAAGCTTTAGGTTTTATTTTTTTCTTAATAGCATCAACTAATAAACCATTAGAATTTAGAACCAATAAAAAAATTTCCATATCTTGGCTATTGTAAATCTAAGCACCCATTTGAAGATAATTGGATAAGGAAGGTAAGGTACATATACACTATGGACTGCTATACAACTATTTAAAAAAAGAAGATATATTGCCACTTGGGACAATATGACTTGAACTCCCTGAGGGGATTATTCTAAGTGAAATAAGTCAGAAGGAGAAAAGCAAATATGGTATGATTTCAGATGTGGCATAGAAAGAAATAGACAAAGAAGTAGAAAAAAATAAAGCCAAAACAAACTGGTGGATTCTGATATCAGAACTGAAGTTACCAGAGAGAAAGTGGCTAGGATATGGGAACAAAGTGTGGAGGGTGTCCGGTGAACAGCGGTGGAAGTTTATTAGAATGTTGGTGGTGGGTACGGTGTACTATCATACATTTGAAGATGTGTAAAGCTATACTCCTAAAATATATACAGAAATATAAACCAGTGTTACTTCAATTAAAACTAAATGAAAAATAATCAAATAAAAATAATACCAAAATTATAGGTGCAAGATAAACAGAAGAATTAATAGTATCTATCCTGTATCAGCAATAAATGAGAAAAGACACTAAAAATAAGATATTTTTACAATAAGAATCAATATTACAGAATAGATAAGATAACTAAAATACTCAAATATCTATGGAGAAACATAAAATCTTGAAATGTAATATTATTTTTTATCCAATATTGGTGAAGTAGGAAATATCCATTTGGGGGCATTTAGAATTATGTGTATTACATACGTAGGCTATCAAATGAGTTCATGCTTAAAGGAATCTGGAAAGTGAATAAAAACTTCCTGACATGTTGGGTGAATTCCTGGCATGAGAAACCGCAGGAATACAGACACACAAGCAGCTGTGTGCACACATGCAGAAAACTTCAATTAACTTAATCCAGGTAACATGTGTAACTGCAGAGAGAGGACATTCAAGAATGAGGCAGAACTTGACAGTCTGGGGAATCTTGCTTTTCCATCTGAAGGAGCTTGGACTTTATCTCATAGGATAAGGATCATCAGTAAATGATTTCTAGCAATATATAACTTGATAAGATTGGCATTTTTAGAAAACACTTTGATGCCTATATATAGAATGGATTAGAGGCAAGACTGAAGGCAGGGAGTTTATTGTAAATAGGTCATTGTTATTAACATTTACTGAATGAATACTAAATGTAAAGCATTTTGCTAAATTCTTTGCATAGACCACTGAATTTCAATTAAGGGACCATTGCAGTAAATCAGGTGAGAAATAAGAACCTGAAATTTGAAAGTAAGGCTAGGGCAAGGGATTTCTAAGAGACATCTTGAAACTAAAACATTTAATAGAACCTGTTCTGTTACTGGTTTGGGAATGTGGGAAGAGTGACAGAGGAGGTGAGAGTTAAGGGAGAGTGAGAAGAAGTTGGTATCTATGTTTCTGATTTGGGGTCATTAAGTGGATAAAGTAGAAAATCAGGAAAAACACGAAGGAGAGAGATTGGTTGAAATTAATGAATTATATTTTGGAGGTTTTAAGTTTCAAATTTCTGTGGGCCATTAAAGTAAAGCTGTCTTGGAGATTAAAAAAAATTCATATGCAAGTGTTGAGAGGAAGCTACAAAAAGTAGAAAGAGGAGTTCTGGCCTTAGCAGAAGTCTTAAGGTTAGTTTGAACCTCCACTGTTAAGAATAAAAATGTTTGTATATGTGATAGTTTTTTCCCTCTTCTATCATTTCAGCATTAAGAAAACTGGGGAATTATTCAATTTTGGAAAAGGAGTTTGGTTTGTTAAATAGCTCAAGTTGTATAGATTTAGTGTCATGTAGAAAATTAACATATATTCACATCACATTGGTAAAATGGAGTGTTAGAAATATTATATAAAATTTTCAATACAATAGTGATAATAAATATCATTTCAAAATACCAAAACACCTTCTATTTTAGTTCTCACAACAGAG
The DNA here is from genome assembly GCA_004363575.1 of Solenodon paradoxus. NCBI lineage: Eukaryota > Metazoa > Chordata > Mammalia > Eulipotyphla > Solenodontidae > Solenodon > Solenodon paradoxus. The sequence goes on along the minus strand of RJWH01000220.1, from coordinate 830,687 downwards.
CCTAGAAGACCTTACTACTTATATTTTAGAGATTAGGAAGCAGATTTTATGTAGCTAACAGAATTTTAAATATTACAGTTACTAAATAATACCTTGGCTTGGGAAACTCTTAAAAAAGAGGGGTTTTTTTTTTTGGTGGGAGATAATGGAGGGACAGGTGCTAGTTTGTTTTCATTCAAAATTCAGGGAATTTAGTCGCCTCAGTAATCTAGAACAATTATCATTTATTCCTATAGTGTTAGCTCTGGGATAAACCAAACCGGCACTCTCTGAAAGTATTTTAGGCAGATTTATTTATTACACGTGGGCTCAGCAGGGATCCTTCCCAAAGGCTGAGCACAGGCTTCAGGTTAGGACACACTTATATAAATTAGAGCAAGGGGGTGGGGATGTAAATTAGAGTGAGGGGTTTCAAGTGCAGGAAGTTCTTTGTTGGTGACTTCAGTTGCCTGCAGCATTCCAGTAGGTATGGCTCTGAGTGGTTTTTATGGCTGCTGGGAAGCGGTGGACAGGCCTTTTTCCCTCACAATAGCTCTACTTATAACCACAGTTTTTAATCTTTTTACTGAATTTTGACTCATTATTTTTATGTAACATAAGCTTGCTTTTCCAATTGCATTAGTTCTCTAAGATATATGTATATATACATGTCTGTATGTATACACATATTATACAATATATACATTTACATATATGTATATACATATGTATACATATATATATAAAATCAGTGAAAAAAAATCAGCTGTGTTTTCATAGAACTTATAAACAACTATCCTGTTTCACTAGCTCTGACAAGGTACTCCAGATACAAGACCACAAGACTTTCAGTATAAAAACTACAAAAATTCCAAGCAAATTGAAATTAGTGGGTCACCCTCAAGTGGGGGAAATAAAAGGAAAATAATTTTTAGAAATATCAGTGGTAATAAGTGCAATGGATGTACATAAAACAGGATAAGAATAAAAGAACTATTTTGTGAGTGTGGCCTGGAGGATATTTTCAATGAAGTAGCACTGAGTAGAGGCCTGACTAGCATAAGGAAATAAATACTGAAGCTATTCTGATGGAGAGACATTCATAGAAAAGGTCTTGAACCTGAAATGTATTTGACATATGTGTCTGTGATGGCTCCAGCATAGACTGACCATACATACTGTTTGAAGTGGGACAGTACCTTTTTTTTTTTGCACATTTTCCCAACTGTCCTATTATTTTAATATAAAAGTCAACTTTGTCTTTTTTTTATAAACCAGGGCCATCTTTAATGCGGGGCTAATGGGGCGGTTGACTTGTCCTGGGCCCCAAAGCAGCTGCCCTTTATGTCCTGCATTAAAGATGGTCCTTGATGGTGATGACTTCTGCTGTTCCTGTCACCTGGGAGGAAACAGGAGTCACCAGGGAAGAGGATCCCTAGCCCTCAATCCCATGCGCGACTGTTTCTTCAAAGGAAGCAGAGCACCACAGTACTATTGGGGTTACTGGGCACTTCTGGCACTGGGATGGGTAAAGCAGCATGTGTTTTAGCCAGGACATTTAGAGGGAGGCTTACAGAGATGCCAAATTTAGTTTTCACCACAGGTGCCAAAATTACTTGTTTTGCATAGTACTTACTTGTTGCTGGTCTGGTTGCTCCGTCTCCTCCCCTGCCCTTAGCTGTCGGTGCATAATCCCATATTGTTTTTGCCTTGAGGAAATATGGTCAGCCTATCCCAGCAGGAAACAGATGGCTATAAACAATGGGCAAGGCAGGTGTAATAGTTCGTAAAAGCTAGCGACTGGAGCTGTAAGAACGCCTACATGTGAAGAGGCAAGAGAAGGAGTGACAAGCACAAGCAGAATAAGTAGGGATTGCTAGAGAAAGGTGACCACAAGATCAAATGCCACCGAGGAATTTGCAGAAATCCTGAAGAGGGCATTGGACATTCAGATAGTATGAAATGGAATATTTGAGTCAATCTGGTAGAGAGCATAAGGATGAACAGACCCTCACTGACATCTATAACCCTTCAATAACTCTAGAAGGTGGTCATTACTGCCCGTATTCATGGGTAAGGAAATAGTTTCAAAGAAATGGAGTTGTTTGTCATAGTTCACGTAGAATTAACTAAACAATGAATTTCTTACTGTCAGCTAAGTATCTGACTTTCAGAAATGAGAATAATGGAGACTAGTTTCTTTTGGGAAATATTTAATTGGAACATGCAGAAGGAGAGTTTTAGTTTTCTCAGAGAACTTCGTATAATTTCTGATCTCTAACAATGATGATTTCTTGGTGTTACCATGATGTCCTATCTGGCAACTAAACAGTTTCCAAGTTATAGTTGTTGTTGTTTTTTTGTAGCACAATTGTTTTGTTGAAAGGATACTTACATTGGCTACTTAGTGACTAATTTAATATTATAAGACTTGAAGTGGCATTTATAAAACTCACATTCTTTATTTTGCAACACTTTAATCTGCTTCACATTGAATGCTTCTTCAGAAATTTCAGGTAAAGGGCAAATTGAATTTGAATCTATGGGTTTTCCAAATTCAGCTTTTGCACATTATGGCAGGTCATCAAGAAACTTTAGTTCTCATATTAAAAAGGCCTACAAAGATGCTCCAATAAGAGTAGATTTGAAGACTAAAATACTTCAATACTTCACCCTAGAATACACACACACACACACACATATGTATATATATTCATGCTTATATACAAGTAAGTCTACTGTCACAAATATACAAAAAATTGTAAGCACACGTGGATCTCATCATAATGCAAAATTCTGTTGGTCTGCCCCACTGTGACACTGTTGACATAGATTAATGGTGGATCTGTAATAGGGCAGGACATCTGATACTTCATCAGCCTGCAAGAACATGCTAGCACTCAAACAATATCAAATTGCAGTGGCTCTTAGAGCTGATCTACTGAAGTAGGAACAGTCTCAACCACTATTTTGTGTTGTCTCCTGTCTGACAGCGATTCATCTATGCTCAGGAACATAAATGCTTACAATTTTTCTTTCAGTAGTCTTGTCAAATATTTTTGGGCACTCCAGCTGATAGTGCTTTCTGTGGGAAATGCTACTCTGCTGGGCATAGATATTATCTATGGCTACCTGAAGTCAGGATACCTAACATGGCCACACTGTATGGGAAGTAAAAATGAACTTTATCCTAAGTTTCCTTTCTGGCACTGTTGATGCATTTGGTTTAAAAAGGAGCTTCCCAACGGAAGATATACCACATGTGATGATATGTGTAGTTCCCTTAATATTCTGGATAGCTGGATAGGGCCAGGGGACATAAAGAGCTTCTGGGTTATTTCTTTAGTTATGAGCAGTTAATTCATTTTTCCCTATTGTGTTCAAATATTATTCCTTTATCTGTGGCAATGAGGCAAAGTATGATAGGTAATGCTGGTTAAGAACATCTTAAAAAATACAAATTCTTGAAGTTATTCTAATCTCTCTTTAATGAGGCCAGTGAGTGAGGAGATGCCATCCCAGTGTCTCCATAACTCACATCATGTCTCTGTTCATCTCAAAGAGATTATCAAAACAATACCTACATACAACATGAAGGAAAAATAAATAGACCACAATTCTTGCTGCAAATCAAAGACCTCATGAATAAAGTTTATGTAAGAAAAGAGTATCCAGCTCCAGTTACAACCTAGACAGAGTGCTAAAGTATAATAAAATAATTTAGAAAATATTGAATTATTTAAAGCTTCATTTAAAATATTATATCAAATAGGAATATCAGAAAATACAGTGCACTTATGTGATAGAGACGACTACAATTTTATATGTAATTTCATTCCTCCCTTCTAGTGACAGAACCCCGAATTCTTCAGGATGCTTAGGTTTGTAATCCACCGGCAGCCTTGCACATGCCTCCATGTTTTTGCTGGATATGCCAAGAATGCAAATTCCTGATTGCTCTTGGCTTAGCCATTTGTCAGAATTGCTTTTGCAGCAAGAAATGTTTTTGCAGCAAGGGATGAAGTTTTTTTTCTTTCAGGATCAAGAGCAGATTTGCTGCAGAATGTTAGGTTTCCCCAAACTGAGTACTCTTCTGAAGATTTTCAGCAAACTCATGCTCTCATTCCCGTGGGTTTTAGGGGCTCAATACAATCTACACATACATGTTGTGCCATGAAGAGTAGACCCAGGAGTCTCTTGGCTTCTATCAGAATCTATGAAAGAGTAACAGGATAACTTAATATCTCATAAGTTATGGAAAACCAGACTCAAGACTTGACGTGTAGAAGAATACATTATGCCACCAACCTGTGGAGTAGTGGTTTGGTCAGTCACCTTTGGGGTGCATATACCTATTCAAATTAATTTTTCTGTGTGTTTTTGGCAAATACCAGTAATGGGATAAATGGATCATATGTGATTTAGACTCTCAATTTTTTGAGGAATATCCAGCTGCTTTCCATAATGGTTTTACCATTTTATACTTCCACCAACAGTGTATAGGATCCCTTTTGTCTGCAATCTTGCCAACACTTGTTTTCAGACTTTGTGAGAAGTCATCATAGCTATGAGGTAATATATCACTGTTGCTTTGATTTACCTCGTCCTAATAATAAGAGGGGCAGAACATCCTTTCATGTGCCTGTTGGCCATCTGTACATCTTCTTCGAGGAAGTATATGCTAAGATCTGCCCATTTTTAAATTGTAGTATTTGCTCTTCTGTTATTTTATGAGTTCTTTATATATTTTGTATATGAACCTCTTGTTGGATGCATGCTGTGAAAATATCTTCTCCCCTTCAGTAGGATGTCTTTTTGTTTTGATGAAAGTTTCTTTCACTGTGAAGAAGCTCTTTAGTTTCATGTCTCATTTTTTATTTTAGATTTCATTTTTCTTGATGTGGAGTCAAGATCTCAAAGAATCTCTTAGGTGAATTTTTATGTTTTCTTCTATGTATTTTATGATTCAGGCCTTTCATCAAAATCTTTTTTCACTTTGAATTAATTTTTATATAGGGTGTTAGGTATTAATCTGGTTTCAACATTTTGCATGTGCTGTTCAGTTTTCCCAATACCATTCATTTAAGAAACTGTCCTTGCCCTATTGTATGCCCTTGATTTCTTTGTCCTAAATTAACTGTCCAGTTATGTGTAGGTTTACTTGCAGGCTCTCAATTCTATTCCATTGATTTGTGTGTCTGTTTTCATTCCAATACCATGACGACTTGATTACCTCTGCTTTGTAATATATTTTGAAATAAGTGAGCAGAGCATCTCCATTTTTGTTCTTTATCCTCAGAATTGCTTTTGCTATTTGGATTTTTTTAGCTCCAAATAACCTTCATGATTTTTTTTTTCTATTTTTGTTAGGAAATGTCTTAGGGATTTTGATGGGGATTGTATTAAATCTATATAATGGTTTAGGTAATATGATCATTTTAATGGCTTTAATTCATCTCATCCTTTCCATTTCTTTGTGACCTTTTTCTATTTCTTTTAACATGTTTAGTAGTTTTCAGGGTAGAAGGCTTTCATTTCTTTGGTTAACTTTGTTTCAAGTTTCATTCTTTTTTTATACAGTTAAGAAGGGGATTGTTTTTCTGGAATTCTTTCTGCAAGTTCATTATTTGCACATAAAAATGCAATAGATATTTAATAATAAATACGTAGCCTGCCACTTTACAGTATTCATTTATCATTTCTAACAGCTTTATATTGGAGTCTTTGGGCTCACTCTATAAACTATCACATCAAAATCAAATAGAGTAGTTTCATTTCTTTATTACCAGTTAGGATATCTTTTATGTCTTTTTCTTGTGTAATTGCACCATCTGGGACTTCAGACACTATATCAAATAGTAGTGGAGACATCCTAGCTTTGTTCCTGATCTTAGTGGAAAAGGTTTCAGTTTTTCTCCACTGAGTATGATGTTGCTTGTGCATTTCTCATATATAGCATTTATTTGTTGAGGCACATTCCATCAATGCCCAGTGTTTGGGAAGTTGTTTGTTTTTAACATAGAAGGGTGGTGTTGAATCTCATTAAATGCTTTTCCTGCACCTCTTGAGATGATCCTCTGGTTTCTATTGTCCTTTTGTTGATGGAGTGTAACACATTTATTGATCTGTGTATATTAAACCACCTTCCATGCCTGGAATAAATACCACTTGATGGTGATGTATGATTCTTTTAATTATTTGTTGGATTCCTCTCACTAGTATTTTGTGGAGGATTTTTCCTATCAATATTATCAAAGACATTGTTCTGCATTTTATATTTTGGGGATGTTCTTATCTGGTTTTTGAATCATAGTAATGTTACCAACATAAGAAGTATTTGTAAGTTTTCCTTTTTTCATTTTCATATAGTTTGAGAATGATTGGTATTAATTCTTTACTGAAAATTTGGTAGATTTAACTAGTCAAACTACCTGATCTAAGGCCTTTGTTTTTGGGGAGATTTTTGACTGCTGTTTCAATTTCCTCTGTTTGGTCTATTCAGGTTTTCTATTTATTCCTCATTTAGTCTTGAAATGTATATATATCTAAGAATTTATTTATTGTAGGTTATCCAATTTATTGTCATAAAATATTATCAATATTTTCTTATGATCCTCTTTATTTCTGTAGTAGCAATATATAATCTCCTTTTTCATATCTTTCTCTTTGTGAGTCAGACTAGTGGTTTATGTATTTTACTAATATTTTCAAAGAACTAGTTCTTTGGTTCATTTATTTTTTTAATAGTCTTTTTTACTTCTATTTCATTTATTTTTGCTCTTAAGTTTTATTATTTCCTTCCCTCTACTAACTTTTGGTTTAATTTTTTTCTATTTCTAAATCATTTAGGTGTTATATTAGGTTTTTAATTTTTGATTATTATTTCCTCAGGTAGGACAGTATTGATATAATTTTTCCCTCTTAGTACTGCATTTATTGTCCTTTTTTTTTTTTTTTTGATTTGAGGTATGTTTTTATTTCACCTTTTAGTTCCTCATTGACCTTATCGTTTTTCAGTAACATGCTGTTTATTCTTCACTCCTTTGTAATTTCCCCTCCTTCCTCTTTGGACTGGTATCTACCATCATGCCAATGTGTTCAACAAAGATGCTAGATATGATTTCAATCTTCATAAATTTATTGAGACTTGATTTTTTATCCAAAATATAGTCTATCCTTGAAAATGTTCCATGAGTACTTGAATATGTTTTCTATTTTTGGGGGGTGAAATACTCTATAAACAGCTATTAAATCCATCTCATCTAAATTATCATTTAAGACTATAGTTTTCTTGTTGATTTTCTGTCTGGATGATCTGTCCATTACTGTGAGAGGGGTATTGAAGTCTTCTGTAATTATTGTGTTGCTCTCAGTTTCTCCCTCTAGGTGGGTTAATATTGATATATTTGGGTGTTCTTATATTGGAGGCACAAAAATATTAAGTATTATGTCTTTATTAGAAGAAAAGTCCCACATCTTTAAGAAAGTTTGAAAACGATTGTGTTAGAGATATAGCTTATAAAACACCATTCATGTTATTATGTGAACTTGATATTAGGAAACTTTATCTTAAGTTTACTACTTGGAATTCATTTGATATTTTGTAATTGTATTTGCAAGAATAGAAAATGAGTTTTAGTTGTGATGAAATGGGTTTTGGCAATCCTAGTGTATGGATTTCCATTTGTAAGTAATTTAAAAAGGTTATATTTTTCCCTGAGTACACATTTTCAAGTACCTATTATTACAATTTTACTTTATGCATTAGTATCTTGGGAAGAATATGCTCCTTAATGTAGAACCAGGGAGTATAATGTTATCATTTTGAAGACTTTTTTAAACAACTAGTACCAGGACTCTGCAATTATACCACATTAAAATACTTCTGTTATTGCCAAAAACAAAAATCACAGAACATCTGCATCAGCTTTTACTATAATAACACAGCAAAACTTCTGATAAAATGCATAGTATATCAAACAAACACAAGATTTTTTTAGATGCTAACTCTCTGAAGTGGAATATAATTTGGTTCTATTTTATTTAAAAACAGTTATTTGTTATTTATATATTTCCTTTGTAAGTACATCTAACAGGCAATGATGAGATACAGAAAGAATTTATACAATATACTAGTAGCTAGTCATTTGTTGAAAGCACTAAGACATCTTTTTGGTAATAGTTGTTTGTCAAAGTTACAGTGATGTTTTAAAAACGAGTCTAGTAACATCTACATTTTAATAGAAACATGCTATTTCTTAATCAGATATTGCAGAAATGATGCATTTTGTGAACTGTCATAGTAGTACCATTTCTTTCCAGTAAAGAATGATTTTATAGCACAATAATCCAGAATCAGTAACAGATTGAGTTATATGGTTATATGATATGGGAAATATGTCATGATCATCTTTAGACACAATCTACCATAATTTTATTTCTGATTGTCTCCATTGACTTATATGTGAGAATGAGAAGGCTTTTACAAGGGATTACTAGAAAGAAGCACATTTTTTTTTCCTTCTGTGGCATTAGTAGGTACTCTTGAGATTCTACTTAATCTGAGTAAGAGGTTCCAGAAATATCCCAAAAGAAACCTTAGCCGCAGTTCTTAGAGTCAGTAAAAATCAAAGGATTACAGTGCAATCTTGTGACTGAGTGCCAGCATTTTAGATGAGGTGTCAGAATAGTGTCAAATAGGAGATCTTCAAAAGTAAGACCTCTCTGACTTATCTGCCATCACTCTGATGCTACCTCTGTTGTTCTGAGATAGGAGGCTCTCCCGTTTCTCTAGTAAAAACACTCTGTTCATTAAATAAATCCTGAAGATGACAACTCAACTATAAAAAATATCCCAGGCTCAGTCTCTTCCTATTAATAATCATAGCAAATATTATGGAGAAAAGACCTCATTTATAAAATCAATGAAGTGTATAAAGAAAACTAGGAGTAACATTTTTTTATCATAGGGTACATATAAAAACAAGCATAATCTTCAACTGATTTTATACACATGTAAAACTTGAGTAAATGGAGAGCTATAATTTGCTGTTAAATAGGAATACTCAGTTTCATGTCAGTTCCCATACATTTACCTAGAATTTAAATGTGATCCTAATAAAGATTCTCATAGAAAGTTTTAGGGGAAATTGACCCCCCATATTGACACAATGATTGTAATGGATATATGGAAAGATAAGTATGTGGAACTTTTAATTAAAGATGCTTGATAAAAAATATGCAAAAATCCCCCCATACCTGAACCTTGTGGAAATGAGAATCAATAGATAAGACCATAAAGAAAGAAATCCTAAATATAAAAACTATTGTGAGAGAGGACCACAATAAAAATTTCTGGAAATTGGAAAGTAAAAGTTGAAAACACACTTGATTTGCATTGTTGATTTGAGAATTGATGACACCAGGTACTTGACATGAAGGTAATAGTAGTATAAAATATTAGAATTGACTATAAATACATTGCAGTAGACTCCCAGATCCCCCAAACCACTCCACACAGTTGGATTGTTGATCAAAAACATAGTAGAAGACTGGTGGTTTATTCTTTGTGGTGGGTAAGTCAATTATCTCTGATCTGAGGAACACTGAGAACAGTTGAGGGCCAGAATTTACCTGCCACAAAAGTTCTAGTGCCCATCATTCCTTCATTCCCTATCATTTCTTCATTCCCTGGTTTACTCCTTCCTTCCCCCATCTGGTAACCAGAATCCTGAATCTTGTAATGAGATGATTCTTAAACAGGAAAAGAAAAAGAGTTTTGGTATTTAAAAACAATAGTAGGAGTGAAAAGCCGTATTTGGACTATTAAGCTGAAATCTCAGTCTCTGGAGAGAAGGCATCAGATAAAAGGTAGAAAATAATAGACAGGGGATAAGAAAAGGAGAGAATCAGTTGGGAAGTCCACATTTTCAGTGATCATAGATGTAAAGATAGAGAACAAATGAAATAACGAAAAAAAAAATCACAGAATAAAGAAAATTTCCTTAAACAAAAGCATACAAGTTTTCAAACTATAAATATCTGACAGCAAAGTGAATCAAAATAGATCTAACCAAAGCATACCACTGCGAAATTTCTGACATTTTTGAGAATAGGTAGGGTCTTACAATTTTCTAAAGGGAAAAACTTGTTTCATATAAAAGATCATATATCAAAATGACATTGAACTTAAGTCATGGTAATACTGGGCAATTTGTCTTCAAATTGTAAGAGAGTAAGATTTCCAAATTATACTCCTAAACTTAGCTATCTGTCTCAACTAAGGTTATCTAACAAAATTTTCCAAATATGCAGTGTTTCAAAATCTTATATTCCATTTGATAAATGCATAAGTAAATCAAGAAAGAGTAAGATAAGTAAACCGAGAGCTGGATATATAAATTAATACATTTCCTTTTTCTTCAGTTTGAGTTGCTTTTTCTTTTTCTTTAATTTTGCTTTTTATCACACTGGAGTTTTCACAGATCCCATATAATTTAATAACAAATTTTGAAAAATTTCTAGATGATTCTGAGGCAAAACCTTGTTTGGGAATCACCGCTTTGAAGAGCAATGATCTTAGCAATGAGCTGTGTTCTTTGATAAGGATTCTAATGAGCTCATCTTTCAAATTCAGATAGAGATGATAACTAATATTCTAGAACATACTTCACTTTTCTTCCTCGACTAAGGAGACAAGATTTTATCTCACATATGAAAGTATGAAATAGTGATGATAGAAATGGAAAGAAATACATTGCTTACTTAGAGAAAAGCACAAAAAACAAAGGACTTGAAGAAATCAGGAATTTTGTTATCTGATAAATCCATAAATTGCCTAATATGATTTGAATTTTTTGCCTCTCTCCAGTTCCTTCATCTCCCCTACCTTAACCCTGAACATATATTTTAGTGTTTTATTCTTCATAAAAATAAAGCTGAGCAAGGTTAGTCCTTCTTCTTTATTTTATGAAGACCGAATTTCTTCTGCCAGGAGACATTTTTTTTTCAGTTGAACTGAATCTGTCAATTCACTTAAAAAGATTACCAATTGAATATTTCGTAATCCTCTTTCATTTGATGAGTGTTTCTGCAACCTATTTCATTCTGGAGAAAGCAGAATTTTCACAATCTCTACCTTATTAGGGTTGATGACATGAAAATGGGTGTGAAAGGCTTAAAGAATAAAACCACCAAACCTCAAAATTCAAGAAAGAAAGTTCTAGTTAACAATTGCTGCAAACAAGCTGCCCCCAAAGTTAACGGCTTACACAATAATCATTTCACAGGAATTCATGCTGCTTGGTTGATTGTTCTATTATTTCACATGGCATAAACAGAAGTTACTTGGTATTCAGCCAATGGGTAGGCTGGTATGAAAGGTCCAAAGTGGCATTGTTTGCCTGTCACAGTGGCAGGGATTGCTCAGCTAGGGCTCCTGACAGAGGATCTACATACGGCATTTGCAGAAAGGTGGTGTTGGTTGATTAGACTTTTTACATGATTAGACAGGGCTATCAGGGTAATATTCCTAGAGAAGTGGGCAGAAGTACAAGATCTCTTATGACTTAGCCTCAGAAGACCCAGAACCTCATTTCTGCTTTTCTCCTGTGTTCTATAGATGAAGTCAGTCACAAGAGTCAGTTCAGATTCAAGTGAAGGGCAGTTAGATTCTTTACTTCTTAATGAGAAGATTGGCAATGAAACTGTGACTACGTTTAAGGTAACAGGACACTCATACTTCTAAGCACTGGGAAATCCTTTAGTAAAAAGGAGCACTCTAGAAGTTATACTTTCAACAGATAAAGAGGAATATGCCCCTCAGATCCTTAGTAGGGATAATCGAGATACACTAGCACATATAATAGATTCCATTTTAGCAAACAAAAAACAAAAGCCTTTGTTGATAATAAGAATCTACTCTAGTTATTTAGTAGGGCAAATCAAAAGACATAAAAGCTTTGTATCAATAGAATTGAAAAGTTCTTATTAAAATAATTTATTAAGGATGTAATAAGGAAATTTTTACAGACAGTAGTAAAGTCTTTACATAGCTCAAGTGGTGAAAGACAAAGGCATGAGGGACACACCAAAACAGAACCTGGACAATGAAGAGAAGAAAAGCAAGAAGGAAGAAAGCTTCTTTTAGCCATAGGTGACTACTGATTTGAGTAGTTTCCTAGCTTATAGGATTAAGATATTATAATAAAAAATTCTATTATATTGTATATATATATTGTATATATATTGTATATATACTTATATACAAATTATGCTTGTATTAACCATCTAGTAACCATCTTGTCTTCTGGCATTATTGCTGACTATGTATTTGTTGATTGAGTAATTGAATACATGATGCAGATACAGACTATCATTAAAGGTTGTAATGACTGCTATTACTTATAAGATTCTCATAAACTTCCTAATATGTTGGATAGTTGAAAATAGTATTCTAAATTACATAGAAGAGGCTAAAAGCTATGTTTCTGCATATCAGGTACAACTTTAATGGTCCCCACTGTTTTAAGATCATGAGCTTTGAACTGAAGTTCCCTTAAGTGATTGCAAATTTCTTTAAAATGTCTACTTATATTTCAACTTAAACATAGATGTAATGACTCCAACTGTATTACTGGAATACATATAGAAATATACAGGAAAAGTATAAATTCCCTTTTTTTCTTATGAAACACAAAATAAGTTTTGCTGTTGACACAATCTTCTGTGAGTGAGAAAATCAGTTTGTTTAGGAGACTGATTCCTTCAGGATGGCAGGTGTCCTATGAAGAAATCATATTTCAGACATAAAAAGGGGAAAATTTCAGGCACTATAATATAGTCAATAGAAAAAATAGAATCAAGTTATTGAATGTGATTTAAAGAATAGATTTAAGGAATAGATATTTTTATAAAACAGATTTCCCTGAGAAGTGATGGATAACTTTACATAACCTCAAATTAGGAAATAATGTTCATAGTTTAGCTTTTGGAAACTTATAAATTTGCTCTGCACTGTTAATAATATTAGCTGGGTAGTCTGGGGAATGATATAAACTGGAGGCAGGCCAGGCATAACTATAATGTATGTTTTTTATTTGTGTGGAATTATAATTATGCAAATTAAATGTAGCTATAGTTACTCTTGCCTCTGTTCTGGATGTACTGTAAGGATAGATTTTATGGAAATTTGGAATTATGTTTTCAGTGATGCACATTGCAACTTCATATCAGAAAAAGGCTTGGAGTAAAGGTTATAGAATGAAAAGTGGCTTTGGTTACCAGTATAGTTTCAGAGTCTATTCTTTTTTTTGGATTGATAATATGGCTTCATGTAAAGACTGATAGATTTCTAGTCCAGAGAGGGTTTCTCAGGACTTTTTTCCTTAAATGTGTGTTTTTGGTTCTAAAATTAATATCTGCATATTGAGGGAAATTGGAACTTGTACAACAATAAAAGAAATCTGTAATTTTCACCACCTCAAGATAACTAACTTTTTCCTTCCGTTTAAAAAATGTATCTATTTGTATATGTTCAATATTTCAGAAGTTAGTATAGCACAGTGGTTGCAGAAACATGCTTTGGAGTCAAAGTGCTTAGATTACATTGCAGTTTTATCAGTTCTTTTCTATATGAGCTTATAGGAGACCTCTGTTTACTTCTAACATAATGTTATTAATCTATTACTGAAACTTTTATGTGTATTCAGTAAAGAGTTTTTATGAGTATTCAAAAAAGGGTTCTTTTCCCTCCCCTTATGCAACCTTTATTAAAGAGGATACGGTGTGGCCCACAGGGTGGAAGAGAACTTGCTATAGTGACACATATATATACCAGTAATATACCAGTAATCTTCCCTCTAGAGTACCAGCAAAGCCATTCATGGGCAAGTGTCTCATAGGAAAGTCTTCTACAAACCTGCCTGTGAAGGAAGGACAGATGCTGAAGAAGGCTGCTGGTCACCATGTATTGGAGGAGTCAGGTGCTGGAAAAGCTGCAGAAAAGGGAAATAAAACCCTTTCCTTCTGTCTCTCCAGCACCCTCTACTGACGAAGCTTAACATTTGCCAAGAAGCAAAGGAAAAATATTTAAAGGGCCAAGTTATATTTTTACAGAGCAGGCAAAAAGGGTAAATATGAAGTTGAGAGGCAATATATTGTTAAGAAGATCTTATAAACACTTAGGTCAGTACTTGGCATATAGTAAGTGTTTAAGAACCATTATAATTTTTTCAGTCATATACATGCATGTACATAAATGGGATAACCTCTGCTATACTTTAGCATCATATTATGACTGTTTTCAGTAAAATTTCTTGGAGTCCCAATTTCATGTCTATATAATTATCCATAATGTGGAAATAAATTATTTATTTAATGATTATCCTATGTGCATATTATGGATTATTTCTATTTTTTAGCCTGAGAAGTAAACTGGGTGAATACTCATATTTTATGCATTTAAAATAACTTCCTATGATAATTCCCTATGGTGGAATTCAAAGAATGAAGTTTCTTAAATTTTATGTGTGTGTGTGTGTATGCGTGCGCTTGCATATGTTATCAAATTTCTTTGACGAAATATAGTTATCCTTTCTTGTTTGCTCAAGTAATATTTTATATTCCTTAAGTAAATGTTTTCTTTATGTAGCCCCTATACATTGTTAAGATTTATTCCTATGTATTTTTTGATTTTAGTATCTAATTATTCTTGCTGCCGCTGAGATCAGAATCCTTTCTTCCTTGGATCATCTAAATGGTTGAGATTAGGGAGAAGCAGTATAATGTGACAACAAAAACTCAGTTACTGGTGTACCCTGGTGGTGTAGCAGTTTACTTGACCGAGGTGCAGTCCACCTGTATTCCAAGGTCCCTGGTCCGAGATCCGGGGCCCGGAGAAACAACCAGGATGAATAACTAAATAAAATATATAAAATACTTCTTTCTTTCTCTCTCAACCTGCCTATCAACTTGCCTTCATTCCCACCTGCACCTTTCCTTTAAAAACAAAACAAAATAAAACAAAAAACCAACTCAGTTCCTGTATCGACGTTTCTCATCTGTATCTATATTAATCTCTTATTGTATCACTTGGGCAAACTAAGTTTACTGAATATCTCTGCACCACAACCTCTCCCCACCCAGTCCTGCCCTTGCTCTGGGTGCTGCTCTGTGCCACAGAAGGGGATTTGTAAGGTTTGGCTCCACAGGGTTTCCTTGTCTTCAAACATCCAGTTTGGTTCAGCCAGTGAGATCAATGGCAGGAAATCAGAGTGAGAGAAAAGTGAAGAGAAGGAATTTATTTCCCCAATTCCTGCCCTGCTTAGGTGCTGCTTTTACTGCGTCCTCAAAGGCTGCAGTTCTGGTCAGGAGTCCTCTCTGCCTGGTGGTCCTCTCTGGATTCAGGTCTTGGGCCCTCCACTTGCCCCATTAGACTGTAAGTGGTCACATTACCCGGCTGTAACTGATTTAGGATACAACCGAGTCCATTGGTTTCCAGCTTAACTGTGTTAACTGTTTCCCACCAGGATCTTGACAAAAGAGAGCAGCATACTGGGGGACACATATCCTGTTTATTTCCCCCATATTATTGAGTCTCTTTCTTGGTTTTCATCATAATTATGATTTTGGCAATTGATATAAAATAGGCATTCAACATTATGTTCAGGAAGTATTCTCATTCTGATTTCTGAGTTTTATCAGGAAGGACTGTTGAACTTTATCCTCTGCATTTGGCATATATTGAGTTTGTTTCTATTTTATGTTTTGAGGAGGAAGAAGCATTTTATTAATTGCTAGTTGTTCATCTTGATCATTCCTCTCTCCATCCACTGTCCACCTCCACCACCTCAGGCGATGAACCCAGATCCTTGGAATATATGTGAACTACTCTCTCAGCCAGAGACAGTGGACCTAACCAGTGCTCCACCAGGGCACATCATATGTTATTTATGTTTAAACATTTGTTTCTGCAATAAAATGATAAATGTTTCAAGAACGGGTCATGTCTTATATTCTATTCCACATGTCAGTGTTTCCCAACATTTAAAAGAAGAATTCTAAGCCCATATCACAGTAAAGAATGTTATCTTTTGAACCCTTAAGAATTAAAATTAAAGAGTCATTTCAGTCATATTTTACATGGAAGAAAACAAAGAAGTGATTTGAAGTAGAAACATATTTTAGGTCAGTATTTTTTTTATTGCCTTGTACATCTAATTTTAAAGTTCATTTAAAACATAATCTTTAATATATATTCATAACATATAATAACATTTCTATTTTCTTTTTAAATCAGACTTACTAGAATGTTCATTTATATTCTTAAGTTTTCTATCATAAACCTTATTTTCATTACTGGAATAATTCAAAAAAAATTTACTATCTAATATTTTATTTTAGATTAAAAAATAAAACCTCCACACCTGGCTATTTTGAGGCCAACTAAAATAATCAATGTAGGTGGGTAAAATAATACTCTTAAACTGCAGTAATTTAACATGAATCACTTTGAAAACTGGAAATATCAGTGGTCCTTTATCACCCAAAGTCTTTATTTGTGTGTGTTGCTTCCTGTGGAGTTGAGAAGCATGTGGCTTATCTAAACCTTCAAGGCGCCATATTTTGACAGAATGAAGTTAAATTGAGGGAAATAAAAGAGTAGAAAACAAGGAGTGAAGCAGAGCACAAAATAACGTCCAGAAATTATGTCTGAGTCAGAGTTAAGGGAATATAGAATTGGAGTATCTTCTGAAAAAAATTACTGTGCTTACTCTGTTCTTTCAATTGTGTTTCTTAGTCTCAGATTTAAAATCTGGCAATAGCTGGAAAGACAATCTACACAATTAAAATATATCTTAGGTGATTATGATGTATATTAGATCATAAAATCTGAAACAGTTTATCACAATAGAGAATTCAATATTTTATACCTGTTATATCATTCTATAGCACAGCATATTAAGCATGAATCTTCATGTGGTTTCCAGGAAGGAATTCCATCACAGCAGTCTCTCTCCTAAGCACAATATCCCATTGGGATAAAAATCCTTTCATTTACTATTTTATGGGTTATTATGTGTCATGTACTTGAAATATCAAAACCACCCTGATATAATTGTTAAATCACTGACACTATTTACTTCTATTCCTGAAGAGCCTGGCATTGACAACAGAAGACTACAATTTAGGCATTTGAATTGATAAATGAGACTCTATTTGATTTGATGTGACTTAATCTAAGAACAGAATCTGTAACTACTAAAAGCTGTATTTCCTTAAAATTTTGTCAAATATCTGGTATATGTAATTATTTATAATCAAAACTCATTACACATATCAAAGGAGGCTGTGCGTGTGTTTGAGAAGAGGGAAACTGTAAACTTACATAGTGCAGAGTTTAATTTTGAAGTGTTTTCTCATTATCCCACCTCACTTCCCACCCCCAGCTGAGGATGTTCCCTCTTGGAACCCACTGGCATTTGAGAATTCCATTCCACAAAAATTTACTTCACAGTCCCACCTTTCTGTTACCCTTTTGTAATTTAGAGCTAAAAAATTAAGCGTGAGAACATAGAATACAGTAAAAGCCAGCATTACTGAATGAGCTCATTAAAGGCAAGTGGGAATTGCAAACTCTGAAAATTAAAACATCTGAACATCTGTTTAAACTCAATCTGTGTTTCTCTGAGAAAAACTAAATTCAATCGACTCAGTGTAATATCTCAAAAGAACAAACAAAGGAGCTTGAGAGGTAAAATTAATTAGGCAGATGGTTCAATAAGATCGGATTTGAGACAATTCTTGCAACGTTTCCTTAATTTTTTTAAAAGTAATTATAAATCAAAAGGATTCTCATGCAATCATAAAGTGAAACTGAGGAGTTGCATCTATCAATAATGTAAAAAGAGATGGAAAATGACTGAGAACAACTAGATTATTTGTAAAGAAAAGACAACCACACAATTACTTTTAAGTTATCAAGGAAGTTACAAGTTTCTTTTTAAACTTATTTAAAGTTCTTTACTCACTTAAACTTTATTTTTTAACAAAGTGCTTTTCTTGCACTCAGAACAGGCTTTATCAAGCTGCTTTTCGTTCTTCTCTTTGTATACCTTTGCAATTGACTTTCTCTCACAATAGTAAAATGAAATGATTATAGGATTTGTCAAAAAGTCAGGTTTCTATAGAATATACATATGCACAAGCAAAAAGCACCACTGCGTATTTCAGTGATGCTGTAAATAACACTTTCAACTCTTACTGTCTACGAACGGTCAAGCTCCTAACTCTCATAATTATTATTGTTCTCACCAGAGCTTTCAAATTAAGGTGTGATTTCTTTGTTCTCTACTCAGGATATCTAATTTTTTCATAGAGTGGCAAATTTAAGATCAGTAAGAAAAAAGATCATGATCATTTTCACATGCTTTGTGTTAGGGGATATGATTTTCTTAGTGAAACCACTGTTTCTCTGGGCCCAGACAACCTAAGTGTCAGGTTGTATCAAGTAAACCCATATGGCTGCTGCCACAATCTAGAGACCTGAAACTTCAGCAAGATGACAAAGACACACCCACCCCCGTCATTATACTTCAAGAAGATCACTCAGGGAAAGAAAGGGTGGATGTTCACATCTTTCTGTTCAATCTGGGATTTCGTTCTCCATGGCATTAGATGCTGCAAAGACGTGTGTTTGGTGTCCAGCTTTACGCCATCTGGGTTTTGAGCTCCCAGCTATAGATTTATCAAGTATGCCTGGTATGTTTGTCGAAACCATCTGGAAACATAAATACAAAGCCCAGCTTCCAGCTATGAGAGGCAGCTCTCCATAAGGACAACTCCACACATTCACTTTTACCCAGATGCTTTTTCCATGCCTGCTGCCCCTCCAGTTGCAAGCTCCAATGTTGTCATCTGTACTGCCAGTTTTTAGGCATCTAGCTTCTGCTCTGAGGTTGAGATGGAACTTCTGGGAGATATCAACACTCCTCCCATTTCTGTCTTCTCTTGCATAGATAGAGCTCTATCCCCTTTTTGTTCCTTCCTCTCCTATTACCTCAGCTCCAGCTTCTCCCAATCTCCTCTTGACAAACTCAGTTTCTTATGAAGGTTTTCCTAGTGGCTATCCTATCTTAAGAAGAAAAATAATTGAGTAATGTTGATTTTAGTAAAAAAGTATTCCCATGTAGTGTTTAAATATACATTTTTTCCCCCCATATTTTAAAGGAAAGGTGCAGGCAGGAATGAAGGTGAATAGGCCTGCAGGCGTTTCATTTTGTTTTTATTTAGTTGTTCACACTGGTCATCCCCCCAGCCCTCCCATCCAGAACCTGGGACTCGAACCCAGGGGTATGTGGCCTGTACTCCTTCAGAGATGATTGACGGGTTGCTCCACCAGAGCATGCCAATTTCATTCAATTTTTAAATTTTTACAAAGTAAATACACACACATTGTAAAACTTGAAAGTGATAGAAAGAGTAAAGTTAAAAGTGCATTTTCCTCCCATTCTTGATTCCTAGCATGTGGTTTTTCATTAAAGAGGAGAATCCTGTTCTTAGTTTCTTATGAACATTTTTAAAGATAAAGAATGTGCATATCTAAGCATACCTATTACGATTAATTATATACAAATTTTAGCTGGCTATGCATCCTTTTTCACTTTGCTTTTTAAGGTTAGTGAAATATAATAGAGATAATTCTGTATCAGTGTTATAAGCCTATCTTATAATTTTTAATGCTTATAGAGTATTTGGTTGTACGAATATATTATATTTTAAAAACAATTCTTCACTGATGACCACTAACCACTGATAGTTTCCAGTCTCTGTACTACCACAAGGATGCATTGAATAGCCTTTGGTATTTGTCTATACAATAAAAACAGAAAATTATAAGGGAAGTCATTGGGTCAAAAGATATGGGATTTTAAACTTTGATAGATTGTTAAATTGCCCAGCCAAGAAACCACACTATCTTAAACTCCTTACATAAGTGCCTAGGTTCTTTCAACCTCACAAAATGTTATTTTTTTTTAACAAAATAGTTCTATTTTTGTGAATCTAATAAATGAAAACTTTTGCTTTATTATTCTGCATTAAGAGAGTAAACAGATAAACCGTGATCTTCCAATCAGTGGTTAAGCATAGTTACTAAGTCTTCCAGATTCCTTCCGGCTCCAACTCTCTCTATGCCTTCACGCTTGTATTTTGCTTCACCAAGTCATGCTTACCTTCACTTCGAATCATTAGTATTAGCTTACTGTGTACCACTGTCGTTACATACATCACTTCCGTCTTCACAGCAAATCTCTATATTAGCTATTAGTATCTATTTTATAGATGTGAAAAATAGTTTCCTCATCTTATTGAGATGAAAATCATTTTTAATAGGATACTCTGATAATTAAATGACCAAGTTGTATGTAAAATACCTGATCGTAAATCACAGTATACATTCTTATTATTTCATTACAGGGACACAAGAAAAAGTTTTACCACCAGGCAAAAGAACAGAGCCAAAATTATGTTTATATTTCAGTTTCTTTTTGTATGGAACCTCGAAACATAAGAATAAATGTTTAATACAGATTTCTAAATTGAATTCCAGACTCTCGCTTATCTAGTTATCTCTAAGTTTACCTGCTAAACTTCAATACAACTTAACTTAAATTTACTGATTAAATACAAAATGCTAAAATCACTCAACAGGAGAGGCAGCCTACATAAAATTTAAAAAAATTAAGAAATCCATAGGAAAATTACTTTTTTTCCTTTTTAAAGAACACAGTCAAGTACCCTTGCACCGATGCCTAGAACTTGTCATTTTTATTTTGATTACTTCTAGGCTGAATGCCGAAGTGATTCAGCAATACAGAGATGACAACTTTTTCTCTCCCATCTATAGAGAAAAATTCCTGTTTAACATCACAATCAATGCCTGAATTAAAATAGTGTATATTTAGATTCTATTCTCATATGTTCACATATATTTTATTCTGCCTCTTGATTTTTCATTAAGCATATTGATTTTGAAATCTACATAGAATAGCTTATTCCTTTCAAATGAGGTTAAATTAATTTACCCTGACTTGTAATAATAGAAATTTGAATAGTTTTAAAAATGTGCTATTATAAATAATACAAGAAACATTTTAGACACAGTTTCTTATTTCTGGAGCATGTTAACCTAGAAGCCAAATTGCTGGGTAACAGTGAATTTGATTTTCATCTTTACATTGGTTGATTTAAAATGGTTGAATCATTTCTGCTTTGCTGAAATATTTTACAGTGCCCATTCCCCCACATCTTTACCAATGTTATCAGCTTTTAATTTCATGTAAATTTGGTGAAACTGAAATTCATGATGCTTATATTTTGTTAATTGTTAAAGAAAAACGAACATCTCTTTATATACTTGAAAGCTATGGCGTTTCCTTACCAGCTTTCTGTTATTTCTCATCTTCTTATCATGGTCCTTGTATTCCTTTGAATGTTGATTATGTTGGTGCACTATGTTTCATCTGTCACTTTTATTAGGTTATCATTTGCATTTATGTTCATATATTGAATTTTTATGTATATCAAACTTTTCCTTGATTTTTATCTTTTTGTATAAAAAGGACAAATAAAAATTTTCTTTTTTATTCAAAATCCCAAGGTATTTTCCTCTTACAGTTTTAAAGATGTGTATATTTGTTGACATTCAGTTATTTTTTCCACTTTAAACTTTTTTAAAGTTTTTTTTTTATGTGTGGTACAGAGATGCTTATTTTTAAATCTATTTTGATAAGCCAATAGTGCCAATACAACATATTGATATATAGTGTTTCCTCTACTAACTTTTAATGCTTTTTCTATCATAAAATAGGTCCATAGAAGCACTCTATTCTGTTTCATTGACCTATTTATCATTGATCTGATACCACTATGTTTTAGCTACTATACATTTATATGCCTCCATGAAAGTGTTCTACTTTGTCACAAATGTATTTGGCTGTTGGACTTTGCTTCCACAAGAATTTTAGTGGCAGTACGACCTTACTGTGATAAATCCTGTGACATTTATTATAATTTATATGTCATTTTAATGTACCAAATATTTCTGTCTATCATTCTTGGCAGTAAACTGAGCCTATTTATGTCATTATGATATTTTGCAATTTCTTCATTTAAGGTCATACATATCTTTTTGTTATATTGATTTTTAGCATCTTATATATTTTCCTGCTTTTATATTCTTTTCTATTACATTTTATATTTGATTAGTAATGTGATTAGAAACTATTGATTTGTATGGTGATTTTGTGTTCAAGAAAATTACAACTTCTAACTTACAACATCTAATAAATTCTGTAGATTTCCTTGGGATTTCTAGGTAGACGTTCACTTGAAAATAGTGAACTTTCTCTTTATCTTTCTATTTCTTCTCTGTATTTTATTTTGTCACATTGACTATCAATTCTAGTATAATACTGATTAGCAGTAGGGTCATTCATGCATTTTTCTGATTAACAGTGGCTACTTCAGCATTGTGATGTTTGCTATAGATTTTTGGTAATGTCTTCTACTAGACTGAGGAAATCTATTAGTTTTCCGAGACTTTTATAAATGGTATAAAATTTTATTAATTATTATATTAATAGATATATAAGATTTCTCTCCTTTTCTTCATTTAGTTACACAGTAAATAACATTTTTTTCAAATTATCTACTGTTATCATCTTTGTATTGCTGAAATAACACCACTCAATCTTGATAAATTAGTTTTAATATACTGGTAACTCCTAAAGACTACTGTTTTAGCATTTTTATATCTATATTTATAATACTTTCCTGTTCTTTTGAGCTGTTGTGTTTATTTAAATTAGTCTTATAAAATGAATTGATAGCTTTTCTTCCCTCTCTTACTTTTTTGTATTTGTTTTTTTTGGGGGGATCTTATTGAAAAATCGGTGAAGTTGTAGAGAAAAATAAATTCTCATGCACTGTTGGTGAGAATGGTAATGGGGAGACACAATGGGGATAATTAAAAAAAAAAAAAAAACTTTACTATTTTATCCACCAATTCCATTTCTGAGTACATGGCCAAAGATTATGAAAACACTATCCCCAAAATACATGCACCACTATGTTCATTACAATACTGCTTACAATAGCCCCAACATGGAAGCAACATGAATATCCATTAACAGATGAGTAGATAAAGAAAATGTGGACTATCTAAAAGGAAATGCTACTCAGCTATACATAAAAGACAAAATCTTGCCATTTGCAATATGCATGAACCTGAAGAGATTAGCTAAATGAAATAGTCAGGTGGAGAAAAATAATTCTCTTATGATTTCATTTACACATGGAATATAAAGCAACAAAAATACAAATAAAAACAAAAACAAAACACAGATCCTTAGATTGACAACAGAATGGCGGTTACCCAAGTTAAAAAAGATATGAGGGGTGGAATGGGTAGAAGGAATCTACTGACTGGTGTGGTGGCAGCTGGACACCGACGGTGGGGATGCTGTGGCATACACAGTTATCACGATTTGGAGCTGTACACCTGAAACTTACATGTTGTCATTAATCAGTATTCGATTTAAAAATAAAAATTCTTAAATTGTTTTCATAAAGTAGTGTCGATCTTGCCTATATGGGGGGGGGGGAGGATTTTGACTATAATTTATTGATTATTCAATTTTTCTCAGTTTCTTATTTAGACAAAATTACTGATTGCTTCATAGAAAATGTACACTTCTTTTAAGTTCCTGCATAGGGACATAAATTGTCCATTGTGGTATATCTGTAAGTATTCTTTTCTAACTACTAAAGTTTTATTTGTGCAAACATTTTTTGAGTGTCTTCTTACTAAAATTACTTTTGACTGCATTGACTTTTTCCAACTTCTAATATTTGCTTGTTTATATGTTAGACACTTTAGTAACACTTTATTAGTTCATTAATATTTCCTGTTTCTGGTAGTACCTTCCTTTTATTTTTCTAGAAGTTTCCTTTCTAGTCTTTTAATTTTTATTTTTACTATTTATATTTTAAAATTTCTATATTAACTTTACCAGTAACTTCAAGATATAATATATAGTTTCCAAGTAATATATTAACTTTTAAATGTAATTATTTCTCATTTAATTTCAGTGATGGCTATAAAGCTTTGTGAACTTTTCTCTACCTACCTCCCTATTAATATTGACTGTATATTACTCCCTCTCCCCATAATACTTTCAATAATTATTTTTGCATGAATTCTACCTATTATTTTAGAACTTTAATTTTACAATGTAAATCTATTACAAAATTCAAAATGCACAAAAGGATCTATGTATATTTTTCTATCATAGTCCTTCAACTACCTTTCTCCTCCAAAGGTCCCAATATTATCAATTTTTAAAATAGATGGAGCTAGTTCAATAGGGAATATGTTCTGATAAACTCTAGATCTTGTCTTTGTGGCAGAGAAAAGCCTGGGTGAACAGTTAATAATGCCCAGTTTGAGAGGGATATGAAGATTAACTGAGATATTGTATAGAAATACAAAGGCACACAATGTGATAATTAAGGTACAATAAATTCTCAACAATGGGGAAATACATAGACATATTAATTATGTTAATGGTTATTACCATGTAAGGCAACAGAGTAGCTAAGAAATGCAGACTTGTCAGATGTTCCTGGTTTAGATTCCCTATTTTGCCACTTTCTCATTGTGTGATCTTGGAAAAGCAACTTTAACATCTTGAAATCTCAGGTTTACCATTTATGAAATGGGAATTGTTTGCTTACCTATTAGAGTTTGATGACGAAGCGAAATCAAGACTGCAGATTTATACACCTAAATCATAGTATTGTCTGGAAGATAATAAGCTCTTCCCCACTCCACCCTCCCCTCCCCTTTCCCATCCCCCTCCCCACTCCTCCTCCTCATCTTCCTGGTAGTAGTTAATAAGAATGAGCCTTCCTTCCTTCCTCCTTCCTTCCATCCTTCTTTCATCCCTCCCTCCTTCCCTCCCTCCCTCCTTCCCCCACAACCCTGACTGCATGTCTTGAACCTGGTCCATAGAAACCCAGTATATAGAAACCTGGTCATAACCTGCACTTCTGTGTCCCCTTCATAAAAAGGGGATGAGAATTATAATTTTTAAATCATGGTGTTTATTTGCAGAACCAGTAATTGTTTCAGTTTACAATAGAAAAATAGCTTTGCTGTAGATCAGTAAATTAAAAGATTGAGGGGAGTGTGGCTCTCCCAGTTTTAGGACATATGAATAGCAGCATTTAGTTTCTTGGGTTTTAATCATTTTAAAATATAAAATATATTTGTGTCCATTTTACAGAAAATAAAAATAAAGCGACTTAAAGGTAGACAGATGGGTTTCTAGGAGACCTGAGAGATCATGGGAATCAGCAAAGTTAACATACTATCTATTCAACTGCTCCTTTTTCCTCAGCACCAGCTCCAGGCAAGACTGCAGCTTTAAGTCATGCATATAGTGGGTGGGAGAAGGCAGGGGTAGGTGGGGAAGACTGATCTGGGTAGGAGGTAGGCTGATTGCCAGATTCCCTAGGGTGATAGAGAAAGCGTTTTATTATAATTTAATAGAAAATCTTATGCCAAAAATATTTCCATAAATAAATTCAAATGTTGCTTCTTGTTGAAAAATGCAAATCAGTTGGTTTCAGTGTTTTAAAGCTTACTTGAAATACCTTAAATAACAAGCATAAACATTCATGTGTGTACATATATACATTTAAATGTATATCAAATTAGGCACATAGAAAATGTTTTATAAAATAACATATTAGTGTCCCACCACCATATTAGCATCCTGACATCAGGCTGAATTTCAGATGAAGTAAAGCAGCCCTGGAAGCACTGCAGGGATTTCCATCACCACAGCTAGTATTCAGTAGACCTTTTTTTAAGGTTGTATTTAAACAATCACAGCCCGAACAGACAGCAACAAACATCTGGTTTGTCTGGCTGCATTATTATCATTCCACATCTCCGTTGTCTAGTAAGAGGATATCAGAACAGTCTTGGGCAGATTAAATATGTCAGAATCTCATCCAAATTCTGACTCTTCTTTATCATGCAGAGCTAACTTGTTTTTTTTGTTTTGTTTTGTTTTGTTTTTTCCTTTCTCTTTTTTCCCCTTACTGTTGAGGTAGGAATTACAAAGCTTTCTGAGAGTTAGGATGTTGATGTCAATTAGAGACCTGATGATTAAGCTAAAGTAAAAATGTCCATCCCTCTGCTCTTTGGATATTATTTGATTTGTTGAGATGATAAATATATATAATTTGCTCAGTGGACATTTTCTTGTCATAAGCAAAATAATTTCTGAGCTATGGTCATAAATTTACTTTTAAACAATGTATCCATGGGTATAAAAGTCTATATTTTAAGAAGTTTGGCTTAGGTAGCAGATTGCAAGCTTTTCAAAATAAAACATGGATTGACTACAGATTTCATATTTGAACTGTGGAGTAAATCACCCTTTAAAAATATATATGGAGAAGAAATGTCAATAATACTAACAACAATAATCACAATAAATAACATTATTTTTATACCCTATGAGTCTTATTAAAAAAATACCTAATAATAAGTGGTATGGAATAGTTGACATGATTAAGTATCTTGAAAGTGGTCCTTGAGAGAAGTAAAGCTAAAGTAGGGAAATAATAGCAAGTAGCTTGTTCCTCCTTAAGAACCCCTTTTTCTATGGGAAAATAATTTATAATTTATTCCAAAATTAAATAAAATAATTAAATGACATACTATGACCCTGGTGTTCACCTTTCGATTGCTTAGAGTGAGGTATTAATTACATCATAGTTACTAAATAATTTATCTTACTATCTTTCCGCTTGACCTTGTTTAAAAGAATGCTAAGTGAAGCAATTAAATAACTCGTAGAAACTCTAATTACACATTGGAAAAAATAGTCCAATTCTATATTTTAATGATGGCAGTAGAGAGTGTTAACTCTCTAAAAGTGCTTCAGAATCCCAAAAAGTTGAGTGAAAGACTAAGTCATTCATTTCCAGTCATTAAATATCCATCTAGGTTTATCATGCACAGTGCTAGCTGATTAAGTGTTGACCAAGGCATGTCTTCCGCCCTCAAAGAACTTGCAGTCTAACAAAATGATGTGGGACTAAATACACTCAGCCATGCTGAGGAGCCAGTTAAGTGTAAGAAGGACATGATACTTTTGGTACCAAGGCCCGAGAGCATCGTCAGAAACACTAACTTTAGAGCACACGTTTACCGGGTGAGCAGCAGAAGCAGCAGAACATCCACTGCTTCTACGGGCCGAGGAGACGGACTGGAGGAAGCTCATGATCTCAGTGAATGTATGCGGATACAAACGATGAAATATGATGGTAAGAAAGAAGAAGAAAAAAAACAAAACTATAGGCATTCAAGGTCTAATATGGGGCCAGAAAGCTAATGTTGGTTAGAGTTGTTGGCAATCTAATCCAATTCTTAGCGGGCACAGTTAAAAGTCACGTGAGGGGGCAGTCAGCCAAAGATTCAGAAGTGAGATGGGTCGTTGTATTCTGTACTATGTTAGATACACAGTCACTTATCAGAAACATGAATTGAAGATATGCATTTATGTTTATATATGACAATATAATAAGATATTATAATTATTACAATTCAAGGGATGCTGAAATTGAGGAATCTGGAGTGTTTGCTAGGAGGAAAAACAAGAGCAACCTGAGGACCAGAGACTCTGTAGATACACAGGCGACAAGACACAGCAGTTTTATTCTGGCTGTACATTAGAATCAACTGGAGAACTTTAAATGGGTACCAATTCTCAATTTCCTGAGGTGCAGCCAGGTATTGGAGGTCTCCCCCATCCCAATTAATAAACTTGTAGTTTTAGGTTTACAGCAAAATTGAGCAGAAAATACCACGATATCTCATAGGTCCCTGCCCACCTCCCCAATACCAACCTACCCTTCTGTCAACATCCTACCCCTTTGTTGTAATCAGAGATCCAGCTCTGACACATCATTGTCGCCATAGGGCTCAAATGGTATATTATGGCTCTCGTGGTATTGCACATTCTAAGGGTTTTGAGCACAAGCACAATGACATGTATCTACCATTGTAGATCATACAGATTGGCAGCTTTTAAAAATGCTCTCTTGGCGAACCAGTGTGCTAGTGAAAAGGAATCACAGAGACACACATCTTCCTAGAAACTGCCATATGACACGGTCAATACGATTAAATAGGTCCTGTACTTGCCTGGAACTTTAAAGTTTAGGAACAAGCAGAAGACTATTTCTGGAACTCTGCTGACAAGTGGAAGAAGCAGTCACTTGCTAAAAATTCTATCATCATTTGTGGGGAGGGATTGGAGCAGGCTACAGAGGCACTTCGGGAGGACTTACAGGTAACAAACTTATGTATCATTGGAAGAAGATGTTTGGAACTCAAGGCTGATTTGGTTTAGATTTCTAACTTTGCCAAGATGTAGTTCCTTGAACAAAGTATCTGACTTCTCCATCAGTTTCTTTATCTGAAAAATGAAGATGAAGGACTAATTTGCAGGGTCAGTATGAGGATTAAAGTCATTATATCCAGTTTAGCACATTCCTAGTATTTTATGGATGATCCCTAGGTGGGTTATAATTGCTAGTTATGATCAAAGAGCATATAAACAATTTTTAAATGATGCAATATAGACAGAAGTTACTAAGAGTTCAAAGGCAGGCAAAGCACTGGTAGAGTGGTCAGGAAAGCCTTCTAACGAGTCTTTACTAACTTCTAATCTTTGTATAGAGTAGTGAGGGAATGAAGGATATGATCGATGGTGCAAATGGGTCAGGCATATGTGATGGAGCCATGATCAATGTAGCTAGCTTGTGGGAAATGTGATCAGAGAGAAAGAAGGGGCAACATAGCATTTAGGGAAGCCTAACAGAGTTGAGGCCTTAGGCATGAACAAAAGGACTTTACAGCTATCAGACCGGAAAGACAGATTGTTGACATGGAATAGATAGATTAGCTCTGCAGAGATTATAGTTGTGTAGACCATTTGATAAATATGTGATTCATGCAGAAGCCTTCTTTCCCCTTTATTTTCTCCTCAACTTGTCAGAAACAATGCCTCTTGTGGGCATCTTGGATACGAAGAGACATCTGGTTTCGCATAAGCATAAATGAAGTGATTTGTGACAATCTGTTACCAACAAAAAGGGCATTTATTCGTCATACTCAGCAAAGATAACAAAACTACTGCATGCCAAATCCTGACTCTCTAAAAGAAAATGTTATTTGTTATTTTTTGTTACCAAAAAGATAGATGATTTAGTTGATGAAAAGACATAATTTTCTGTAGATGATGAATTCAGGACCACAGAATGCAATTATGAACCTATAATATTATCAAGTTTTCAAGTATCTTTAAGAATTCAGTGTACTTCATTACCAGTAGGTGTCACTGCAGGCATTACACAGTCTTTTATAGAGAACTTTGTCCCATAAATGTTGGTGTAATTTAATTGGTAGAACATAGTTATGATAGGCATAAGGGATATTTATTCTGAAAAGCAATATATTTTATCATGGTCATGAACTTGTAAAAACATTGGCTTAAGGAATCTAATGTGTATACTTTAAGTGGGCTTACTTAATACAATACACAGCATAAGTAACAGAATCTTATGAGGTTTTAAATATATACAGTGGGCTTTTCTGGATAAGATAAGGTTTTCTTTTCAGAGTTATTCTTTAGAATCTGATTTATGGACTTAATTAAATGAGCATTCAGACCCAGTTGCTGCCTCCTAAATCTTTGGGCAATTGACATTTTTTCCACTTAACGTTCTTATGAGTTTTGTTAGAGAAGGGAAGGAAATTAAGAATTTTTACTTGAATTATATTAGTTACATTCTTTTGAGTTACTTTGGCACTTTAAACCTATAGTATCTAGTATCAAAAAGTTAAATGCAGTAAGATATTTTATTATTTATTTATTGTTAAGAGAAAGGTGCAGACCGGAATGAAAGTGAGTGGGCAGACAGGAAGAGAGAAGAGGAAGAAGCATTTTATTTTATTTTTATTCAGTTACACACATTGGTTGTTTTCCCAAAACCTGGGACTTGAACCAGGGTCCTTGGAATATGCATGGACTGTGCTCAGCCAGAGGCAGCTGACCTAACTGCTACTCTACCAGGGTGTGCCTCTGGTCTTTTAGAGAAGCACACTTTAGTGGCCTTTTTTTTATGACTTTACATGTCATAACAAAATATTGATTTGTATTTTATTTCTACCATGGTTTTAGAGTTTGATTCATTAGTACAACCCTGCTGGCATCTCTGAGTTGAACTTTTGAACAGAATATTCTCAATGGAAATGTGCACACTTTTAAATTAATTTGCCTGCTGGACGCATTAGTGATTCTTATTTATGCATAACTTAAGGGCTATGTGTGTGGATGCATTCCTGGCAACTATTTCATAGGCTCCATTTTACAAATTGGAACCTATGGTGGTGGCTGTGGTGCTTTTCAAGTGTGACTTCAGGGCAGTCTAATTTACCTAAGCTATTCGAAGGTGAGCTCAATCTTTTTTATCACAAATTAAAAATCTATTCCAGTGTTCACATCAGAAACAGCACAAATTACATGTCTGTAGGCCAATAAGTATGCTCCACCCTGATCTAGGCCTGTTGATTTCATCATCATAGACCAACATTCCCAGACACCTTGTGTTTTAACTATCTCTGTAATACCTAAAGTATTGTAGGAACATCATGCTACCCATTTTCCTGTGTGTTCTAAGAGAAATTTTGTGAAACTGTGCTTTTTTGTCTATCTAAGTAAGCCTATCTATGAGAATATATTACAGGACTGTCAGTGTGTACAGGGTTTCTCTGAGAGACATAGTATTATAGACTAAAAATCCACACTAGTGGAAAACATTTAGGAATGTCCACAGTGTGTATATTCTTTTTTATTTTTTTAAGAGGAAGAAAGCAGCAGGCAGGAATGAAGGGGCATTTATTTATTCATCCAGTTGGTTGTTCTGGTTGTTCCCCCGAGGCCCAGGTGGAGAATCTGGGTCCTCGGGCTTTGTGAAGACTATGCCACAGCAGAATTAACACCTGAGCTACCAGGGTGTACCTTGTATATATTCTTTTCAACACATAATAATATGTTTTTGTTAATTACAAGATATAGACCCTGTTGTCTATGAAGCCTACTCCAAATTTATACAGTGTCTTAAAATGGAGACAGAATAAACAGACAAGAGTATGTTAATCAACTTCATGACACACAGTCACTGTACTTGAAGTGTTAGTGGTAACACTCACTTATAAAGTCTGATGCATAGTGGTTATCAAAGGCCAATCTTGCAAGATATTCTAAAATTTATACCTACATCAAATTGGACTTCTGGGGTCATTGTACATCAATTATACTACTTTGATACCTAGTGCTCTTCTCTTCACTTTAATTCATTCTGTTCAGATACCTTTGACTTTTTACTGAGGGCCAGGATAGGAAATAGACATTAAAACAAAAACAAAACTTGGTGTGTTAAGAATTAGGATGATGTGTTGAAATGATGATTGCTGAGTTTCCTGGGATTCTAACTTTCAAGTGTCATGTCCGTGAGGACTTGTTTGTTTGTTTTTTTTTTTTCCTGAACTTTATATAATTCTTTTTATTTAACTTTATCACAATGGATTATTTAATAACCAGATTCCTCTATCTCCTCCAACTCTGGCTCATAAGAAAACACATACTCTAGATTATGGTCCTATGGCAAGTGAATATATGAACCCTGTTTATGCTGTAACAGTCTAGTAACCTAAGAAATAAAAAAATATTTTTATAGATGGACATTTATGGTTTATGTTTTTAAAATAACTTCATTCTTAAACACCGTTAGTTTGTTTTCACCTTTCTCATTCTCATATTTCTATGCTATATATCTTTGTAAGCTCTGGAATTTGGAGAACAAAGGATAGAGGGGTATAAATAAAATACAACAAAAATAAACAGGACATGTTTAAGAAGAGACCTATATTACACTTAAAATTCACGTAACTATCCACACCCTAGTCCCTAGAGTTTATAACAATTCTCTGAGGGGATACCACCCACAGTTAAAAGAAAAAATAAACAATACTAAGCTCCTTCCACAATACTTACATTTTCATGCTGTATAACATTATACTACAAATTGAGCTTGTAGTTGTTAGAGGGGTGAAACTCAAGTGGTAATTATTCTTTCAGGTAATTTGACAGACACAGCGTTAGAACTTTCTCAATTCAAAGCAAGAACATCTCTTAAATTAGAAAGGGTGCTCTTGAGATGAGAAACAGTAATTCATTGTTGGAGTTTAAGAAGTACACATAGATGTTTAAAATTATTTTAAGGTCAATGGACAAATGAGAAAATGAAATGATTGTGAGACTGAAAATTGAGGTAGGTATCTTTGAATTCTAAAAGCAAAGAAGTCTATTGAGACAGAAAGGAATTATCTTTTAGGCTCAGAATATGGTTTGTTGGAGGACGAGGCGAAATTGCCGAATAGAGGAAATGAAGACTGGTTGGGGCGAAGAGAAAGACTAGACTGAGGGCTTAAGTAGGAAAAATTACTCCTTAACGTCCTTTTCAGCAAATGGTATTGTTATTTGGTTTTGAATTCAGGGTATTTGGGAAAAAAATATTCTAAAATTGAGATAGGAAATTCATTTTCATTTACAAAGTACATGAATGGTTTTAGAAACAAGAAAGATTTTGTCAAAATAGAAGTAAAAGATTTCTCATATTTTAGTAACAGAATAGTGAATGATAGATATGGAAGGTTTCTTAATAATGGGATTACCATTAAGAATTTTTTGTTCTCTCAATAAACTGGACAATTGATTGATACAAGTTTTTACCTCAAGAAAGCATTTCTAAACTTAAAGATCTTTTTCTCTAATCTTAATAATTATATATGGTCAGTTTTTATACTTCTTATCATTTTGAAATTACTGATTTTTAAATGGAGCATGCATAGATTTCTATATACTTAAGAAAGTAAAACTTCTAAAAGTGGTACTTTAGAATTTAAGTTAAATTCTAAACAGCAAGAAAAAGTATCATCCTATATGAAGATTTGAATAGGCCCCTTCTTTTCTAAGGTTGTAGTTGGAGTACAATAAAAAATGGACAAAAGCTCACATTTGTTATTTAGAATTATGTCATCAAAGGAATACAGGAGAAATAAATAATTTGGAGTTGAATTTTAGTTTGAAATATGTTTATCCCTCTGGCATATGGATAGGTTTAGTTAGTACAATCTGTCATCTCAGAAGAGATGTAAGCAACAATTTGATTGAAAAGCCAGGCACTTTCAAAATGACCAACTTAAAATTTCTGCTCAGCTGCTTTTATAAACGAGAAAGCAGAGGGCATTCTTTTTAAGTGACCAAGACACAATTATTCATAGAATCAATAACAAAATTAAGGTTGTTTTCATCTCATCTCTTTTAGTCGTACGGTCTCAGTTCAACTATAGCATGACTGCATTCTTAAATACTCATATGTCTACAACATGATACATGAGCATTTATAGTGAATTAGCTGTAATCGAATATTGGTTTCTGGAATTAGATCTGGATTTCAATTTTTACCCTCCACTTGCTTGACATTTAATCTTGGGAAAGTTACTTTATTTCTCTGGATTTCAGTAATTTCTTCAAAAGAACCAAATCAGAAGACTTATAGGAAATGTCTAATAGTGTAAAATGCTAAACAAGTGGCAATCCATTTCCTGTTCCTTTCCCAATATAATTGCTACCATAAACTTTACCATTTTTAATTAAGACTCATCATTTAGGTAAGATTACATTGAAGTATGTAGAAGTATCAGGAGTCAACTTTAGACAACTATTTTGGCATTCACCATATTTTAAATAATGTACATTTAAAACTATGTTTTGGGAGAAACACAAATAAACTTGAAATCTAAATATTTGCCAAAATGATTTTCATTTATATAAAAGTCTAAAGTTTTCTGAAGTTCAAAATGTAAAATTGAGAACTAAATTATAAGGCTTTTTATTATTCTGTATTATTTTTATCTAAATCTAGTTTCTTTATCAAGACTGTAAAATCAGAGAAAGAGAAAATAACATGCTTCAAAGAGAAGTCTGCATTCCTAGACAAAGTTTTATCCTTAATAAGTACCCGATGACTGACTGTATGAAAAACTTAATAATTAAGCTGTTAATATTGAAAGAACAGCATTGAAGCTGGTAGTATTTTTAGAAAAACAGACTCTCCTCTAGATTATTTGGTTCAGTATTGGAATTTTAAGAACGATCACTCTATATGACTTCCATATACTTTACATTACTCATCTCTAAGAGTATTTACACAAGTAGGAATGATGTCACTTAATGTGTATGGCACTGAGAAAAAAGTATCATGCCTTATTTTTTATTGCTTTCATGTTCACAAAATCATTTGAAGAGAAAAAAGAGTAGATTCATAGCAATATATTGTATTTTTTTTAAAGGAAAGGTATAAGCAGGAATAAAGGTGAGCAGGCAGGCCTGAAGGAAGGAGGAAGAAGTATTTTTATTTTACTTTATTTAGTTGTTCATAGGTTGTTTCTCTGGCCCTGGGTCTTGAACCAGGGACTTTGGGGTATATGTGGACTGTGCTGCAGTGAACTAAACCACTAGATCACCAGGTAGTTCCAGTATATTGTGCTTGAAGACTATGAAGATGCCATAAAAATCAAGCCAAAGGAAATCAGTGATGTTTCTAGTCCCATTCATCTTAAAGCACTCCTATTAATTTTTTGGTCCAAAGAATGTAGCTAATACATGTTCCATTGATAAGAATTCTAAATCATTTTCAAATGTTTATTATGGGAATGAAAGCTCATCCTTAGAATGCAGTAGAGCTTTATTGGTAAATGAAGAGACTTTTATTCTCTTTTGAGGCAAATTGAAGACTGAGAACAAAGGTCAGTCTCTTTTTATTTTTTGCTCCATCCTCAAAGACACAGGCTATCAATTACTAAAATTAAGAACATCATAACTATATTTACTTACCATAAACACGATTACAGTGAATTAAAATTACTTTTCTCAGGGCTCTAATCACTCCACCCCAACTTTATCTTTCTTCCTGCCATAGGATAGTGCTATCTTCACTCCACTGCCAGTTCTAAAATGGAGCAACAAAAATGTAAATGGTCCTTAGGTCTCCTTCCAGGTTTGACACTCTCAACGAATCAGTTCACTTATACACCATTTTCCAAAAATTTCAATAAAGACTTGTTGTAATCAATGTAGAATTAATATGCAGATGTTTGACCCCAGATGGTCAAACACCTGGGTATTTGACTCATTTTTTTAGTTTTAAAGGTGTGTCTAATTCTTTGATGTTACTGTCTACATCTGAACTCTGCTTTAATTTCAGAAAGGTTGAATGGTAGGATTAACTGCTCTTTAAGGAGTATAGTTGAAATAAACAAATCAGAAAAGATTTCATCCACTTTTCCATTATCTTTAATAGCAAACATCTAAAACCTAGTACTGCAGGATAAATATCACTCTTTGTTTTAGCAGTTCTGAACAGCTGCTCTCTTCACTTCTTACTCATCATTGCTGCACCATAACTGTAGAAACCAGTCTGGTTTGTATTAACAAAATGAGAGAAAACTGTGTGGCAATAAGAAGGTAGCCCACCTTATACTTCACAGTAGTTGTAAGGCTCACATACCTTAAAGGCTTTTTCCTTGATGTCGTAGTTCTTTCTCTGGTACACATAAACAGGCTCGCATACCAAAAATATACAGTCATCGGCTATATTCACTAGATGAGAATTAGGCCTACAGCCATACCACCAACAGACTACAAACTTGCCAAGGCTCACAAAGAAGAGTCAGGCCAGCTTTTCTCTGGAAAAATTAACTCTGAGTTAGCAAAGTAACAGGATGTCAGAATAAATAGATTCCAGAGAGCTGAAGTCTTTAAGATATATAATCATATGCTACAGTCCTCGTCTGACGGGGTACCCCAGTGGACTCATTTTTATGTTAAATTTTTGCAGGCTAAATCTAATTCATGTAAAGTCTATTAGCAGAGATATGTGTAATCTGAGCTTTGCTATTCTGCATACATGTTGCTTTTAAAAGCAATCTTAATGTTCAGTCATTTTTTTCTTAAATGTTAGAAATTGGTAATTATGTTTGCTTAGCCAAGACTTCATCTTTTCTTCCTTCTGTGATATTTATTTTACCCTTCACCCTATGATATTCTCTTACCCCACAAAATCTCCTGTTACTCTTTCCAGGAAAATCTTGATCTTGATACATCTTATAGCTCAAATGATCTGTGGACGCTCAATTTCTTACCTGTACTTAGTTGTAACTCCTTTCTTTCTCTAGTCACTAAGTACAGGGTCCCCAAACAGAATTGTTGAAGAACTAGTGGACATGATACTTAAGAAAAAATTCTAGATTTTTTCTCAAAAATATACATTAAAAATTACATCAGATGTGACTTGTCAATACTAATAACCTCAGAAATGGTTGTCACCATGATGCTGAATGATCAAATACATCAAGTTTAAATGAAAGAATTGCTTAGCTCTAGTAGTTCAACCATTCCATTTCCTGTTTTTCTCACAATCATTACCCCATATCCAAAGCTTTTCCTGAACAGAGGCTGACAGTCTTTAGATGTCTGTCTACCTGCAACATATCCTTTCCAGTTCTCTCACCATCTTGCAGCCAGATGACCCATTAGAAGATGCAAAAGTGGTTATTGTCACTAACTTTCAATTGCTTTCTCATGATATTCCAATCCTTAGTCTGAGTTTCTCTCTGCCAATTTCTCCCAAAGACCCTTCCACTGGTGTACTCCAGTTGTGTTGGATAACTAATGTAATGTTTCCAAAATACACCCTCTGTTGTCACTCCTTTTAGATCACACTGTTCCTTTTGCCTGATAGCCCTTTCTGAAATATTTATTTGAACCAAGGTCTTCAAATTTATATCCAATGCCCTTCAACAATTATATTCTCTCCATGTGCACAATTTGTGTCTCAGGCACATAAATAAATGTATTACTGGAAATTCTGGTGAGAATAAAATAACACTGTCCCCCCCACCCCATAATGCTTATGTCTTAATTACCAGAATCTGTGACTACGTTACCTCAAAAGGAATTTTGCTGGGACTCAAGTTTTTAGGGTTAAGGACTTTGAGAAGGAGAGGTTATGATACATTATCTAGATGAGTTGAATGCCCTTACCTGGGTTCTTAAAAGTGAAGAATCTTTTCCAACTGCAGAGAGACATAGGTAGGCAGAAAAATGATCAGAGAGAGTTGACATTACTGACTTTAGGTAGAGGAAGGCCGAAAGTAATGTCACTGCTGAAAATACTGGAATAGCAAGAAAACAGATTCTCTCAGAGTCTCTGAGAAGGAACAAAACCCCACTGTGACCTTAATTTCAGTCCAGTTATGTCTCTGTCAGACTTCTGATCATTACAACTGTAAGATAATAGATGTGTACTGTTTAAGGCATTATGTTGTAAATTTTACAGCAACAATAGAAAATACACCAGGTTCTTGTTCCAGAGTTCATTAAAATGACTAGATATTAAGGACATTTGAATATAAGATTTTTAAAACCCTCTTCCAGGGTTGGA
This sequence comes from Solenodon paradoxus, assembly GCA_004363575.1. Lineage (NCBI taxonomy): Eukaryota > Metazoa > Chordata > Mammalia > Eulipotyphla > Solenodontidae > Solenodon > Solenodon paradoxus. The sequence goes on along the minus strand of RJWH01000220.1, from coordinate 792,998 downwards.
TGATCCTAAAGTCTCATTCATTCAGAGACCAAAATACTATCTAATGAATATACTAAAGTACTAATAACTTTTATCCCCTAAGTTCAGGACACTTCCAAGTAATGAGAAAAAAAAAAAAAAAAAAAACTCCTAAAAGACACATTTCTGTGAATCAATAAAAAAATTAACATTCTTCAAAATCAATAAAACTGACATGGAGAGATATTTAATATCAATATTAGATATCTTGTACATGTAAGTTGCTAAGATTTGTTGGTTAAATACCTACTTCACACATTAGAAAAATAAGACTTAAAAATATTAACATCCAATGATGGTCACTGAGTTATTTAGCTCATTCATGTATTCATTTATTCAACATCTATTAAATACCTGTTATTAGTCACTTATAATTAATAGAAGATTTAGAACTCTAAGCTATATCTGGTGCTAAAGAAAATTAGACTTATACAAAGGCACAGAGAATTGTAATCCCCAGGCAACATGAAATTTTGATGAATTCAGGCACATCTGAACTAAAGGGAGATGTTTGCAACCAGAACATTTTAATAGGAAAACAGATAAGTAAAATGAAGGAACTACTAAAACAATTTTACATAATTACTCTTTTTATACTTGGCCTTTAGAAATTTAGCTAAGCTCAATGGAAGTATTTGCTCAAAAAACTCAGCAATAATACATATCAGGCATGATGTAATGGATTAAGTCAGTTATAGTCCTTGCTTTTCTAAAGATTATATTGTGACTGCCTGTCAAGGAAACACAGGCATTTCAAAAATAGTTGAAAATTACATGAGTGCTAAAAAGACAAGTGTGTAAATAGGGCTCTAGTTAAATATCACACAGAGTTAAAAGAAGTGCTTGGAGTGTTATTTGTTCTGAGGTCCAAAAGATGGGCTATAAAAGATAGGGTTCTCTGTAGAGAACATTCTTTTTAAAAATATTGCCCTTAAAATATTTTTTTCTCTCAGAAGGTTGATTTCTTCAATGAATTAGCATGTCATTTGTAACACTTAAGAGATTTTAAACTGAAAGTAACTGAATAAATTCAAGTAAATATAGCCTCTATTCTCTTAAAAACAAAAATTCAATGTTCGAAATTCCAGAGTTGATTTTAACGGCTTAACAAACTTTTCAAGGATCTAGTATATTTTTATCCTTCTCGTAAACCATCCTCATACACTTGGTCTTCTAAGATCTGCAAAGTCAGAAGATGACTGTTTGAACTCCAGGATGCATGTTTTGCTTCTAAAGCCAGGAAGAAAATGAAAGAGATGTGCCTGTAACACATATTTCTCTTTTTATTAGGGAAAAAAATCATTTCAAGAAGCAACTTACTCTTTATCACACCCCTAAGAATATTGCCTCTTCTGTGGAAGGCAATGGCCAGATAGACCATACAGGCTACATGTTTCAGTTAAAAATAGAATCTGGAGGTGTGTAAATGTGGTGCATCAAGGAAATACTGAATTATAAAGTAGTAGGTAGAATCAATATATACCTTCTCCCAGTTGAATTATATAAAAGATTGAGATGTCAATTTCTTGGTTCCTGAAAACTGATGTAAGTCTCATTCTACATGGATTTCACTGAGGATTACACTTCAGACAGACTCCAGGAAGCAATATGCCCATTGTTTTGCATACTTATCCAGTGAATGTCATTTGCACTACTTGCTTGCTAGTTCAGTTATAACCAAAGTGAAAGCAACGTTGAATAAAATCCACATAACCACTTTTTTAACCTAGACCAGTTCTTGGTTTTCTGACCTAGACTTAGCACCCACAAATTATATGACTATCTCTAACTGCAAAGAAGAGTGAGAAAAATGACTACCTGGAATATTTTGAGACTATCAAATGTTTTTATGGATTGAAAGGGAACGATGCAACTCTTGGTCAAGCAACTGACCGTGTCTGGGTTCTCAGATACAGTTTTAGAAGCAGCTAAGATACATGATTTTAGTGTTCTCTGGTGGAGTAGTGGTTGGGTCAATCGCCTCCGAAGGAGTAAGTCACATACCTCTGGGTTCAAGTCCTGGGCCCAAGAGAGGCTGCCACTGTCAAACTCTCAATAAAAATTTTTAAAAATAAAGATACTTTTTCCTTCTTTCTCTTCCTGCCTTTACTTCTCCTGCCTGAAACTTTCCTGTAAAAAAAAAAAAAAAAAAAAAAAAAAAAAGACAAAGAAAAGAGAAGGAAAAAGAAAAGAAACATGATTTCTTCAAAAGGAAAGACTATCATAATGGTAAGATGAAAAATATTATTCCTTGGGGAGTAATTTAAGATGAGAATTCCTTTAGTTCTATAATTTAAATATATATACACTGATAAATGTTTCTTGGTTACAGTTTAGATAGTACAAGTTCTATCTCCTGTTAAGATTATCATAGATAACTCAGGTTTAGAGAAATTTTTATTTCAAGAACAATGGAATCTCAGTTAAGAGACAATTGACACTAAGGTTAATTTCCCAATAACAACTGAAATGTTAGGTGGATGTGTCAGATACTATAGCAAAATATTTTGCATTCTGTGGTGGTTTAAGTGTTTCAATTGCCCATAGAATGCTTTAGTATAATTCTAGGATTACTGTATGCTCAAAGTAAAGAATGAGATAGTACTGTATGTAGCCGTAGGTAACTTAGTCCAGAATTATTAGTAGGCATGAGTTTGCTCCTTTTCTAGATTGCTCCTTGCAGTCAGGTATGCTGTCAGTTTTATTGCTGTATCTCTCACAGGGTATGGATTTAAATTCATGCTCCATTACTCAGGACTAGTGTAACCTTTGGACAAGTTACTTGATCTCAATGTGCTCATTGCTCCAGGAAGGCTTACACTGATAAATGACTTGAGAACTCTGCGGGCATGTGTATGTATGTGCAAATAAATGGTGCAAATTTGTGTAAAGAAGTGAGTGCAGTTTGAAAGAAAAATTTCAATACATATTATTAGCTATTCTTAAAAGCCAAAGATTTCTTAATTGGAAATTAAGGCCTATGTTTTTCCCACTAGCTAGCTGTGTGTGTTTTAGCTAAGACCCTCAAGTTTCTGAGCCTCATTTTCCACATCTGTTAAAGAAAGGAGGTAAGCTAGAATCTGCAAGCTTTAAAGATCAGTGATTTCTGGCAATGTTTATCACTTATCCCTGAGCATGCTGCAGCAGTTTGAGAAAAGAAGAAAAAGAAAAAAAAGCCCAACTCACTAAAAAATATAATGTAGTTAGGCAATGTGGAAACTTCATCATGTTGTTTCATAACCAAATTTGTCTCTTAGTCATTCTGTAACCACAGACAAAGACAAAATGTTGATAGTAACGGGCTAGAATGTCCAATAAGTGAAAGGACGCTTTTAAGAAAAAAAATCTTTTCTTTCTCATGTCACATGGAGAAAAGGATCCTTCCATGGTGTTTTGTAAATGAGCTCTTGGCTATTGCTGGGTAGAAAGTTCCCAAGTTTAAGTTTTACCATTTATTGGCATCCAACAGAGAAACAGAGTACTTTTATTTGGAAATACATTTGGAAAGGATTCCGGAGAACCCAGGCAGCATTAATTGTACTCTAGTTTGGGAGATTTTCACCTTTTCTGTGCTCTGTAACTAGCTGGAACTCTTCCAACTGTAATTTCGACTTACCATGAACTGTAGGGTTTTTTTAAAAAAAATGTGCAGTGATTTTTCTAAACCAATAACTTCTTTTACTCATTATTCTAAATTCTAATTTTGCATCTGACTTTCGAAATTCTGAGCACTCTCTAGCCCTTAAATATTTATTTTCAAAAGAGTTATATTTTATCATTGGATTTTAATGATACTTAAAAACTTTGCATATTTGGTAAATTTGGGTTCTCTCGTGAAACCTTTACTAATCCCATTATAAGCTTCCATCAGAAATGTCTGCTACCCCAAGACTGCTTTGTTGAAATTACAATAGGAAATGCCTCTGAACCTTCAAACATCCCAATTTATACTCTTTTAATCAACAACTGCAGGCCAGAATGACTCTCTTAGAACTCATTAATAGCAACCAGGGTTCTTTTGGGCAGGAATTATATTTTCTAGGAGATTAAAAAGATAGAAAAATTCTATCTAAAATCTCATCTTATGACTGTCTACATGTTATGAGCAAATAATCATAATCAACCAGATAATTACATGAGCATTATTTACATGAACAACCAAATAGCCAGATATACTTTGTGTTGTTCTGATTCAATTTATTAATATGGGCATTTTGTTGTTGTGAGAAAGTCATTCCTTCTGGACAAAAAGAGATTTAGGATTGACATTGACCTTGAAAGTCAGATCAGTGTTCCAACTTTTATTTTGTTTATATGTACTAATAATCGTGACAAAAATGTTAGGTTACATTTCTTTTTAAAAATCTGAGATAAAGGACTTTACCTTGGAGGAAGAAGAAATGCATAGGTAATTAAACACACAAAGTTAAAAGAAAGCTGTGTTGGTGGATATGGGGCATTGGTATTTACCCCCATATAATCAATTAGAACAGAAGACCCAGGGCAGGCATTATAATGACTTCTGTTCTAGTTAAGATTGACTCACCCAGGAAGAGTAAAATTGAAGTGAAAGACATCAGAACCCATGATATCTGCCACTGAAGTTCTTAACTGTGTCACGGAGGTCATGGTAAGGTGCTGAGGTTCTGAGTGAAAAGAAAAGCAATTTCTTCCCTTTTGTAAAGGCTTAAAGAGGCTGCCATACTTTATTTCTATACCAAGCTTCATGACAAAATAGTCACTGCTTTTTTCTTAAATTTTATAGTGTCTCTTTTCATGTGTAAATCATTGATTTATTGGAAATTTACAACTGATGTTAGGAATCCTGTCATAGGGCCTATCTTTTTCAGGTGACAGCTCAATTGTTTCAATATCTTTTAATGTCCAGCATATCTCTTCTCAACAGGATTGTGATGCCCATGTTTTGATATTCTAAATTCCTTCGTGATATCTGAATTCCGTATTTTATATCATCGTGCTGCCTGTTAAGTTATGTACCAGTAGCACACTATTTTAAGTACAGAGAATTTAAATTTAAAAACAAAAATAACTGGTATTGCTGGCCCTCAGCCCATCTCCATACCCCACATTCTTAAAGGTCAGATTGTTTATTTATTTTTATCTTTTCCCCTAAGACTGATTAGATAATGATGATTTAGACTGATTCATTCTTATAGCTCTTCCTCCACACAAGCATTTACCTAGGATACATTTATTTTAAAAATTGAGAATTTCCATAGTTTGTTTTACCAAGTGAAAGATATGGAAAGAGGTATCTCTGTTGTGGGAAAAAAAGAAAGAAAGAAACAAAGACCTTAGAACATATGAGAGAAGTATTTCCAAAAATATAAGTTCCAGAATCTAGAGAGTTGCCTATATCAGAAGTGTCACATCATTCGTTAGAGCAGTCATCAAGAAGAGACACAACTTCTGTGCTTCGGATGCTTCGGAATATATTCACAATTAGATTTTAAACATGAAATATTTGAAGTTTTGTTTTGTTTTTAAGAAAAGGTGCAGGCAGGAATGAAAGAGAGTAGGCAGACAGGCAGGGACCGAAGAGGAAGAAACACTTTATTTTATTTCCATTTAGTTGTCCACACTGGTTGTCTACCCCTGGACCTGGAAATAGAACCCACAGGTATGTTTCCTGTGCTTCTTTGGAGACGAATAGCCTAACCTCTACTCCACCTGGGCACACCTAAAGATACTTCTTGAAGTAAACTATTCTGCCAATACAGAATAGAAGATAGCTTTCTCTCATTTATCTTTTCTACATAATTGTTCTCATGGTAGGCTATCTGCAAGCTTATCTGCAAATTAGTATATGCAAAACAGTTTTTCTGTTGTCTCCAATTTTTAACTCGATAGTTAATTTTTTTGAAAAGATTGTTTATAATTTTTTAAAAGCACCCTTAATCAGAAATTTGAAACATCACAGTAGCTTGCTATTTAAAAAAGATTTTGGTTAATCTCTTTGTTAAATGAACTACCACTATTACATACTTGATAGCTCTAGATTTCTGTTTTGCTAAAGGCGATGTATAGTTATAAGAGCATAGCTTTAACAAATGCTATTTTCTCTCTATTGAAGACTTTTTTGGCACTTCTAGAAAGAAAAGAAATAAATGGATCAAGTAATAATGCAAGAGAGATCAAAGCAATTCCTTCTGTCAACAGTAGCAATTCATGCAAATCTCTAAACACTAAAGGCTTTTTCTAGCTAAAGAAAAGTCTGCAGGAGATGATCCTTGTGAAAAACACATCACAGAAAGTGATATCCGTTTCTAAATTTTGTTACAAGTGGATTCTGCTTAAAGATAACCAAAGTTGGAGTATAAGAGGAAGGAGGGGAAGGAAGTAGAATGAAGATTCATTGAGCACAAACTATGGTATTTCACATGCATGGTAGCAAGAGGACCCTCTACATTGTGGTTGTAATGAGTGGGCTCTGAATTAAGCTGCCTAGGGAATGAATTCACTTCTGGCCATTTATTAGATACATGACTTTGGGATAGGTTATTTAAGCTTACTATTTTTTTTAATCACTCATATCATCATGAATGGAAAATAGGATTGTAAATATAGAATTAGTTAATTTATATAATGCATTTACAACAGGGCCTGCTATATAAGACTAATTAAAATGATCAATTCCACTTTATTAATGAGAAAGGTAACTTCAGGGGTAAAAACATTTACCCTAATTCATATGCTTATTAAGTAGTAAAACTTGGGTTCTAGTACTGGTCAAGGCCCAGGTTAATGGTTTCCTGGCTACTCAAAGTGTGTTTCCTGAATTAGCAGCAGTAGTTGCGGCAGCATTTGGGAACTTGTTAGAAATGTAGAACTTTGGCCTGCTCCAGACTCATAGAGGGCGACTCTACACTTGAACAAGAACTCCAGGTGATTCCCATGTACCTGAAGATTGAGAAGTACTGCTGAGTACACCACTGCTCAAACGTCTGCCCAAGTATAATTCTGTCTTGTGGTTCTGAGTAAAATTCCACTGACGCATGCCTTGATAAAGGCAATAGTTTAAAGGCAGTAATTTATGAAAACAGGATGGATTATGAAATTAAATGAAACTAGATCCAAATGCCAATTCTTTTACTAAAAAGTTTCCCTGAAAAACTTGTTGAATCTCTCTGAAACTTAGTTTCCTTATCTTTAAAAAATGGTGGTAATTAATATATATATGTATGTGTGTGTGTGTGTGTGTGTGTGTGTGTGTGTGTGTGTGTGTATATCTCAGGATGGAGAAGATCAAATATGCGAAAGTGAGAAAGTATATGGTAGAAAATAGATGATCAATATTTTTAAAATAGCATACAAAAAACCCTGACCTACAAAGGTTTCCTCTCGCAGTTAAGGAAACCTGCACAGAAGACCTGTTACATTTAAAGGGGTGGTGGGCAGTGACGGTCCCACATGGAATCCAATGAATTCAAACTGTACTTAAAGGAATATCTTCTACATTTAAGGACTAAAGCAATTGTTTTTATATGGAACAAACCCCAGGAGGGCTCTGCCTCTTTGAAAGAATCATCAGTTTCATTTTAGTCTGTACAAAGGTTTTGGGGAGGATTACTATTAGCGAATTGTAAGAAATCTTGTCTCTTTTATTAAGTGATTAAAAAAAAGAGTGGCTCAGATCTTAAGAGGAATTTTTATTTTATAGCAGAGCTCAAAATCTTTACATGGGAACATAGCACTCATTAATAAAAAAATGGAAGGCCATAAGCAAAAATTTATTTTATGTTATTATTGAGAGAATATGTCCCTTCCATAAAGGAAGGTGCACCCTCATAGTGTAAAGGAGAGAGCTGCCTTGGTAAACCTCCCCAGTTCCGGTTCTCAGGACCACAGTGAGGGGAACACACAATAGAAATGCCTTTCAAGTTGTTGCAGCTGTTCTGGTCTGCAGAGCACCCACTGAGTTAAAGGACAGACACTTCACACACATGTGAAATCCTCAGACTCCAAAGCCTAATTAATTTCCTGAAAGCTATCAAAAATGGGAGAAGCATGTAGATAAAGGACATATATTTTGGAATTAAAAAAAAATAGTTTAAAAGTAAGTTGAAAAAAAAAAATACATTCCATAAAACGCTATTCTGTCTTCTCCTATGTTCACACACTCCTGAAAGAGTAAACTTAAAAGCAACCTCAACCTTTCTACCTCACAGTTTGGCATCTGTTATTTCAGTCTTGTGTAGTCTGGTGCACTTGAAGTTGGGCTTCATTGTAAAGCGTTCTGTGTACATCATGTTGGCAGGCCACTCCCACTCAATTTCTCTTGATTCCTTTTCCTCCTTTTAAAAGAGGGCACAGTGTTTAAGGAGAAGAAAAAATAAATTGCAAGGAATTCTGCACTGTTTGGGGGTAGCTCTTTGGTTTTCCAGTAAAATAAGTTTGTGGAAACATGTAAAATGTTAAACTAGATTACATTTGTCTTTTTCTCCTAGTTGAAAGCTGCAGATATGAAAATGTCTGGGCATGATCAGCATCTGTCTATATGCTTATAAAATTCAGAATAACTTTTTTCCGGTACTCTATAGGAAGAAAATACCCTTAGATGTCTTCCTTTGGGGTATCATATTTGTCACTGGGAGTTAAGATAATGGTGCTGACTACTTCTTGTCTCACCCTGTAGATCAAGGCTTATCTACCTCCAAACACACTAGAAGTGCATTTAATAAGCTATTTAGATATTTGTATTGCTTCTCTAAAATACATTCATATAAACTTAGTTTGTATTTTTTTAAAGGAAAGGTACCAACAGGAATGAAGGTGAGTAGGCAACTAGGCAGAGAGAGAGAGGGAAGAAGCTCTTTATTTTATTTAATTGTTCATCTTGGTTGTTTTCCTCAGGCCCTGGTTCAAGAATCTAGGTCCTTGGGATGCATGTGGACTGTACCTGCCGAAGGCGGTGGACTTAGCAACTAGGCAACCAGGGTACACCTCAACTTACTTCTTTTTATCATTGCTTGTTAACTTTTCCGTTTTCATGATTTTTATTTTTTACTTTTTTTCTGTCCTCAATCTGACCCTCAAATTTGGGACTCATTGTCCTGCTTTAATCTCAAATAACACATTAGAACATGGATTATAGTATTTTCCCCTAATAATATTTCATATTTGTCATAACGTTCATTAATCAATTAAAATGAAACTGGCAGAGAGAAGGAAAATGGGATACACTCACTTGCCTTGGAGAAATGATTCTCTCATACTGTCTTACAATATGAAAGCCTATAGGGCATGGATCATTGTTAACTTCAGCGATTTCTTAGGCCCGGGTTTCCCATTGCAATACTTTTATAATAATTTACTCTCAATGAGAATTAGAATTCTATCTTGAATCATCTCATTTGTACAGAATTGTCAGGAAATATTCAAGTAGCTTACTTGCAAACTGTAATTATTTTATTTTCTCTGGAATTTGCACTGGTGGATGGGAAGGGGATGGGTACTGGAGATGCCTTGAATTTCTATCGTATAGCATTAGGATCTATTCCATTCGGTGATAACAAAGCATCCAGAATGATGTTGGGCTACATTATGCCTCCTAACAATGTCAAGTTTCCTCATTTTCTGTATAGAAATGTTAATACATGTGGTCTTCTTTGAATGCTCCTTATATGACATGACTACATTTTATCATGGAAACTACCATATTTTATCAATTCTAAGTCATCCATAGTATCACTTATCTTTTCTGAAACTGGAAAGTGTCTTAAAATTAACAGTGCATCATAGTTTGTCAGTTTTTTGTTGTTAGTGGTACGTAAAATAAATGCTCCATTTTATAATCAAAGTCATTTCTAATTCAAGGAATTACATCTTTTGAAATGCACTTTCAGAGAGCTCCTCCTTTTCAAATCTGGAATTATAATGGGAATCACAATCCTAGCCATTTCTGTAACCTGTTCTCCCAAGTAAGAGAATTTAAAGTAAAAATGTAAACACATTAATGAAAAACAAAATCATTTAGACACCATAACATTTCCACGTCCTGTCCTTTACTCTGAGCTATTGGTTGGAGAGCTATTTCACTTTTAAATTCACTTCATGTGTCCATAATAAATGATGTCTTCATCTGAAATTGGTAAATCATGGTTGTCAAATAACTGCTGATGTATCATTAATCTCTATTTCCAAGAGAAAAAAAAAATCCTGAATTGGATCAATGAATTTGATCTGAACAATTAGTGCAATAGTGAAAGTGTTTGAAATTCTGAATCAATTGTGTCATGACTGATTTTGTTATAGTAGAATCATGATTCCATTAAACCTTAATGTCATTGTTCCAAGATAACTTATACATTAGATATTTCCAAACATACACATACACAGAGAGCTTAGTTCAGCTCTCCAGGATTTCGTTAGGTTCTCTAGAAATTTGATCTTTATTAAGATATGTGCCTTTAAAAAAAAAATAAAGTCAGGAAAGGAAGATTTGGGACTTGAGAAGTTTAGTGAGCAAAACCACCCTGAATCCTTCATGGCTACCGACCAAGCAGTAATGGAAAACGGGAACTAAGAAATAAAAATCTCATCAACACAGTGAAATTTGTTCTTCTCTTTATATAAACCTCATGTGTTGGCTTTGGCAGCAGTTTCAACTTTGTCATTCCAATAAAGTTCCTGATATTCACTGTATATCATTTCTTTTTACAGGATAATATCTGTAAGTATATTTATCTGGTTATAAACACAAATGCATTTTACTTTTTCAGATGACATATCAGAAGTATTTATCTATATTTGCAATACACATTTTACACCACTGTGGAAATCTGTGAACACATGCACATTATTAAAACAATATTCTTAAGTTAAAAATACACTAACGAGAGAAGCATACATATTCCCTCTACCTCAGAACATTTTTATTCTACTGTTGAGTTTTACTTAGTTGAACAGAGAACTGCCTTTAAATATTCTTTGGGGAAATGTAGTTAAAATTTTCCATTCTTAGATTTGATTTAACAGACTTTACAAGGAAAATCTTTGAGCATACTAGGTACAAATAAACACAAACACAGACCATGTACATAGAAGCACATACCTACTATCTTTCATAATCTAAGATGTTTACCACTATATTTTTAACATTATTAAACTGGATGTATTTTTATTTAATAGTACAACATATGAATTGGCAGTATGCTCTTTCTTTGTGATAATAAAAATGAGTCTTACAACAAATGTTATCTTAGATGAAATATAGAATGATATTGATGATGATAATGATGATGATGATGAGAAACACTATCTCTTACTGTTTACACTGCCTCAGGTACTGTTTGATGTACCTCATTCACTATTTGTTTTTTAAAAGAAAGGTACAGATAGAATTAAACATAAGTAGGTAAGCAGGCCGAAAGAGAGAGAAAGAAGAAGCATTTTATTTATTTTTATTTAGTCATATATCTTGGTTGTTTTCCCTGGTAGGGCATGTGAACCCAGGTCCTTAAGACACATGTAGACTGTGGAGACAGTTGACCAAAACAATACTCCACCAAGTGCACCAATGCAGTTTACTTAATATTCATAACTACTCTACAAAGCAGGCATTATTAAATAAATTTTATAGATGAAGAAACTAAGGCCTGGAAAATTTGAATATAACCTGTCCATGCCATGATTGTAAATATCAAAGTTAGGGTTTGGATTCAAGCATGCCTGATGCCAGTGCTTGATCTGTTAAGTAAAGCATAATGAACCTACTTAAAAATACCAATTCAAGTCCACTTTAGTTCAAAAGCCTGAATTTGGGAAATATTGTAATTTCTGCTAGGCAATCTTCCAATGATACTAAAGTTAAATTACATCACTAGATGTTATAACCCATCTATCGTTCTGTAAAGCATCAATTTTTTCAGCCAAAATAGTTTGTTTCCTTTCCATTTATATTTTCTGTAGACCTTCTTTGGGTCAGGTACAGAACTGGGTAAATATTGAAGGCATGTAATGGGGAAAGGGATTAAATTTAAATGAAACTGAGGAGCAAGTCTTGGGTCAAGATAAATGAATCTCAGCTCTGGATTCTGTTGCCAGGACCTGCTATCACCATCTTGCTATGAGACATGAAATATGTGCCCCCTCTGTGACTAGGTTTATGCATAATAACTTCTGTTCTAGGTTCAGGATTATGGGGATAAAATGACATTAAGTAAAATAAAGTATCTGCTGAGCATAAAGAACAAGATATATATGTGATGTTATTCATTTCTAGAAGGACTTTTATAGGCGTAGTCTTTGACCAACAGTCTTTTCATGCAGACACTGAGTCTACAGTAGCAGGTGTGTAAAGGGGGAAGTAGAATTAAGTTCTGGGAATCTCAAATGGATCATTTCATAGCTCTGTACTGTCATTTCCTTAGCATCAATTAAATTAATACTGCTTCTACATATAGGCAACCATTTTCATTTCTGTCTGTTTTGTTCTCTTTCTAGCATGATGAATAATATTTACTTTCAGTTCTGGAGACAAACACATTGAATTTCAATACCAACTTCACCAACTTAATCCTGATACCATGACCTTTTATATAACCTCTCTCAATTTCCTTATTTTTAACAAGGTTTTGGTGGTGGTGGTGGTGTGTTTTGGGTTGGTTTATTTTGCTTGTTTTGCTTTTTTGTAGGACTGAATGGAATAAAAGACTTAGAGTAGGGTCTAACACAAAGTAAAGTTTTAATAAATATTAACTACTGTTGTCCTAAGTGGTTGGAATCATTCACAGATCTTTTATTCCCACTACATAATATGTAAGACAAAAATGATCAAGCTACTATAAGATTGGAAAGTTATGGAAGGTTAGGCAGGTTAATATTTCTAGCAGATGGAAGTCAAGAGTCTCAGAAGTCTGAAATAAGTGAAGAAGGATGACTAGAAAAGATAACTAGAAAATAGTAGTGATTAGCATGTGATAGCAATTTTCATAGTTTGATACACTGAAAGAGTTATTTCAAAGTACCAGGGATAAGATAAATGTGAGGGAAAAGGTTAACAGTAAGAATTTAGAATAATAATAATAGGGAGTAGTAATTTTGTGAGCACCTTAGAGATCTGTATGGGTTTGAAAGAGAAGAGCCTAAAAGGGTGCTGGAGAGGTGAAAGAGAGCTTAAGCTAAATTTCTCAGGAGATTGTCAATAGGAAAGACAAAACTTTATTATTGCTTTTTAAAGTGGAAGTGATGAATGAAAAGAGAAATAGAGACAGTCAGCATAAGGTAGTGGAGAATCTACCAGACAGGGACCTACTCTATTCTTAGCTCTTCCAAGAGTCAGGGATATGACTGTAGGTCAATCTCATAATATTACTGAGATAAAATTTGAGGTGGTAGTGCCATTTACACTAAGTCCTGATAAGGATCTATGCTGGGATAAAGGTTGGGTAGGTAAAAGGTATATATGTCATATAACTTTTGATTTTACAAAAACAGAAGTCAAAATTATCTCTGTGAACCAATATCATAGAGAGGTTCAAGATGAATCTTACCTGCTGTGTGAATGAAATTAGACACAAATTTATACTACAATTGACCTTGAACAACACAGTTTTGAACTGTGAGAGTTACTTCTATGTGGATAAGTTTTATTCATAGTTCATCATTCATAGTTGCAACCAACTGAGGATGTGGATTAGTTGAATTCCTCGATGTGGAACTTCAGAATATGGAGGGCCAACTCTAAGTTATACATGGATTTTTGTTCATGAGGTGTCAGTGCTTCTAAGTGCTGAGTTGTTCAAGGGTTTCTATGAAGTAAAACACAACAAAACAAAACAAAACTGTTCTTCTGTATTAGAAGAAGGAAGAATTGTTACCTTCTGGAGATGGTATTGACTAAAGGGAACGTTTCAGGGTTTCAACATATCCTAAACCTTGATCTAGATGGGGATTATACAATTATGTCCTTAAATAAAAGCAATGGACTTGCACATTTCAGATTTGTGCACACTGCTATTATAAATTATACCTTAGTTCAAAAGAAAAATAAGTGAGTGTTATAACTTTTTTTAAAGGGAGAAAAATCTGCTCAAAATGAAAAGTAGAGTAAGAAATTGAAGACCTTGAGCTAAGGCAATTTCTATAGGGATGGTGCCTCAGTCAATCGAGATGGAGAAATGGGTTGTCTCATCTCATAGTAGGTACATGGATATGGTAGTTACTATTGTTGAATTAAACATCATTTGTGTTAATTATATATGTATGTATATATATATATATATATATATTCCATATGTATCATGATCCTGCCATTTGCAACAATATGGGTGGATTTGGAGGGAATTATGCTTAGCGAGATAAACCAGAAGAAGGACAAACATTGTATGATGTATGATGATCTCTTAGGTCTATGTCTAATAATGTTTTGACTCCTTTCTATTCTATATGTTTAATGGTTTCTGGTCTTATGTCTATGTCTTTAATCTATTTTGAGTTAATTTTTGTGTTAGGATATTAGGATATTGTCTAGTTTCAACCCTTTGCATATGACTGACCATTTCTCCCAGCACCATTTATTAAAGAGACTGTTTCATGCCCCATTGTAAATTTTTGCCACCTTCATCAAAAATTAAGTGCCCATATATGTGGATTTATTTCTGGACTTTCAATTCTATTCCATTGATCTTTCTGTTTCTATACCAGGCTGTTTTAATTATTATGCTCTGTAGTAGAGTTTGAAGTTAGAGAGCATGACTCTGTTGTTGGTGTTTTTTCTTGAGGATTGTTTTTGCTATCCTGGGTTGCTTGTTGTTCTAGATAAATTTCATTATTTTGTGTTCTATGTCTGAGAAGAATATCTTTGGAGTTTTCATGGGGATAGCATTGAATCTATATATTGCCTTGGGCAGTATGGCCATTTTGATTGTGTTGATTCTTCCGATCCATAAGCATGGAATATCTTTCCATTTCTTTGCGTCATTTTCTATTTCTTTTAGCAATGTCCTAAAGTTCTCATTGTATAGGTCCTTCACCTCTTTGGTTAGGTCTATTCAAAGGTATTTCATTTTTAGGGGTACAATTGTAAACAATATTCCTTTTTTCAGTTCTCTTTCTGTATTTTTATTGCTAACATACAGAAATGCAACAGATTTTTTTATATTAATTTTGTAGCCTGCCACTTTACTATATTTGCTTATTATTTCTAGCAGCTTTTTACTTTATTGTTTGGGGTTCTCTATGTATATTACCATGTCATCTGCAAAGAGTAATAGTTTCACTACTTCTTTCCCTATTTGGATACCTTTCATATCTTTTTCTTGTCTAATTGCATTGGCCAGGATCTCCAGCACTATTAAATAGTAATAGCAAGAGTGGGCATCCTTGTCTTGTCCCTGATCTTAGGGGAAAAGTTTTCAGGTTTTCTCCATCGAATACAATGTTGGCTGTGGGCTTGTCAGATATAGCTTTAATCATGTTGAAGAATGTTCCTTCCATATTTATTTTTGGAGGGTTTTTAGCATAAAATGGTGTTGAATCTTATCAAATGGTTTTTCTGCATCTATTGAGATGATCATGTGGTTTTTATCCTTTTTTTCATTGATATAGTATATCACATTTATTGATTTGTCTGTGTTGAACCATCCTGCATCCCTGGAATAAATCCCACTTGATCATGGTGTATGATTCTTTTTATGTTATTGAATTCAATTGCTGGTATTTTGTTGAGAATTTTTGCATCAGTATTCATTAAGAATATCGGTCTATAGTTTTCTTTTTCAGTGCAGTCTTTATCTGGTTTTGGAATCAGCATAATATTGGCATCATAAAAAGTATTTGGAAGTTTTCCCTCTTCTAATTTTTGGAACAGTTTAAGGAGGACTGGAATTAATTCTTCTTTGAATGCTTTGTAGAATTCACTGGTGAAACCGTTTGGTGCAGGGCTTTTGTTTTGGGGAAGGTTTTTGATGACTGTTTCAATTTCCTTGCTTGTGATTGATCTGTTCGTGGTTTCTAGTTTTTCTCTGTTTAGTTTTGGGATATTTTACTTTTCCATAAATGTGTCCATTTCTTCTAGGTTACTCTGTTTGTTGCCATAGTATTCTCTTATAGTCCTCTGTACTTCTGTTGTATCTGTTGTGATTATTACTTTTTAATTTTTGATTTTATTTATTTGTGTTTCCTCTTGCCTCTTTTTTGTGAGTCTGGCTAATGGCCTATTTATTTATTCTTTCAAAAAAACAACTTTTGAAGACATTGATTTTTTTAATAGTCTTTCTGGTATGTATTTCATTGCATTTCTGACCGATTCCTTATCATTTCTTTCCTTCTGTTGGATTTAGGCTTCCGTTTTTCCAGCTCCTTTAGGTAATGGCTTAGGTTTTTCATTTGTGATACTTCCTGTTTTCCAAGATAGGATTGTATCACTGTAAATTTCCTTCTTATTATGTTTTTGCTGCATCCCATAGATTCTGATCCGTCCTTTCTTCATTTTCATTTGATTCCAGATTTTTAAAAATTTCTTTCTTAATTTCTTCTTTTACCCATTGGTTGCTCAACAATATGTTGTTTAATCTCCACTCTTTTGCGTTTTTCCTCTTTTTCTCCTTTTGGTTGATCTCTAGTTTGATGCCATTATGATCTGAAAAGATGCTAGATATGATTTCAGTCTTTGAAAATTTACTGAGACAAGTTTTGTGTTCCAACATATGGTCTATCCTCGAGAATGTCCCACAAGCTCTTGAGAAGAATGTGTAGTCTATAGTTTTTTCAGTGAATTACTCTATATATGTCTATTAGGTACAGCTCTTCTATTTTGTCACTTAAAAATCTTATTTCTTTGTTGATTCTCTTTCTGTATGATCTGTCTTTTACTGAAAGAGGAGTATTAAAGTCCCCTATTATTATTGTGTTGCTGTTAATATCCTTATTAAGATCTGTTAATATTTGCTTGATATATTTGGGTGTTCCTTTACTGGGTGCATAACTGTCAATAGGTGTTGTCTTTTTGTTGCATTGATCTCCATCATTATATAATGTCCATCTTTATCTTTTTTAATTTTCTTTGGTTTAAAGACTACCTTATCTGATATGAGTATAGCTGTTCCTGTTCTTTTGGATTTGGGATTAGCTTGGAGTACAGTTTTTCCATCCATCCACTTTAAGCTATTGCTTGTCTCTCAACCTAAGATGAGTTTCTTGTCAAAACATAGAGTTGAGTTGTGTTTCTTGATCCATTTAGCAACTCTATGCCTTTTGATAGGCAAGTTCAATCCATTTACAGTAATTATTGACATTTGAGAACTTGCTACCACCATTATGATTTTTGTTTTCTGGATCTGTTGATCTCCTTGTTACTTTGTTACATTTTTGTGAAATTTTTTTCTCTTTGGTTTAGCTAGTAGGGCCTCTTTTAACATTTCTTGTAGAGGGGTCTTGTGGTTGCATACTCTCAGCTTTTGTTTGTTGGGAAAACCTTAATTTCTCCCTCAAATTTGAAAGAGAGTTTTGCAGGGTATAGTATTCTTGGGTGGCATTTTTTTGTCCTGAAGTATTTTGAAGACATCATTCCATTCTCTTCTAGCCTGTAGAGTCTGCTGAGAAGTCTGAGGTTAGTCTGATAAGAGTTCCTTTATATGTCACCTGCATTTTTCCCCTGGCTACCTTTAGAATTCTTCCTTTGAGTTGGATTTTTGATAGCTTCACTATTATGTGTCTTGATATAGCTTCTTTAGGATTTATGTAATTGGGTGTTCTTTTTGCTTCATTCACTTCTATGTTTGTTACTTGTTCTAGATTTGGGAAGTTTTCAGCCATTATTGCCTTGAAGATGTTCTCCGTTCCTCTCTTTTTCTCCTCACCTTCTGGTATCCCCACTATTCTAATGATGCCTTTCTGGATGGTGTCGGATAGTTCTCTGAGTGCTTCTTGATTTTTTTTTTTTTTTTTTTTTTTTTTTTTTTTTTTTTTTTTTTTTTTTTTTTTTTTTTTTTTTTTTTTTTTTTTTTTTTTTTTTTTTTTTTTTTTTTTTTTTTTTTTTTTTTTTTTTTTTTTTTGCATTTCATTTATCTTTCTTCTTCTTGGCTCCTTTCTGCATTTCAATCCTCTATATCACTAATCCTTTCCTCCATTAAGGTTATTCTAGTTCTGTAGCTTTCTATATTATTCTTAGTTTTATGAATTATCTCCTTTAATTATCCTGTGTTCCTGTTAGTTTTTTCTGTAGAGGTTCAATCCGCCTATTGGTGCTTAATTATTTGTTTTAGCTCTTGGTTATGTTTATATGAATTTTCTTTTAATTCTATGAATTTCTTTATGACCGTAGACTTGAATTCGTTATCTGTTATAAAAAAAACTATTCTTCTGTATCTTCAGAGTTAATTTCTGATGAGCTGTCATTTTTGTTGTGATTCCATTTCCTGAAGTTTCAGGGTGTATTGTTAGTTTTTTCCATGACTTGGGATCTTGTTGATCTGTTTGTTTGTTTTAATTTCTATCAGAGGGCACTCTACTTTTGTTTTATTTTGTATTTTTGACCCTTACAGACTTCCATAGTGTGTCTTGCTGTGTCAAGGAGTGAGGATGGCTGCTGGGTGGGGGGTGGATGTGGTATTGGGTATGTGTGGTTGTCTATGAGCGTGTAGTTTTGCTACCTGATTGTGAGGGATAGGTAAGCTTGTTTTGTTGGTAGAACTCTGCTGGTTGGGGCTGTGTGACTTTTGTTTGCTGTCTGTGCTTATGTCCCTTATATTCACCAAACCATCGGGGTCAAATCCTTTCCACGGGCTGTTCTTTCAGGGTCTCAGCCACTGAATCCCAATTTCTAGGGGGCCCAAGCTCCTGGGAGGAGGAGGGTGCGCAGCCCCTGTATGCTCCTATTCTTTCTGTCTCCAATATTCTCCTTCTGGGCTTTTTCTGGCCTAGAGTTGCTGGCACCATTCACTGAGACCCCTCTCCTGCACAGTTTGACTCAAGCTTGTGGCTCCCTGCTCTATCTGATTTTGAGCTGCTAGAAGTGAGAGAGACTGCTTGTGCTCTTTCCACAGGAGAAGGGTGAGACAGCAAGGGGATCGCTGCTGCTTCTAAATGTTGGTGTGTGAAGACAAAGGCCACATACTTATACGTGCCTGGGCTCCCATGTCCATGGCCCCCTTGGTTAGCCAAGAGTTGCTGGCAGCATTGTTCAGTTGACTCAGGCTTGAGGCTCCCTCCTCTGACTGAGTTCGTGCCACTAGAGATCAGAGGGATTGCCTCTGCAGTCTGTGCCAGGAGAAGAGGGACTCAGCATCAGGATCCTACTATGTCAAACCTGGATGGACGCTGCAGGTCACCATGACTGTTCTGTACTCTTTACAATGTGTGCGCAGCCCACACAGCTCCAGCTGGGCTCTGGTCAGGGAAGGCAGATCGTGTCTGCACTCTCTTTTCTGGGGCTCTCCTTTGTTGCTGTAGTCTCCGTTATATCCCCACGCCTCTCACCCACCTGTAGAGCTGGCTGTTAGTCTTCTGCTCTCCAAGTTGTTCTGGCCAGTGCCGAAGCAGGAAAATCCCTTTTCCTGTGTTGGCTCTGAAAAACAATTTTTTTTTCCTGTGTGGCGTCTCAGTGCCCGCTCCCCTTAGACACCATTTTTGAATCCCTAAAACACCATTTTTAAAAACACAGTACTACTGGTAATTTTATTTAAGCTCTACTAGTAACTCTGAGAATTGACACAAAATTCAAAACATATATGCTTTCCTCTTTAAACTAAAGGTCCTGTGCTTGCTGTGAGGTGTTAGAAACAAATGGATGAAATCCCTGTCTTTAAGTCACTTAAGCTAGGGCCAAAAGGTCCCTCACATCAACTCACATTGTTTCTGATCTTCCAATATTAAAAATTCAGGACTATAGAAATGTCCTTTTTTCTGTTGTGTCTGACAGTCCTGACTTTTTGTCCCTTGATAAAGGAAAAATTTTGCTTTAACTCTGCTTTCTGCCAGGAGAATTTCTGTCCTTGAGTTTCTAGAGCAGGGATACACACATAAAGTTTGAAGGACAATAAGATTTAATGTGTGTTTTATGGCATTTTGTCATATTCTAGTTTTTTATTTCTACAGTTGTGGGAGGAGAAAGGAGGTGTCTCTGATGATAGCTGTTTTTATTATAATTCTAACCATGCATCCCACCAACTGGAGTTTCCTGTTTTCGCCACCTTTGACTGTCACCTCTGCCTTCCCACCCTGCGGGTTCATTCGTCTCTCCATCTGTTCAACTGACATTTATAACACTCATCAGGCATTTGTTTTCATACCTCTCCAGGTTTAAATATTGTTCATTGTTTTGGTGCTTACTCAGAGCTCATGTCCATCATCAGCACTATAACTATGTGCAACACACTAGACTTTATCCTCAGTATGGTTTCCTTTTCCAGAGAACAAGTGGGTATTTGAAAGTTTCTAATCATGAATATTGGTAAGTCTTTCATGACTCTGTGCGTGTGCGTATGTGACAGAGAGAGAGAGAGACTGTAAAATTACCTTCCAAAATATCTATCTACCTTGATTGATGAAGCTATCCACTTTTATATATTCCTTCCTCTATACCATAGCATCATTATGTGTAGAACCTGCTTTAATTAAAGTAAATATATCTAAAATAGATATTCTAAAATCCTAAATTAGATTCAATTACAATGTTTTATTTTCCATTAAATATTCCCTGTGAAGGATGGATATGTGTGCCATTGTAGCCCCTCTTTGGCCATCTTATAATTTTAAGCATCTCTGTATTTTGTATTTTACTTTTTGCACATAGATTTGATGCTGGATAACAAAAACCAGGGGGGAAAATATGCACTTTATATTTTCATACCATGAATTATTTTCAAAAGGTGGACATGTTTTTAATCTGTGATGGTATAATTTATGTTCTAATGAGCAAGGAGTTTGAAAGGATCAGATTAGGGAAGCATTGAGCAGTTGGAACAACATCCCACATTCCTGAACTTCCCACACAAATGTTTCCATGCACTATGGTCCTTTCCAAAACCTCAGCTTTCCTATAACTTCATGAGGGAGCCTCCTGCTGCTTTTTTTTTTTTTTTTTTCTGATAAGCCCCAGATATATTTATTTTACTGTCTCACCTTCTCCATAAAATGGAATTAGAAGGAAATAAGGGACTCTTGGCTTTTACAATTTATTATCCTTCAGAGAATTGATGTTTGTACTTTTTAGCCACAGAAACTTTGTTCAAACAAAACATTACACTAAAGCCAAATGTGGAAACAGATTCATGTTGAACTGCTCCAGGTGAAGTAGGGTGGAGGCCCACATCCCTGGAAACTGGGTCCATTCCCACTTGACAACAATCTCAGAGTGCTTTTCCGAGTAGTGTGGAATCTCCTAACTCAGAGGAGTGGTTTCCAGTTCTGGCTGTCCCTTAGAACCATCTGAGGAACTTCTTGAAAACACCCTGCTCAGAGCCCACCCTAGATATTGTGATGTTACTGATATGTTAGGGCCCAGACAAGTCTTTTTCAGGTCCCAGATGTTCTAAAAAGCAGCCAGAACTTCTGTAAAGCAGTGCTTCTCACATTTGAGTGTACCTCAGAATCACCTGGGAGCTTATTGTAAACACAGCTGGCTGGACCTCACTCCCAGAGTTTCTGATTCTGTAGGTCTGGAGTGGGGCCCAAGCATTCGCATTTCTAATAAGATCCCAGGTGATAGTGATGTTGCTGAGCCAGGGAATATATTTGGTGAACTGTTGCTTTAGAGAAATAGTAAAATTGGCCATGATTCTATCACTTCTGCTCAGCTCTGAGAAAAAAAAACTCAGTTTTCATTGTTTTTTCTCTTTTCTACCCTCTTTTGGGTTGAAAATAATAATTCATTTACTCAGAATTGCCTATCATGGAAGATATCAATTATTTGGAGCAGATATAAGGGAATTGGCATTGTGATTATCTCTCTCTATTAAGTCTCTTCCCCCAAATTTCCTTCAGTGTTTTACTGAAAAAGTTATGATGTAACCAATTTTCCAAACTATAAAAGATATTAGAACGGTGTATTGAAATGAAGACATCTTAAAATGAAGAAATGACCAAAAACAACTGAATCTGCAAAGAGTGGCTAATACAAGACCAGACTAAAATTATTTGCAGATAATGTAGAGGATTCTCTTGCCTGCACTTCTGCTTTCTAGACAGACAAGACCTAGGAAGATGGGAAATGATAATCATTTGAAGGCAATCAGATTTTTACTAAAATCAGATTTAGTAAACATGGACACTTAAACGATATTTTAGTTAAGATGAGGTCATTAGTGTATTCCCCAACCCAACAAGACGTGTCCTTGTAAAAGAGGGAAATTTGGACACTGAAACATGTACACGGGGAGAACACCATGTGGAGATGAAGGCAAAGATGAGTATGCTGCTTCCATGAGCCAAAGTGTCAACAGCATCGACACCTGATCTCTAGACTTCCAGCTCCAGTATGGAGACAGTAAATTTCTAGTTTTTAAGCCACTGAGTCTAAAGTACTTTGTTATGGCAACTATAGCAAACCAGTACACTGACTACACTGATCTAGATCCTAACCATAGATAACTGCCATGGGGCAGAAGCTCCCCGGGGACCCTTTCCAGAGAACTCAAGACGGCATTTCATGAGGGAGCCAACACTGGAAGAGGCCTCTAAAGCTAGTCACAACCACCCAGAGAAGTAGCAACAGTCAAAAGGGACAGGTCCATGGGAGTAGCCAGTAGAGAATGAGACAACAACGTACACTTGTCCTTTCGCTGCTTCAGGTTTGTTCTAGCTAGCATTGCTAGCTCTTGTAGAGGGAACAGGAAAGAATTATTGCAACATGTTCTGTTACCTTCCCTTCACTCTAGGCAGTCAAGAGCCCCAGTTCAAGGTTGCTAGGGGTGAAGACAGTGGGGAAATGTGACATGAGATTCCAATTACCTGAGACAGAAGTTTTTCTATAGGATTGAAATTTAAAAATCCAAAGGGACAAGGACATTTTAGAATTGACTCAAGATATTGCTAAGTGATGAGAAAGGGAGACCCCAGAAACAGTGAAGAATTGTAGTAGGAGAAAAATTAAAGTGTTTGACCATTATATCCCATCAAGACATATACTTGTTTAAACGTGTCCAAATTAGTAATAAATATAACAACAATGATACATAGCTAATATTTACTTTGAACTTAAAATTATATTCTGGGCTCAGTGATTTATATGAATTATATCATTTAGTTCCTACAGAGTCTCAGTGAGATAAGGGATAAAATATTCACATTAAGAAACAGACTCCATAGAGAATAATCTGTGGAGGTCCATGGGGTCAGCAAGAGTTAAGATCTGGGGTTTGACCCTCTGCCTAGGAGACCCACAGTTCCTGAGCTCCCACAGCACTGAACTGTCTCTAAGTGCTTTGTTTCTGAATCGCATGTGTCTTCCTCTAATCTCTAAATGGGCTCTTCCCAGGGGCCTTCCAGGATGTGCCCACTCAGGTGTAATACAGCAACAATCCATGATATGAAACTAAGAAAAGGGAAACATTCTTCAAATACTGCGATGATTTTCAGTCTCTCTCAGCAAGTATTCACCTTCAGTATTCCATCTAAAAACAAAGCCGTAATCCCAATTCTAAGGACTGCATCATAAACCCACCCCGATTCTGGTTAATATAACCTTAGTCGTGACTTAACACTTCATAAAGCAATGGTAGGTTGATGGGAAAGATATAAGTACAATAAATTCCAATAGAAAGAAATAAAGCAAACATCAGTAACAGTTGTTCCTGACTGAAAATATAGTAATTGACATTTTACTTTTTACCCTTCTGAGTGGTCCAGTTGCCTTACAATGAACATGTGTTTCTTTCTTTTTTTTAACCAGAAAAATATATTGCTGCAAGGTGCTGTAGGCATTACCAAATGCTTTAGCAGAACAAAACAGTTACCTCCCCTGAATTTAAGTGGCTAGATATGAAAACATTTCCTGGTCTCATCAATATTATTGTAACACATTTTACCCTTAACAATTACATTTCTGCCCTTTTCCATCATTTTCAAAACAGTGCATCTCCTTTGCCTATGTTTTATTAGTGTGGTCATCTGGTACAATATGACTGAAAGTGCCTTTGTGGCTTTCATTTCATTTTTGGTGAACCAGCAAAAATAAAATTGATGGATTTTACTTATGCATAAAATGTATTTCATTGTGCAATTAGTATGAAATATTCTCAAGTTCGACTCCACACCCCACCCCACGTGCCAAAATTTATAAGAAAAGAAACTATCTGAAATAGAATAAATAGAATAATAGAATAAATAAATAGAATAAAATTACTGTGCAAAAAGGGATAGCTGATCATCTAGTCCTATTTCCTTGTTTTACAGTTGAGACAATAAATGGCACAATAATTTTTCCACAGTCATGCATCCAGCAAGAGTCAGAGCCCAGGTTAGAAATCATGTACCAATAAGGGTCCCTCTAGGTATTTTAGCAGATAATATTGAGGTAATTAGGTGAAAGCTTATGCCTTATTTTGTTAGATGATATCCACGGCATTTCTAAAGAGCGAATTGTTTGCCTTAGAAAAATGCACTGATAATCTGCTTGGGGAAAAGTCTGAAATCCTAAGGCTATTGTAGTTTGGAGAAAAAATTCACTTGCTCAATCTGAGAAATGAATAGGGTTAAGTGTCGGGGCTGAAGTCCAATTAGTTGTTAATGTCCAGGGGGATTTTAAGAAGAGGTGTGTTTATTTTCAATTTATATTTTTAACAATGGGACAAAACAAGCTATAGAGTGAACAACAAATTTGCTAGAATCAGGAAATCACAGAGGGGGGAATGTCAAACACTAATAAATTATAGAAATATTTGCAAGGGGCATGGTGGGGCAAATAACCAAGGTTTGCTGCAGATCCTCTACATTTAGAGGCACAAGGTATCCCTAGTAGACATGAGATATGCAGTCTAATAAAAACTAGATAATAAAAAGCCTTTTATGTGCCAGGCACTCCAATAGCAATTTTTCATGTATTATTTGTCACACCTAGAACATCTCTAAAAATTATGTATTGCTAACCTTTATTTATAAATCCGGACATACTGTCTTGAAGGAGTAAATAACTAGATGCATATATTACCTCCTCAATTTACTAGCAGGTTGATCTTGAGTAAGTTATTTGATCTCTGAATGTCTGTTTTCTTACTGCGCAGTGGGAATAACAACTGTTAAGATTTAATGTGTAAATGAGCTACTATGCAAATCACCTAGCATGGTGTCTTAAAAGTGATGATGCTTATAAATGTTTTAATAAATGGAAATTAGGACAAATAAATATAAACTTGTAAATATTTCTTGAAAGTTAAATGAGGCATAATTAAGGGAATAAAAACATGATGCATTCTCTATTCTTACTGAAAATCTTCGAACATGATAGGTGACATACATAACCTATCTGGTATGAGAGACATTTTGTTCTATTTTTTAATTTTATTTTGCAGAAGACTGGGGTTACAAACTTTATTTAATACTATATATATTTTACTTCCCTTCCTTCTCTTTCATCACATTTGCTGTTCTTTCTTGTTTAACTTTTTGACGTGCATTATTGTAAAGTTAATATTACATCATAACTGAATGCAGGTTTCCTGATCTAGATAACCCTTGCAGATATACGTGAGGCTCATACTCTTTATTCCTAGAACATAAGCTTCCCGAAAGTAGGGATATTAGTTTTTTATTCAGTAATGTTTCTCAACTCCCATAACAGTTCCACCATAGGAGGCATTTGAAAATATTTATGTATAAAGAACTAATAATAATCAACAATAAAAACCAAACAATTCAATTAAAATTGACTAGGCCAATAGGCACATAAAAAAAAGTTATTGTTAGGGACATGCAAATCAAAACAACAATGAGATATCTCTTCACACCTATGAGAATGGCTGTTAGTCAAGAGTGGAAACAAGTGCTGGAGATAATGTGGAGAGAGGCTATGTATTTAAAAAACACTAATTTGAAGAAATATACGCACCGCCCTCTGCCCTGTTGTTGGAATCAACTTAAGTGCTCTTTGACATATGAGTGAATAAATAAGACTTTCAGTTTATAAGACAAACATAGTAGTTATTAGAGGAAAGGAAGTGTGGGAAAATTGAGTAAATTGGTCAATTATAAGGTGAAAAAAAGAACTGAACTGTAAGTGAATTTAATGTGGTATAAACAGATGTTGATTTATAATGATATAATATTAAACCGATATAATGTTATAATGCAATGTTAATTCAACAAAATGAAAATAGGAACATGTATGTGTTTATGGAACAAACTGAAAAGTGTCTAAAAATTCCAAATAATCAATTCTTCTTGTATTAGATACCACAGAATTGTACCACTAATCGTGTCAGAGTAATTCATGTGACTCTAAAATAATTTTTTACTAGTGAGCTCAAAAACATGATTCATGTGAAGCCCCATCAGTGATGGAGAGACTGGCTGCTTCTCAATAGGCTTGTTTGCAAGGAGAATATACTACCTCTAGCTTCTGGTCCCAAGACAGAATATGGGCATTGCCATCTCTATGGTATCAGTGGCTGGTGGTAAACTCTACTTCCTGGATGAGGAAACTGAGGTACAATAAAGAAGTTACCGAACTGAGTGTGGAGGCCCTTATATGATTAGTGATTTTCTGACCTATTGAACACGAGGTCTCTATCTTTAACGCTTGTTTGAACTGTCAGACATGTGATAGCCTGGCTACTTTATTTGTACATGGGAAAGAAGAAAACCATAGACATAGAGAACTAATTTACTTCCTCTTTCTTCTTTCCTCCCCAAACCTACCTTCCTCCAATATTTTATGTTTTGTTTTATGCTTGTTATTGTGTTTCTTTAGTCATTCTCAACAGACTAATTTAACTTCATAGCTTTTTAAATGAGAAGGAGTTTGCTGAAGAATTTTTCTAAAGTCTGCACAGGCTAGCTGCAGCACTGTGCCAAGAATCTGAATTCAGTTTAATTTGTAGGGAATGCTGAAGACTTGGCATCCCTAACATCTCTGCTGCCTGTCCTGTTAATATTTAAAGAGCCCTCATTGATGCTTTGCAGCCCCTAAGTTAGAAACCTGGACCTCAAACTCTGAATGTCTCACTCCCTCTACTCACTCAGGAGGTAACAGTGATAGCCTCAGAATGGCTTCTAAAGAGCAGGCAATTGTCCAATAACAAAAATTCCAACAAGGATTATCTCTACATAGGCTTTATTTTTTTCTTCTTTTTTAGGTTTTAAAGTAAACTGGGAGGGTGTTAGGGAGCCTTGAAATCTCTTCACAAGTTAGGAGAAGTCTTTGGACAAAGGAAATCCCATTCTCTTGTTAAGATACAAAATGGAAAGTTTGGATTTTTTTTTGTGACCTGGTTAGGCAGCTAGTGGGACTTTTTCATAGGTCCAACTAGACCATCATGGGATTATCACTACAACCAGTCTGCTCACAGGTACTCTCCAAGACTGAAAATACATCACCAAGAAACTGATATTTTGTAGAGAATGAACAGGAATATCTACAATTTTTGCCATTTAAACCTCTGTAAGATTAATAATGAATTTTAGAAATTATATACATACATATGGGACTATAAGGATTTTTACACAATAAATAAAATAAACCAACTTCTATGACAAAGCTCCAAATCTTTTCCTCTTTTATCTCCTCTGTTTTTCATCAATTGGTTGAGGTCACACAGCTGTGAATCAGGCTCTGGTGACACAGATGAATCAGAGATGGCACAGAGGTCCAGAATTCTTGGCCTGCCTTATGACAGACTGCTCATCCATCAACAAGAAATGGTGACGTAGTTCTCGGATTCAGTTAGGTGACCTCAAGTATAAGCTAGGCTAGGCTGGAATTATTCCTATTACCTGGGCTCAGCCTCTTCTTTATGTTCCTTCGTACAACACTTAGTGAAAAAAGTCAATAATAGGAAAGGTTCCCTTAGTTCTTCGAATTTCCATCCAAATACCTGAGTACTTCCATGTTATTCTCCATTATTTAACCTTTTATATGAAACACTTCTCAATTCAGGCTGAGTAAAATAATGACTAATGTACCCTAAAATTAATTGTGTGAATTATGAATGTTTTCCTTGGTCTCAACTTTGGACATAGGTTTCCTGACTGGCTACGTCCCTCAAAAGATATATGTCAAGCTAGTCTCCAATACAATTAATTTTAATTCACTTTCATTTATATATATATGAACCATATATATGAGTCATATATATATGAACCATTTATTTGTTATGTGCCTTAGAAAAGTCATTTAACTTTGGAAGACTAGTAAAGAAAACCTTGCTGGTTGATTGTGAGAAACGAATAAGATAATGCATATTGATGACTTAGTCTCAAGGCAGATGGCAGTTGGTTTAACAGTATGATGTTAGGGGGCCTATATCCTGATGTATCAAATAAGGTTCACAAATGAGAATAAAGTACAGGTTTTCCCCACTATCCAAAAATAGAATATTCCTATTTGCTATGATCTAGTAGGTTTTTTGGTGGGCCTAGAAATGCTGTCAACATTAATTTATATGGAAAAAATGTTGAGTTTTCCCAAACTCCACATATAACCTACCAAATCACACTAATAGGGACTTCCTATCTTCAATAGCAGGGGCAGCCTATACATGTGCCACATTCAATGTTTAGAGAAGCATCAATTGTAGGGGTCAGCCACCTCTCCACAGGGCAATTAAGAGAAGTCAGCCCACTTCAGAATGGAGATGGGGAGTGGGGGTAAAATAAAGGAGGGAGTGGAGAGTAGAGGAGAGGACTGGGGAAAGAAGTTTCCTGTTTTATGGTGCAGTGCTGGTAAAGAAAAGCTACTTTCCTCATTAACTTCCTTGTGGGAGAGAGCACAGGAACTCTTTCCCTCATTGAAACCAAATTAGAGGTCATTGAGATTCAGAGAAGCTGCAATATCATAGTCCCCAGATTTTCTATCTTGTTAGTTTGCTTAGCTGCCTTTGCTTTCTCTTGTAGGGGTAATAGTATTAGAGAGAGAGAGAGACTGCTACTCCCAAGAAGGTACCTCATACCCTGAATAGGAGGGAGAAATCCAGGGATTAGATGACAATAGAGGACTCATGATGCTAGAGAGATGGTAAGAAAATTGGGGTCCTCTAGAAAAAGTAGGAGAGTTTCCCAAGGAACTGGAAATGCTTGGGGAGAAGCTGACTTTGAACTGATTGTAAGAGTGAAGTTCTAAAATGAATGACTGAATCCTAAGAATAAAATAAGGCTGCTTCATGAAGCTGGAGAGATCTATAAATGGTATACCCTCCTCAGGGGGATAAGGGGAACTTGCTAAATTACATTTATACCATCTTAGAACCACAAAATAGAATGTGAAATACTTAAAATATTTTTGAGATCCAAATAGGATCAATCTAAAAAAGTGATAGCTCTCTTCTGATTTTGTGACATTTATTATCTTCATTTCCTAGAATTTCTATAGACTTAGGTTAGTGTTTTTTAATCATTGTTTTTCAGTTTTATTTCCATAGGATCTTAAAAAACGTTCTTTTCTAATTATCTTCCCTTGCAAAATCTTAATACCATAGCTATAAGGTATATCTTTATGCATATCTGTACATTATACTTAACAAGAGAAAGATTTTCTCACCTCTCAAGAGTTAGTTTAGCTTCCTTGGGGACAATATTGCCCCTGTTAAGAATTCATAATTATACGTAGTGAGATAAGCCATAAGGAGGAAGACAGACCTGGTAGATTTCACTCAAATGTGATATATAGAGATACTAAGTAAACAAATGAACTGAATCAAACAAAAATAGACTCTTAGTAAATAAAATAAAATTTCTGTTTACAAGAAGGGAAGTGAGAGGGGTGGAGAAACTGAGTAGAGAGGATCAGTTGTCTGAGAAAGAATTTTAACAGTGGTGGTGAAGCTAATGTATGATGTTGATTTACAATGATGCACCCATAAACCCACATAAAGTTATGATGCCAAGCTTCAATAAAATTAAAGAGAAGATAAAAGAATAACGACTATGCCGTATTGGGGGTGGGGGGAGAGAGAGAGAGAAGGGCACAGAGAACTTATTTAAAGATATAATAACTGATAACTTAAGTCTGGGGAAGGAACTGAATATATAAGTCAGTGAAGTCAAAAGAAAACCTGGCATATAAATGCAAAGAGACCTATACCAAGACATATAATTGTGAAATTATCAAAAGTCCCAGATCAAGAAGTAATATTATAGGTGACCTGGGAATAAAGAGAAGTAACATATGAAGGTAATCCCATTAGGCTATTATCAGACTTTCCAGCAGAAACTCTACAGGCCAGGAGAGAGTTGGATTGGATGACATACTCAAAACACTCCAAGATAAAAAACAAAACAAAATAAAAAAACAACCACGACCACTACCACAAAAAAAAAAAAAAAAAAAAAAAAATTCCAATCTTGAATACTGTGTCCTGTAAAACTCTCTTTCAGATATGAGGGATAAAGGTTTTTCCTGACAAACAAAAGCTAAAGAAATGTGCTACCATGAGACCTTCCTTACAAGAAATTTCAAAAGCTGTTCTTCTAGCTAAATAAAACAAGAAAGCTCACACAAATTTAAAATTAAATTTAAGTAGGAAAAAAAAAAACACAAAATAAAAGACAAAAGGCAATTTAGTGCACCCTCATATAGCAATAATCACCCCTAACACAAATGAACTGAACTCAGCAATCCAAAAACAAAGTAGCTGATGGGATTAAAATGTAAAACCCAACTACATGCCACATTCAAGAGATCTACTTAAGTGATAGAGATAAAAGGACTTAAAGTAAAAGGAATGGAAAATGATACTCCAAGTCAATGGAAAAACTCAAAAGGTAAGAACCAATAGACTTGTATACAATAAAATATGAAATTAATAAATAAAATAGATTTTTGGCCAAAACAGGTAAAACAATGGGTAATGGTAGAAAGACAGATAAACAAACCAGTGTAATACACTATAATAACATATATAATCCATTGATTTATGAAAAAATAATTACACTGTGCTCTTCAAAAAAATTAAAAAAATTACATGGATCAGATTAATAAGAAAGATAAGCCCCTCGCTAAATTAGACCTCAGTTTACTTGTCTCTAAAATTAAAATTTCAATTCAATAAACATTTCTTATGCTCTAGGAACTGTTTCGGGCTCTTAAAAAACAAAGATGAAAGAGATATGGATACTATTCTTAAAGAGATGGCTGCTTTTTTGTTCTACACAAAGCATGTTATAACCATACCTTCTATAGCAAGGCCTATGCTAGACATAGTTTCCCTTAGATGGTGACTTTATGAAACTTTAACATTATTTTTATATTTTATTAAAGTAAAAATTTAGTTTTGATTGAAAAAAACACAATGTTAGCATTAAAAAGACTCTATAGAGATTATCTTGTCCAAACTTCTAGTGTCTAGAGATACATAAGGAAGAGTTGTTGCTGCCAGATATTTTATTGGATATAATTACTCATCTGGTGCCAGATTTTCAGTACAAGCTCTGTCATCAACAAATGAATTGATTGACTTTTTAACCACTTCTGTGTCTCAGTATCTTTACCTATGAAATTTTGAAGATGAACTAGAGGATTTCGCCGTTTCCTCCAACAAGAAAACCCTAAGATTTTAAAGATTTTGTTTGTTTGTTTGTTTTGTTTTTTAAGGAAGGAAGGGATCAGGGTAGGAGGTAGGGAGGGGAGAGAGGGAACAGAGAGAGACAGAAGGAGACAGAGAGAGAGAGAATGGAAGAAGCTTCTGTTTTCACTCTGGACCCAACCTGGGTCCTTGGGCTTTAATGTTCCACATGCCAGAATCTCAGCATCCTGAGCCACAAGAGGTGCCCAAGGATTTTTTTCCCTTATGCACACAACGAATTTCTGCTAGTACTCAAAGACAATGTGGAAAATTAATATAACATATCATTTTATAATGTAACTTCACTTTAAGAGTGAAAACTACAAATAGACCAAATTTTATGTCAGATAATAGTATAATTTTTTTCACAGTCTTTCCCAGATCACCCAAAATTATCATCGTTGTTCTAACATCAGTCTTTTTGGATGCTTTATTTTTCTACCTTTGAAAATCATAACTGAAGTTCTGTCTGGTTTAATTTTTTAAATCATGTCTGAACTTTGATTTTGGATATACTGCCTAACATTTAATTCCTATTTTAATGATAAGCAATTTACTCCATTAGCTAAGATGAAATTGAATTGCCATTATTGGAAGATTATTGGCAATAACCTATTCTGCTTCCTTCTGGATCTCATTTACCTCCATGATATTCTTTAATATCCTTTTGTCTATAGGACTCAGGCCAAGACAGGCTAATTCCTTGTCATGAGTTAGCATTGAATCATTCTGATTATTCTCTGATGAGTATTCTCAGACTTAGAATGTCCTCCTATAACATTCTATGCAGAACTGCACATAGCAGCATTCCCTAGTGAAATTTCATCAGTACTTTATGTTAGGCCAAAATAACATCAACACCCTAAAATATGCTTCATAATAATCTTATGTGCTTTCCTTTCCTAGCTGTCAAAGATCACACAGACGGTTTGGTGAAAAGTCCACACTGACTCCCACAGAGTACCCTTCACATATCTACTTGAAAATAACTTTAAACTTTCATTCCTAATAATTTTTTATTATTAAAACAGCTTAATTTTCAAAAGTGGGGTAGACACAATTTTCTCCAGATGAGAATATGACAGCACTCTCTGGGTGGGTGGGAAGAAAATATTCATCAGAGTCCACTTATTTTCTGTGGACTTAAATCTGAGTTAGAATATTTTGGGAAGAGAAGGTTGACAAGTGTCATCAAAGAGAAGCAGATGTCCTACGATAGTGGTTCTAACAGACGGTTTTGCCATGCTGGAAATATTCAGTCTGCACTAGGAAATACAGCAGCTATTGAGTACTTGAAATGTGGCTACTGTGATTGAGAAAAAGAGTTTTTTTAAGCTTATTTTATTTACATTAATTTACATTATAATAGCCACAGGATGGCTACCATAGTCATAGCACAGCCCCAGGAAGTAATATGACTAGAAATGGGCCCAGAGACCTTTTGAATGTTGAACACAGGGTGCATCAATCAGGTAAAAGTGATTAATTGTACTGTGATGGCTGGAAACTAGACTTGTGGTGTTGAACATAATGTACAATTAAATGCTGATTTATAAGGCTACACGGCTTAAAAGTATATGATGTTATAAGGTGATGTTGCTTCAATAAAAGGAAGTTGAGTATATAGTTCTGCTCTACTACTTAATAACTATGTTCCTGGGGAGTATTTGAAAACATAGGGACAATCATTGTACCTGTTTCTTAGGGCTGTTGTGGTGAACAAAAAAATATTCTATGCAAAACACTCAACGTATGCCTTTTCTTACATTATACTTGGTATACGTATTCAGGATTATTTTAATTATTTTAAGAGATAGGATTTAGACACTGAATCAGAAAGCTGAAATAATGTGTTCAGAATCAAAAGTTGGTGTTCTCCTTTTTCTCTCACAAGAACACTGTTAGTCCTAGAACTGAAGAAGTAGAAAATTCTCATGGAAACTTATAAATCAGTGACCTAAGCTTCCTAAAGCTGTTATTATTTCCCTGAAAGCATTTGCTCATTCTCGACAGTTGCCTTTATCTTTAGTCCATTTTGTGTTGATTTAAAACATTTGAGAATGTGGAGATGTTTCTAGAACACTTGGATGGCAACAATCACATTCCTTCTGGCTTTAATTTCATGCTCCCTGTAAAGCATTTGTGGAAATGAAAAGACTTCTGTGTCAGTTTGATGAACCACCACCACTCTGTGGGTCATTTTGGCAAGAGCTTATGTTTGTACCCCTTGATTTGTGTTGTCCATCCTCCTCATCCTCATCAAGGGATTCCAGCAATCACTGAGTATTCAACTGAATTAATAGGATTTTGGAATGTGTCACCAAGTGGGAAGGAAAAATTTACTTTCTTACTGATCAAGAGGAGTCAACTACCTCACATCTGATGTTTTCAAATATGTGCTGTAACATTAAATTACATAAACCTTGCCTTTGAAAGCTGCCCAGAAATATAAGGTGCATTTAAGTTACAGTGGATTGCTAATGAATGTCAGTGGAAGTTCTTCTAGTATATATGTTAATGGAAATTAAGTTCATAATCAGCGACATGACAATACCTCATCTTGGTCCAATAGAGTTTTGTTTTGTTTTTTTCCCATAAAAGTCAGAATAATAAGAAATAAATTTGACATAACTTATGCTTCCTTCCTTTTTCCTTTTCATTTCTGTGTGCTGTCAACATAAATGGAAAAGGATGTTTGAGGTTTTTTTCCATATTTCCTTCAGGATTAAAGCTGACATTGTGTTTCCTCATCCTGCTCCAAACTGTACAGGACCTAATATCTACTGTAATTGTGCCCATCCCCTTTAAGAGGCACGTGAATGTGTATGTTCTAATTCTTCATTTGGAGCTGAGTACCCCTGAAAACCAGGTATTCTTTTATGAAATATAAACTCATATGCAAGGGGGAGCAATAAAAAAAAGGAAAATCTGTATTTTTCTGGCTGAACATGATGTTCCT
Organism: Solenodon paradoxus; assembly: GCA_004363575.1. Taxonomy (NCBI): domain Eukaryota; kingdom Metazoa; phylum Chordata; class Mammalia; order Eulipotyphla; family Solenodontidae; genus Solenodon; species Solenodon paradoxus. The sequence goes on along the minus strand of RJWH01000220.1, from coordinate 758,348 downwards.
CTACAGAAGATAATTTATAGTTTATTTTCTTTCTCTTGTTGAACTGCTACATGCTACCTTTTGACCTCCCTTCGTTTTAAGAGAATGTGGGCAGTTCATACCATTCTCTATTTTCCTAATGATTCTCACTGATAATAGTACATGTGATCCTAATATAAATTAATTAAGGATTTTCCTTAAATTTCAATTCTGGTACATTTTAATAGACTAATTGCCTCAATTGTTTTTGTTTTAATTTGTGAAACATGAGGCTTCTTGAATCACAAATCCCAATATCTTCCTAGGAAGGAGATCACATTAAAATCTTAATTTGTCCCTTAAGCTTTATAAACATTATTTTATTTTTGTGTCTGATGCCAGTTTAACGCAAAGTACTTTTACAGTAATTTTCCTTTGTAATTCTCCTTTATCTTTAAGTTTAGGCTTTAAGGTTTATGGAGGACTTGTACAGGGAAGGGCGACCGTTAACATCTATCATACTTAATCAGTCCACTTTTTCAGTTACTTGTGTACTGAAAATGAAAGAGCTGTCTAAACTAAAATAGCAGTTATCTAAAATCTTAAACAATACAGTTTAGAACAAACTGAGGAACACATGGCAAAGAATTTATTGATCACTACAAGAATGCTGTTCACTTTACTACTATTAGATATGCAGTTTTCAAATAGTAATGGTATGTTATAATAAAACACTAAGACAAACTTACTATATTTCAAAATTATTAAGTTACAGGGTGGGAAGGAGGCCATTGTATACATGATGTTTTTGTCCTTTTCAAGACAAGTGAATCTAGTGCTATTTCCCTGTGACTTGCCCAATGGGATATTTATATAAATCAGTATGAATCTTTTAATATACTGTATTGATCTACAATTCATCTCATTGTTGAGAGACTATTAATGGATTCCATTAGTCCATTTTCTAATTTCCACATGTTCTAAGGATAATAAATCTTCAGTTCATCTGCTTGTCAGGAAAAAACCAATTTCAATAGAACCAACTAAAAATAGGACAAAGTATATTTCTAATAAAATTCATTAATGCAGGTAAGATCCATTCAAATATTCCTGAAGTCTCTCTTTTAGAGATAGCAAGATTTTAAAAAGACTGATTGCTGTATATTTATCAATATAAATTTGTAAATGCACATTTTACAATACCTTTCCTGTGATTCAAGGGGTTGCAATCTAAGGAAGTAAAGGATCTATCATTAACCTATAATCCCATCCTGGTTCAACTAGTGTTGTCTAGGAGATATCTCTGCAGCTAAAAGAATGAGGTCTACTTATCAGAGTTATTAAAGCAAATGATAAAATGTTAAGCACAGTGTTAGCATAAAATCTTAGCACAGTGCCTGGAACATACAATAAGTATTGAGTATGGTTATAGCTATTATTATTATTATGGGGCAAATTTATTATCTGTAGCAATTTAGACAATAGTGGCATGTGTTGTGAATAATTTCTCTCCATCGCTCTTCTTTGAAAATGCACTCTGAGCTGTTTATTATATAGTAACAACAAAAATAAGAAACTAAATACAATCTTAAGAACCCCAGAGCAGATCTGATGGGGCTCAACAATGCTTAGTCTGTCCATGCCAACTAAAAAACTAGCTGGTAACTTGTAAGATGACAGTGTTGAGCTTAGAATGTTGCAAGGACAGTGAAAAATGACTCAGTCAATCCCCTTACAATTCAGAAAAGGAAACTAATTTCCAAAAATGAGAAAGTAACTAGCTGAGAGCTCCAAAGTTATTGAGTTTAACAGCTAGGAGTATAGCTGAAATGTTTTCATGTCACAGTCCCATGCTATTTCCAATATATAACAATGATTTCACCTTAGCAAATACTAATTTTGGACTCATACTTCTTTGTCTCCAGTGCACATTTATCATGTGCTTGTTATGTGCAAAATGTCATTGCTTGGTATTGTGGAATGTATGACGATAGAACTTGGTCTTCATAAATAAATAAATATACAATACATACATATGTATATTTATATATTCTTTATATTTTAATTTACATCACAGATAACACCTGAGACTCCATATGGTCTATGTGGTGTAACATAAACAAACAGCAGTGTTTACTGTCTCTCTGAATAAAAATTAAAATTTGAAGGTTCCGAAAAGGAGTTTTAAACAATATACATATATATGAGGATTTTTCCCCCTTTTTAGAATTCTCTTCATAGATGTGTTAAATCTTTTTACTACTCTCTAATTCACATATCCCCCATCACCACTGCTGTGTTCTATTTATCACCATCTTCCCTATTGTAAACACATTTAAAAAAATATATATATCTATATAGGTAATATTCATATTAACTACTGAGAGAGGATTTAGTAGTAAAAATTGGCCTTTCTGTCTGCCCAAACCTTAGGATGCTGATGAAATTTTTCTACGTCATAACAAGCAAATAAAAATGTGTGACAAAAATGGATCAATCTTTGGCAAAAGAGCATGAGAGAATTTGGAAAGGCTGTATAATTGACTATTCTATGTGTCATTATTAAGAATGTTTCTGCTAACGAATATTCTCAATATTCTGACCATGACCTTGATAAATAAGTTGATGGTCACAAGATTTATAACTGAGTCTAGTGGTTCTTCTACATGACTCTCTAAAGATATATGATTATGGATGAAGAGAAAGCAAGACCTGTGAATAACTAGATTTTCTAATGTATTTTGGTGTGATGAAACATATTCTCTTAAGAGTTTTATAAAAATGTGTCTTACATGAAGGCAAAGTCCTTTTTTGGGAAAGTTACTGATTTGTATGTTCGGATAGAAACTATAATTTTAAATGAACCAAGGATGCAATATCATCTGTGCTGTACAAATTGAGAGGAAATGTGGTAATATTTGAAGTGCAGAGAAGATGAAGAATGCAGGAGCTGCAGGAATATTAATAGAAGGTGATTAGAGTCTCCTTCATGAACCACAAATTATTGGGTCATTTTATATCTCCCTCAATAAAATCACATAGCTCACATATTTTTATCAATAAAATAAACCACCTCATGCCTCATAGACGTAAATGTCAAGCAAGAAAACAGCTTCTCATGCTAAAAAACCGTTAACCCTAATTATGAACTAAACTAGAATTAGACATCTGATAGTTATCTACTGCAGTGAAGACATGATTTTAGCTTCTCTTTTAACCTACAAAAGTAGATAATCAAGATTCTTGATTTCATTGATTTTCTTCCAGATACGTTTGCTGGTTCTTCTGGTCTCTAAGCTTTCTTAAAAGTTACCCAACTGTTAATAATTGTTTTTGTACAGTTTCTTACTGATCATTTTAGGGTGCAATTTGAATGGTTTAGGTAGTATTTTCAAGTTCCTCTTTCTGGATGATTCTTACTATTAATCTACCACAACACAGTTTTGTCCAATGGAATTCCAAAAAACTTGTTGTATCGGCAAAAAAGAATATGGGATTCTTCCACTGTGAATGTCAGCCTGCTCTGGGGGCATATACATGAGAAACACTTAACAATTTCATTTTCTCTAGACCTATCAGGGCATTCTCTATTTATTGAGTTGAGCTACTCAATGTTTATGAAACATAGAAAACTTATTTAGAAATTAGAGGTAAATTATCCAGTAGATTCTAGTCAGAAAGAACTAAAAGAGTAAGCTACTAGTACTCTTCAGTTACTATGGGGCTTATTTTAAGTATCTAGTGATTGACCATACTATGTGTACTAGATACTTTAATACAGGAACTTATTGAATTTTATCAATAACTATAGAATTAAACTGTATTATTATTACTTTATGTATATGGAAACTGAAACTCAACAAACACAATTTTCAGGATGTGAGAGGTAGTAAGTAGCAAGTAATAATTTAAATGCCAGGTTTTTCAAACTTACTAACTCTGCTGCTTGCCACCAGACCCTAGCCATACTCATAAAGCACAAATAAATCAAGATATTAAGTATATAATATAATATATAATTATAAAATAGTTATAAAATAATAATAATTATAAAAGAGAATTTGTAGATGTATGACTTTTATTAACGTTTTCAGAGTTCAAATCTATGTTAGCCATTTAATATATTCAACCTCAGTGTGAAGTGGTGCTGTGATGTTGGTTAGAACAGTGCATAGTTTCAAGACCTTCCACTATCATACCATATATCCACCTTTACTGCTCTGTTCACAGACAAATAAAATGGAGTTTGTTCTACAGAACAATGTAGACACAAAAAAATTTTACTGTATAATGTGTCTTTGTTCAACTACAGAGTTTGAATTCAAATTATATATAAACATATATATATATATAAAATCCTTAGTCAGAAGCAACTGTAAGAGGATATCTATAAATTCCATATGAAAATTTAATTATAACTTAGCTATATAAATTATTTAAATTTGAGTCATATCTCTCCTAAAACCCACCCCATCTGGGTAGCTTGGTGTTGTGTAATCATGAAATAATATTTTTGATTTTGACATTTTAGAAATCAGAAATAGGATTCCCAGTTGCATGTTGGCACTTTAGGATAATATTGCTAGCAAAATATAACAGACATTACATTTTACTGAGAATAAAGCACATTTTCTATTGATGATTATTTAATGAAAAGATGTAATATGTAAACAAACATTTTATCATTCAACATTAAGAATATAGGCTCAAAAACTTTAGACCTTAAAATATTGTAGTTTGCTCCCCTCCCTCCTCCCTTCCATACCAACCTATTTCCTTTCCTGCCTTCTCTTTTTCTTCTTTACCCTCTATATCTCCAGTGATGTCTCCTCTCTGCTGTCACTGGCATGTGAACTTGGTGCTCCATCCAAAGAAGTTATGAGTAGATGTAATTGAGATGCTTTTGTAGATATGTATAAAAGTTATTCTGAAAAAGACATTCCCATGTGTGTGTACGCAGTCTCTTAAAATTGCACATGGGTTTTACTTGCATAAAATGGTCAGTTTTTGCCCCTTTAAAACATTTTTAAAACTGTTTCATGATAATAAACTCATCTTCAAAGGGACAGTGTTGAGTGAAATGGATATGAAATCATCATCAGCTTCTTCCCTTCTTACTGACAATATTCTAATGCTTTTAGAGTCCTTTTCTATTTCTACCCATGTCTTTATCTCCAAAATTTCAAAATATATTTCAAATATTATACTCCAGAAATCTAATATGCTATTGATTATAAGATGTCTCATCATTTTATGACAATAAGAGAGAAAACACTGCCAAGTAAACAGGTCACTATTAATTATGACATCAAAATTTTATAAATATTAAAATGTGAAAAAAATTACATAATAGAATTGATGAATTTCATTTTTCTGTCAGTAATTCCATTCCCCAAATGAAAGCAATATCCAAGCCATATCGTTTTTACTTGACTTGGTAGATTAAATTTAATTTGATTCATTTTAATAAGCAAGGTAAGGGGACTGAAATAAGTGTTATGAAAACATCTGTTTTATTTAGTATAGATGAATATATGCTATGTCTGAAAGAAAGAAACAGAATGTAAATTTCTGTGAGAATTTTTCAGTGTATTTAGCACAATATTTTAACTTTGGATATATGTGTGTTGTATTATGGGAAAATGCAGTGATATGGATCTGGAACTCCTTATAGCTATGAAGCATTACTAATTACAATAAAATGTAAGGCAGTCTTGTAAATTAAAAAAATGAAAAATTCAAAAAAATAATTGTTTTGTGACCTATACATATATTCCATGAATAGGATAGATAACACATTTGTGAAACATTTAATTTCGCTATGAGCATGACAATATTATCTTATTTACTCCATTTACTAGCTGTTGCCTTGCTGGAAACATATTTATAAGTAACCCAACCTCTTACTGTATAAATTATTTTGCAGAAGAAAATTAAGAACTTCCAAAACAACATAAACTTTTTGAGTTCACCAAGGAACCATTAAGTAAATTATTGCTCCACAGCCCTAAATGATACCTACTAGCCAGGAAGAGTTTAATGCAGCTTTCAAAGTGCCTAATTTACTCCCAGGGAGTAACGGACTAATGGACAGGTCCTGGATGATAAATTACACATTGAGTTGCATTTTCCCAAGTGAATTGGGCTCAGTGTTGTCTGACTAAAATTAATGCCTCACATTTATTTCAAACATGTGAAGGCAAAGGTCTACAAACAGTTTTAGAAGTCAAAAATAAGACCCTTCCATCTACATAAATGCAGTAAAGGGCAAAGCAAATTCAGTCCCATAAACTAGGTTTTTTGAAGGTAAAATTGACCAAGACATTTGAATGAAAATATTCTATATATAGTTAGGAAAGATCACCAAAAAAGAAAAATTCAGAATACAATCGCATCTGAAATACAGTTACGTAGTTTGTAATCCTTGGGTGTTCCAGAAAGGTTTTCCCTGTAAGAACTTAACCTGCCCAACCTTGTAGAAACTATGATACTTGCCAGGATCACAACCCAAGGTGGTATGTCTCCAGGCCATGAATGCTATTGTATATATTTTCTGCATATTATCTATTGCACAGAAAGTGTGAAGTATTTTTGCCTTTTGAAAACTTTCCCCTGGATAGCCTTATGATCTCAGAGAGATTGCATAAATGTCTGGTATCATACTCATTATTGCTTTTCCTTTGGGGAATGATGAAAGTATCTGGAATCATTTCTGAATCCTAGAGCCCTGAACTCATATGATCCTAACTTCTAATAGCCTCAAGGACCTAAAACAAAAAAGCACACTGACTTTGTATTGTCACATTTGTGCTTCCACTGGTACTGAATTGAATTCACTTCATTTAATGTCATATTTGAGATAAATGTGACAAAAATGCTATTGGACTGTAAGACCACTGAGGATAGATTATGTAGCAAAGTAGATTGCATTGCTGTTGCTGAATATTCACATTTATTTCCTCCTGGTATCCCACTCTGTGTGAGATTAAGTATCCCCACTCTGTTGAATCCAGGGAAGGTCATAAAGGAAATGATATATGGTATTCAGTATGAATGCTTTAAGAATCAGTGTGTGTCTAGCCATTTCTCCTTTCTATCATAGACTATCAGAGGCACTTCAAACTATCTGCTTTTCCTCAGAAAAGATGATGATACAGGAGTGTCACCACTGACAATGTGAGAATTGTACCATACATAAGGAATATTTGTTGTAAATCGGTAAGACAGGGAAGCACTTTGCTACATTAGTATAATCTTACTGCTACAGTGAACAATGCCTGGCACATTGTAGCTGTCAAACAGATATGTGTACAATGAATCTTGTTCTGGATTTTTGTAGCAAAGCATTGGTCACCTAGAATTTGGATTTGGTATATTATAACTATCTGTGGCTAAAAATAAACCCCACAGAATATTATTTTTTCTAACCCTACCCCTCACTATCAGAAATAGTCCTACTAAACTTCTTGGATGAGAATTTTGAGAACATTTATTCTGTGTTTTATCTTACACTTTCTTCTTCTCCTCAGGTTTGCTGGGATGTCTTCTTTGCTACCAGTGGCAAAGAGGCATCTGTGGCATTCGTTATCAACTGAAGGCATTGCTGCCGATGACTTCAAATAATGACAGCGCCAAGAACCCCAATGTCATCATCCACTAAGCAGGACCCTTGCTATTTTTTTCTTTTTTGAGCTAAAAGTTTGCATGCAGTGATTCTTTTGGTTTTAATTTTTGTTTATTTTAGTAGATTTAAATTCTTAGACTCTATCACAACAAGTTCCTGATTGCTGAACTACAGGACATCAGAATGAAGGCATCTTGGTTTAGCCAGGATATCATCTTCCTCCAAACTTGGTTCATTGTCTTTGAACTAACTTTGTATAATCATAGCTAAAATTTATTGAGAAATTATATGAGAGCCACTGTTTAATGAGCAGTTGAATCTTTACAACAATCATATGATGAGGAAATTGAGAAACAGATATTTTTAAATGACATTGTCATGTTCACATAGCAAGGTCACCATTCTGTCATGTTAGGAAAACAGTTTATTATACTTCTCAATCATCTTTCAACTCCTCTTAAGAAAGTTTTTCACTTACTAGTTTCTTTATACACTCAGATAAGCAGTGCCCTCATGGTTTCATTCCAATAAATTTCCATCATGCCCTGTAAAGATCCATCTCTACAGAGGAAAAACCTAGTGTCAGTTGTCATGATATTGATAAAAAGTAAGATGATGATGACTTCAGATATCGCCATGACATTTTTATGACATAATGCTTAAATGTACATAATTATATTCATTATATTATCCAAACCTCATGAGATATATAGTACTAATGAGCTGTATTTATTTTTAACTGTGATATATTTTAAATATTTCAAATAATATGTATCCTCACTCCTTTAAAAAAAATTGATGGACTATATGGAACATTTTTGCATAAAATGTTGTTTTCTAATATAATCATTGGACAGCTCTGACAGTCAGCATGCATAACATGGTGGAATGTACAGAATAACCTAAGATCAATCCATAGTGGAACTTGGAAAATATAAAAATCCTTTGAGAATTAAATGGGTAACCAATTATGGTCCAAACAGACACAAAAATTTGAAATGAATAAATCCTAATAAGAACAGCTGTGTTAGGGTTAAGAGACTTTTTTTTTGGGGGGGGAATTACTTTTTCAAAGTGTTACTTTGTACATAAAGGTGAAAAAATGTAAATACAACTTATTTTAAAAATTCTCTCAATTGCAGTAATTATACATGGAAATTCATTTAATTTCTTAAATTACTTGAGAGAGAGAGAGCATTGAAATTGTTGATGACATATCATTTCTTTCAACCATATTATTCTCTGTCCTATGAAATTCAGAGTAGTGAAGTAAGGTAAGAGGAATGGTTTAAAGAAATAAGGTAAATAGAGATCTTATCATGACTCCTTTGGGAATATATAAGGTAATAAACTCCCATAGAGTTGTTTTCACTGGCAAATACTCAAATACCAACCAGCCTTTGACTTAGAGCTTCACCGGCCTAAAGTTGGCAAGACAAGCTTCTGTGCAATGTTTGTGAACAAAGGTCCCAAAGCTGAGTGGGGAAATAGCTAGGCTGTGTTCAAATTTTATTAGGACCACTCTAAATATCTAGTATCAAACACCTGAATTAGGTTCCATTAACCGTACCCATGATAGTTCATAAACACAAAGGCCAAGTTCAAAATCAGATCATTGTATGGAGAAGAGCTGAGAAATAGATAGCCACCACTCTTCCTTCTATAGTCAAGGCAGACATGAATAATCAATATAATATTTTCTTTATATATCCATATTAGGATTCAAATCTTTTCAAGATACATACATGTAAGGCAATTCATATCAGTTGATTGGAGTCACCATACTTAGCATTTCATACTTAACCTATGGGTTTTTCAAATGAGGGAACTGAGACTCCTAGAGGAAGGTAGGAAACAGAGTCTAAGCTACTTTCAAAGTACTCTGATAGGTACATAGAACATGTAGTCCTATAAAAAAATTTAATTTTCCCATTTGACAGATAAGGAAACTGAGTCTCAGAAAGGGTGAATATTATGCATAAGCCTACAATCCACAATAGCTACAGATGTATAACTGCCATGCAGGCCATGCCTTGGTGGAGAAGTGATTAGGTCTGCTGCCTTTGAATGAGCACAGGCCATATTAATCCTAAGGACCAGGGTTCATGACCTCGGTCTGGGGGTGAGGGACAACTAAGATGAACAACTAACATAAAATAAATAAAAGTGCTCCCTTCTCCTCTTGCCTTCTGCTTGCCTAATTGAATTCATTCCTTCTTGCATCTTTCCTTAAAAAAAAAAAAAAAAAAAAAAAGGCAAAGTAATTCTCTTGACCCCAGTCTAATATGTTAGTATATTTTGCACTACCACTGAGCTGAAAGGCAATGTTATTTTTTCTCTGAAGAAATTAATGGGTAATGTTAAAAGAATCCTTCCTGGATCAATGGCAGCTACTCATCTCTCCATGAAACAGAAGAAACAGACTCATAAATAATATACCACTATGCACAGCAGCTGCATGACACCTAAATATTATGTATGTGAAATATTTTTACATAACCATATTAAAAACATTAAGTAAAATGTCAGGGCTTGAAAAATTACCACTTTGGGTCACCGTTGGCCACTAAATTCTACAGTCTGGCTATTAGAGCAGTGATTTTTAGACATTCTACTGTTCAGGCTTTTATTTCCAGGAAAAGTAGTATCTTCCTAGACAGCAAAAAGAGACCAGTTTGAAAGCTCAAATGTGAAAACTTCATTATTATTTATGAGGTTGGAACCGCAGTGATTCTCAATAATTTCCACTCCCTAATCCAACTCGAATTTTACAATTTCTCAGCAACCTGGGTAATTCAATCTGTAATATTCTTTTCAGGACATAGCAGAATCAAGGTCCTTGCTTGGATGGAGTACTAAGTTTATACCATCAATGATTGAAATATTTGTTTTCTCTGACCTCCTCTGGGTAAACTGATTTCCCAAGAGGGAAGGTTTAGTTGTTTTTTTGTTGCTCTTGTTGTTTTATTAAAGGACAGGTTTTCAGCTTTGCTCCCAGATAAATATTGTGAATTACTCTTACTGACTTCCTTTCCATTTGTTTTCTATTTAGCTATTGCTTCATACCCTCTAGGTCTCATAATCCCTTCAGTATAATAAATTCTAATATTTTCAAAATAAATACACAACTGATAAATATTAGAATGAAGGGTGGAATCAAAAAGAATCCAACTAATCTTGACTGTATATTTAAGATTTGTTTTCTCTACATCACTACTCCCACAGCAATGTATATCATCTGACTTAGTACAAAGATAACAGATACATTTCTCATTTGGTCATTTTAAGCAAGACCCCTGGACTTTGGTCAACTTCCAGAACTCTAGATTTCTTCCTAGAACATTCTGCTTTGTTGGTAACATTTCTGCTTGTCTGACCTTGTATTCTACAGCATCATTTTCTTCTCTTTCTTTTCCAAGCAAGACCATGAGAAGGGGAGGAAATTCTTTGAAACGTGGCAAAACTAGCATAATGGGAACCATATAATGTTTGTACTGGCAACAAAGCAGAATTCACACTGGCTGAGAGAGTTGATCTCCACATGAGGCTCCATGGTATGTACTTAGGATTCACAGTAATTGGTGTCCATGGTGTAACCAAAAACAGATCACAATTGGCTTTGTATGTTCTAACAAGATATACAGTTTTTTAAATGTCATGCATGTAATAGTTGAACTTCTCAGCTCTTCCACATTTTATGACTAAAAATAATACTATTTTCTGACAAATATGAAAAATCAAGTTTATAATTGATTGTAATACATTTTATTCCTTTTAAATACTATTTGTCCTGAAGATTAATTTCTAGACTAATGTGCATTTCTTTAGAAGAAGAAAATATTAATCATCCTTAGTCTGATTGTTAAGATAGAACAATGTGAACATTTTGGTTACTTCCTTCTGGTATTTCCTTCACATTCAAATTGAGAGTCATGAAAACGTTTGAAAATTGTACCTAATTTGTTAAAAATAGGGATTATTGCAGCAGTTGAACAATAATTGCAACTATAAAAATGCACATCAATTACTGTAGATTAAATTTCAAGTGATTATGATTAAACAGCTATAGTTCTACAAGATCATCTTGGAAACATGCTGATGTTTGTTCCTCAAATTGGGAAGATAAATACTCTAAATAAAATGACCCACGGAAGTTGCTGAACAGGGAAAAGGATGTGGTTAAGGAACACTGGAACTCTAGTGGAGGATGTGGTGTGAAATGTAGACTGAAATGCAATTTTAGTATCCTAAAAGAAATTTAGCATTATGGATTAAATAATAAATAATACTATAAAAAGTAGAATTCTACATCTTGCTTCTACCTGATGACTTCTCTGTATACGCAGGAAGTAGGGAGTCAGGAACGGGTATGTAGGTGTCATTATTACAACAGGGGATGAAAGTTCTTCAGCTAATTCATTTCAAAGACGGTGATTCAAATGCTCATAGCATAATATGGCTTTTATCGCACATAACAATTTTGGATTTTTGCCTCTGATAAGTGCTGAATACCCATTGTGGAAGGAAATAAGGACAGAATGACTGTATCTTGGATCAGAGATAATGGAGAAACTTTTGCAAAGAATCCGTATTCTGGAATCTGAAGGACATGGGTTAAAGATCAGATTTCATCAATGACTGGCTTTGTTTTCATGGGATAGTCATTTAAACTCTTAGAGACTTTGCTTACTCATCAGTAAAATTAAGAGCATAACATATTTGTAGAATGCTATATAATTTAGAAGAAATGTACGTGCAGTGACTGGCACTGAGTAGAATCATAAGTAATAATATATAAATACTTACATTTATTTCTATCTAAAAATAAAAGTCCAGGAATCATGACAATGTAGGAAATGCCTAAAAATAACCAAAAACTCCTCTTGTGATAGCTTCAACAAAAATGTCAATGAGAAAATTTACCAGTTGTGACTAACAGAGGTAAAATAAGTAAAATACCCCCCTCCCCCAATAAACATTTTTATAATGAAGGCTTCATTTTGTTCCTGAAGCTTTAGTCCAGTAAAGTTGATTTGCAAAATAACCCAATTTTAAATTATAAGTAGTGATGATTTGATCTTGGTAGGAGGCATTGACTGTGAGTACATGGACAAAAGGCAGTTAAATACCTAAGCAACAGCTGCTCCAGGAATCCAAATATTTCTCATTTCATCCATCTTCTCATGAAGCTTCACTGGATCAAATACTGTAGGCAAGCTCTGTTTTTGTTTTTTAAACCCTGATCCAGCCAAATTATCTAGAGGCTAAAGAATATGTTAATTTGTCAACATAAAGTCTAAGTCTGGAAATAAGGTGGAACAGAAAGATAATCACATTCTCTTTGGAGGGCTTTAGTTGTATCTTTGTCTCTAAGGACTGGATAAAACATATTCAAGAATGTTCTCCAAGATTTTTCTCCCATTTGCCCTACAGTTCCTTGGATTAGAGCCCTCCAAGGATGTTGCTTGGCTCTCCCTCTGGCTGTCTTGATACTCAGAGTCACAGGTGGGTTGTCTCCTTTTCAGTCTCTCTCGCCAGGTGTCAGAACCTAGGCTGGGATCTTTCTGATAGAAAGAAAAGTGGTAACTGATACAACTCTAATTGATCGCAGGACATAATATCTTTAGAGAGGTTGGAAATGAGCAAGAAAAAGAGTAATGGAATATAAGAGTTATAAGACTGCTTGACTGTCAGGGGAATAGCTTCCCCCAAACTGACTAGGTAATTTGCGTCTGAAGAAGGAAGCAGACACAGCTCTGAGGTATAACAGCAATTTATAGGGGTAACTTACATATGGAGTCCTCAACACCAGGACTGGTGGACAGAGGTTTGGTTGAGTTAACTATCTACACCCACTCTCTAACTGAAGGGTCTTTTTATCCCCCCCATCTCTCCATATGTGTTTATCTAATCACTTAACTAAGTAAAAGATGAATGCAAGAGTCTTGGGGCATTATACTGGAGATTTAACTCACAGCCTTTGTCCTTCCAAAGATTAAGCAGGAATGATCAGTCTTGGGAATGTGGGGAAGAATGGATCATAAGTTACAGAAATTAGACTTGTATTAAATACCTGGAAGAGGACAGTCAGAGATGATGGGCCTATTCAAAATGATAGCGCCATTCAAAATGGAGTCAAATCTTTTATTCCACACAATGACCACTGTGTGTTTACTCATAGGGGCAGTTGCATGGGTAAGCATGCCTGTGGGTACTTGCATGCACGCACGCATACACACACATACACAACCAAACACAGCCTCAGATGACATTCATTTCTGTAAAGTTATATAATTATTTATTGTGGCTAAGTCAAGCTATTTATATCATACTTTCTTTGACTACTAAAATCAGGAAAAGATTACTAATAAAAGTCGCTTGCTCACCCTATAAGAATTTGTCATTATTATAATTACTCCTTTAACTCATCTGCTAAGGAGATACTGTTATTATCAACACCTTACAGAGAAGAAAAGCTTAATGAACCAAAGAAGCCTATACAATTTCAGCAGAGGAGCCCAGATTTCAATCCATGTAGTCTGACCCCAGAGCCTGAGTTGGAAAAAATTCCATTATCATCCTCTTTAGCTAAGTCTCAACCAGGTGCTATTAAAAAGAATGAGGAATGATGACTGATGAGATAGATGCACATTATCAAGCCAAAAGCAGGTCTGAGCTGCACTTGAGCATTAGCCCTTAGCAAAATTCCCATTGCATAAAAAATTGGTACAGGAATACAAACTTCTCCAGCTGTTTTTTTCCGCTTCTATTCTCTAATCCATTCTGGTTCATCTTGAATGTGCCTTTGAATTGACCATGTTACATCTTGTTGCTTAAAACCTCTTTGAAAAAAATTGTAGAACCAGCTAATAAATTTTTCCATCATTAAATTCTTTGGTAAGATATCTTTGTGTATTATTGGAAATGGAGTTAGATTTTGTTTTTTTGTTTGTTTTTTTTATTTTTCCAGTAGACAAGGATGTGACAGCAAGTCATATATTAAGATTTCGTATCTCAATACAATTTATTTAATAAAAATTGAATAGTGAAAAGTATATTAGTAATAGAACTTTGACACTATAGGGTTTTCCTTTTCATTTGAAAACTGTGATATGTGCATATAATTGTCCTTGAATCTTTACTTTATCAGTTTTCCCCTTACTGCTAGAATGGAATTCTATCTAATTATGATAAAGGAAAAATAAAGGGACATGGTACCCACTTATTTACTGGGAATGAACTCAAATTCTGTTGATTTAATTTTTTATTAGTCTCATGAAATGTATCTCGCTTTACCTGTTCTTTGGATTTTCATTTCACTTTGTATTTCAAGATGTTTCTTTCCTCCCATCTGTTATTAAAGCTTTCTTTTCTTTTTTTCTCCTTTTAGTTTCTTTGATAAGGACTTAAAAATACAACTAGTAGACCACTGTCTTTAATTTTTTTTCAGATTTTTAAAGTTTCATTGAAGAAACATTGCATTATAACATTATGCAAGTTTAAGGCTTGCAACATCATAAATCAACATCTGTAGATAATACATTAAGTTCAACACAACATCAGTTCTATCCATCATATGACTGATCCCTTTTATTCAATTTGCCCTCCTCTTGTTTCCCTTTTGCTAACCACTCATTTGAATCTATACAGTAGCCACAACAAGGTTGAATCTAGAGGGATTTATGCTTAGTGAGGTAAATCAGAAGGAGAAAGAAAAAACATCAAATGATTTCACCCATATGTGTTAGAGAAAACAACAACTGAACCACTTTCCTTTTAAAAATTTAATTGTTTAGCATGCCCTGGTGGAGTAGTGGTTAGGTTAATCACCTCCAAAGGAGCCAGGTCACATACTGCTGGGTTCCAGTCTTGAATCTGGGAGGAAACAACCATTGTGAACAACTAAATGAAAATAAAGCATTTCTTCATCCTCTTTCCCGGCCTGCCTGCCTACTCAATTTTAAAAAAAAAAAAGTTAAGTGGTTTGAGCTTCTATAGGGTCTCTATTATTACTGAGTGCTTGTAAACTTAAAGTTAAGGAGACTGCCAGACTATCACCCCATGTACACTGAGTATAGAAAGAGCACCTTGCTGTAACATAGTTACCAATTCTGGAACTGATTATTTCATTTTACACATAATTCAAACAAATAGACCACTAATATGTTATTATTATTATTCATCAGGTTGATTAACTAAACTGATGGCATTCCTCAGACTCACTATCTTGCATATTGGTCCATGTAAATCTATAATGTACATGCAATATTAAATGAACTCAGAGAGCTTTTTGAGATTATTTCAAAGTACACATATATTATTTCCTCCAGGTCAGTACAATAGCTCTTGAATTACAAAAACTGGCAAGGAAATACTGCATTTTTGATGCCATGTTATAAACTTTTACATATGATTTTTGAATATTATTTCCTGAAGTCTTCATTTATAAATTTCTTGTGTTCTTGATGTCCAGTATAACAGCATTTGAGAGAAGGTATTTCCTATATCTTCAAATATATTAAAGACATATTTTAGTTCAATTTGTATAAAACAAGGTAAATTAATGGCCTTATAATATCAAGAAAAGGTATGTTCTCAGCATAATTATTACAATAAACTTTTAAAAGCAAAGAGTGAAACTCCTTTTTTTCTAACTGATCCCTTTCTTCCAAATGTGCACTAGTTTAGCATCAAAGCTCAACACGATTATTTAGTGTCAGTGGTAATCAGACTTCCATCTATTCTTCCAGTCCTTTCCCAGCTGCTCCTGACTACAAATCCTGTTCTCAATGCAAACAGAATTCTTGTCTCCTCTCTAGCATCGTCACTGCATTCCTTCTCTTTATAAAGTTGTGGATGTTTTGCCCTTTCTCCTGACAAGGAGACTTTCTATTCTTTTTGTTCCATTCAAACACCATCTTTTCCTCTGAAGTCACCATGAATTTTCCCTAATAGATCTAACTCATAGTACCAGTAGAATAATGGTTACCAGAGGCTGGAACCAGTGGGGAAAGAGGAAATATTGGTCAGACAGCCCAAACTTTCAGTTATAATATGAATATGTTCTGGAGACCTAATGTGTGACGATATTTAATAATAATGTAATGAATACCTGCAATTTGCTAAGAGAGTAGATCTCAAGGGTTCTCAAACACATTCATGCAAAAATGCTATTCATGGGAGGTGATGGATATGCTAGTTTGTGATAATTATTTCATAATGTATGCATATATCAAAACACTATGCTATAAATTATATATATACATTTCTTATTTGTCAAAATGAAATGAAAAATGTTAAAAATACCTTTTTTCCTTTATTTATAGTCAGGATCAGGTATATTGATAGTGCAGTTAAAAATGTATCATTTAGATCATTTACCAGACAAGAATATATTATTTCACAGAAAGCAGCAAGGAATGAGACAAAGAGCCAAAGGGCAGAAAATCAGGTTATTTGTACCTCTCTCTAACACCTGAACATATCTTAACCAGCCTCTATCATACTCTGCTGAGACTGAGTCAGGACACCACACAGACTTCCAAGCGATGCAGTAGTAAAATCAGAATCCAGTGATTCTGCTTCTGGCTGCCTTCTTAAATAGCAGTGCAAAACAAAGTTTCTATTTCAAATGAGATAATACATATGAAAATATTTTTTGACCTTGGATATTATACATATGCTCTAAAATACCGTCTCTACCATTATTCCTATGCTGTACTGAGACAAAGCGAGTGATATGCTGGTTTAATAGCTAGCCCTCCAAGAAAAAAAGAGCTCTGATTTGTAGCATCTGCTGACCTCCTTGGTACAAATAAATCCATTTGGCATATTTCAAGCTACAAATGAGATATCACTAATACAGTCCTGGGAAGAGACAGTAAGACACCCTTATCCAGTATTGTCACCATACAGACACGTGCATTTGCCACAAGAGAAGAGACAAGAGTATAAAGAAAGTACTAAACTAATTAGGAAGTGATGCATTTTGAGTATTTATCTTTCATTTTAAATATAAATTTAATTTCATATTGGTTATCTTTAATAACTAGCCTACAAAAGTCCTAAGACATAACATCAGGAGTTTTAAAACAGCAGGTACCAGTCAGCTCTAGCATACCTCTGAGAGCATCCATATTTTTTTCTACAAAAATAGTAATATAAGAGCCATGTTTCACTAGCATATTCCAGTATTTGCACATAAGGAAAATTAATCATTGAGTTTTTAAAAACGAACTGTGGTATACTTACAAAGTCAGATATTTATTTGCTTGAGAGACTTAAAACATATATTTATTAAAAACCATTTGTTAACTGCATACAATTTGCCAGATAATCTGTTAAACTAAGATAGGAAGAAAAACATCATATGGATTAGTACTAATCATTAAATCTTTGAGAACTAAGTGATCTAAATAATCTGATAAATTCCTTGTGAGTTCCTTTGAGGTCTTTTGTCCAAACTTGTAACTAATCAGAGGAAAGACCCAGAAGTTCTACCTTTACTTCTTCACTTTGCATAACTTCACAGAAGGTGAAGTACTGTCTTACATTTATATTCCCATCGTGTTCAACTTTCTCCCTATCTTCATTTTGAGATTCTCTTACCCCACCCTTTGCTCAACACAGTTAAAACAAGCAGCCTCCCAAGTAGAAAACTTCAGAGACCCTATCAGCCCCAAGGTATGAAGGGTCTGATGCAAAATCTGCCCATGGCCAGGAGGTTATTCTCGAACACTCTCACTCAGCCTCTACAGCCTCCCAGGGAGACAGAAGCTGCTCTGAGCTCCATTTTATGAGTAAGTAAAACTGAAGTTTCTAGAGATTGATGATCTTGCTCAGGGTCATTTCATGAATAAGGATTAACACTGGCAGAGCTCATATAGATTCTTTCCATCACATCATTTTCTTCTTTCCTCCTTGACACAAGACATAAAAACATTGGTTCAATTTTTTAAGCAGGGCAATCTGGAGATTTTTTTGTTTTTAAACAGGAGATGTTATTAGAAAATGGAAGTCAATGAGGTAAATGCTATATTAAATTTAATTCTGCATTACTATCAGAAGTTGCCTTAACAGTTTTTATTTGACTGTCTCCTCATTTAAACATAATAGAAGTTTGAATAGTGATGTCTTAAAGTTTGAGGGCAAGTAACCACAGGATTTGAAATTCTCTGAAAGAGCTGAGTTATAGCCTGCAGTTAGGCATGCTAACTGTGAATGAAATATAACGTCAACCCTAACAAGATTTTCTTCTCCTTCAAAAAAAATTGTATTTTATATAAACATTTATATTACTCATATAAACTATAATTATTATTTACTTCTTGGTGCAGAATCATACTACCACCCATAAAGCACAAAGTATAAGAAAAATATTTCCTCTGGGATGTTAGGCTGGACTCTTAAAAATAAGATTAACAGCCCATTATATAGAGGCAGGGAAAATAGAGTTAAGAGTTTTTGACTCCAGAAAGCTAGATTCATTTTTCAAGAGTCAGTTAAAAAGGAAACTTGAGATGTTTAAGAATAAAAGAGAGGGGAAAGACAATAAAATCTTCTTAGCAGTCCATCATTTGGAAATCTATGCCTGGAGGAACCATATTCACCATGATACAAACTCTGTGGAAACGAAACACGTACAAAAAAACCCCCGAATTATACCATGTTGGCCCAGATGCACATTCTGATAAAACAGATTATTTTCAACTTCTTGAAGGATATATTCCCTGTCCCTAAATCACTGAGAGAATAAAAATAATGAGACAAGGACAATTTCAGGAATTTCAGACAAGAGAACAGAAACTATAGCTAAAATACCAATTGTAGTATAATTCTCTGACCAAAGTTTTTTATGAGAAGGATCCTAGAGATCCACACAAACAGGAAGGGTCACATTTCACTGTATTATGCAGCATGACTTGGTAAGTAGTAGGCCCATGCCCAGAATTAAGAGAAATGCACCTGGAAAGTGACATGGGCTGGAGAGCAGGGCACCCACCCACCTATGCCAAGAGAGCCAGACTGCTGATGTCTGCTGTCTGGGTAAGGAATTCTGTTCCAGGTCACAAAAGAACCTGTGTCAGCCATAGAGGCCATCAGGCCTGCACCCAAGGGAGGAATGAAGGCTATTTTTCATCCTTTTTGTATTCTAAGGGGCACTCGACTTTGTTATGGAGTCAAGAAAAGAACATGCAGGAATGGTGGAAAACACAGGAGTGGTTTTAAGTGTCCATGGAACTTAGTGACAGAAAAAAAAAAACAAAAAACCCAAGCATCTTTAGAAATATCTAATTAAAAATAAAATCAATTCCAATTCATGATACATTCTTCCCTTCCATGGGGCAAACATGATCTGTCAATTCTGTCCCCACCCCCTGACCAAACAGAACCTCTGTGAATTTTGTACACATTTATTGGCATTGCGAAGAACGGACTCCATAATTTTCTGTGATATTTTCTTTCTGAATACACATATGGTAGCTTAAATCAGTCTAATTGATGGTGATAATAAGGTAATATAACATGTACAGAATGTTCAAGCATTTAATTTTCATCACACTGCAATGACGATAGAGGAAAGATTGCTATTATAATTTACAATAAGGAAAAAACTGAGGCTTACAAAAAAATCAATATCCTTGCTCAAAATATTTTCACAATATAAATGATGACTGTGATTAGAATCCAAGAACCTTCTGGTCTAGCTGTTCTCGATCATACTAGCCTGTATTTCTTAGACCAGTGACCAAATTTGTTGAATGATATGAGAGCTCATTCTTGGTCCAAAGGCACTTTGGTAAATCTACCAAGTGGCAGATTTAAATTAGCTAGGCTATCTATTTTTTTAAATATTATTCTAAAATGGGTAGCATTATGGGATGGGCTGAATAATGAAGAGAAAACCTTTGTTTTTGCAAAATCTGAGTCCAAAATGGTATATCTGGGAGACTGTAATATTTAATAATTGTAATATTTGCATATTAAATATTATCATATGCATGAATCCTAATTGTAGTAAAATTAACCTAGATAAAAAGTATATAATAAGAACTGGGAATCACTTGAAAATACGAGAAGAAAGGGTGAATGTGTAGGAAAATGCATATACTTCTAAAGGCATTTCCAAAGAACTCTTATGCTATTAAAGTGCCAAAATATAATGTTAAGTAAAAACACTGTATACGTACAGTATTATAGGCAGTCCCAATTTTAACTAAAAATTATAGCATAGCTCTGTATATGTGTATATAAACTTAAGTGCCTCTGTGTGAGAGATATGTAATTCAAAAGAAATATGAGCAAATCCACCATGTGTGAACGGTGTGGCTTTTTCTCTGTGATGGGACATAGTTGACTTATGGATAACCTTAGTAATGACTTTAGCATTGTCGTTCTGCTGTGTATGGAGTGAGCAGCTGGATTTGATTTCCAAGTCCATCACTTAATGTGCGTCCTCAGGCACCCTATCCCTTTGTTGTTTCACATGTCAAGTGGAAAAATATTAGTATCTACCTCTTGGGTGGCTGCCAAAATTAAAAGGAATAATTTAAATACACAAGAACAGCAGAATCATTGCAAAGAGTCATCCTTCAAATATGGAAGCTGATCATTTGATTTTCATCTTTTCATCTTTTCTGAGTTGTTCCAGTTTCCTAGGAATTTGTTTCCTAATCTCAAAAGAAAACAAAACAAAACAAAAATAAAAGCTTTATTTAAAAAAAAAAATTGGATTTAACTAAATGTGTAAACTGGGATTGATAAGGGCAAGAGTTCTAAATTAATACCCTTAAGTTTTTGACATCTCAGTCTCTTTAATTCTAATAATAATTGGATAAAATAAAGTAATTTATTCTCTGCTTCATAAATGAGGCCTAGATCAGGGCCAACTTCCCACTGATGGTAAGGGTCAAGAAATAGAATTCCAACTGAGTCTGGCTGCTCTGAAACTCACGTTTGTTCCAGAAGTCCCTGGTTTTCATACCTTGCCCTCAGGAGGGGGCATTCCTTGGCTGCAGAGTCCCCACCTTTCAAAGCATTTGAAAGAGAAAAATAAACCTCAGAAACAATAAGCAGGGTAAAAAGTGTGCAATGAGGCAGAAAGGTAATTCAGAAAAAAGGTCAGAGTGTCCTGAGGTAGTCAGATCAGGGAAGAGGTGGAAACTGCGTTGGGGCCTGAGGGATCAATATTAATAATATAAGTGAAAGGGCTAAGCTTGTAAAGGCGTTTGACTAAAAAGGCAATAAAGTGGCAGCATTTCCTGCCCTTCAAGTCTCTAAGGGTTGTTGTGTGTGTTTTTTTTTTTTTTTAATGAGTGGAAAAAAATGTTAAATGTTTCTACATTTTTACTACTACATTTTCTTTCTTGTGTTGCCACACTTCCAGTGACTTTTATTATGCCATTAAAATATTTCCCAGGCATTATCACCATTTTTACCCAGTGACAGAAATTTAAAGGGGTTGGGTAGTAGAGCAAATATGCAAATCCAGGACTAAAGAACATCTGAAAATGCAGTTCCAGGACCTCCCAGTCCCAAAATATGCACAGCATCTCATGGTATACAAGGCTAGTGCAGAAATCCCAATAGAATTCTCTTTCAAAGTAAATAATTTCCAGTCCCAACACTGCATAAAATCCTCCACTGAAGTACAAGGTTCTGAGTTACTGTCACCACACTCAGAGTTCATTGCAGCTGATAGATTGTTTTAATTATAAAAAGGGAGTGAAATTTAGAAGCACCAAGGGAAATGTCAATGCCATTGTATAATAAGTATAGATTTTAATAGGTATCTATTGATTTAGAGAGGATCTTAGGAGGGTGTGAACCTACTGGGGACATTTTTGAAGAAAACATGGTTTGGACTCATCTCTAAAGTACCTCTAAGATACCTTGGATACTAGAGTTTTGCCATAAAAACACCACTTTCTAAGTGCCTACTATGTGTTGGGTTTTCATTTATTTGTTCAACAAATCATTATGAAGTACTCTTCTTTGTCAGGGAGATATAATGGTGAACAAACAAAAAAGACATTCCCTGCCCTGTGTAGGCTCTTTGTCTAGCCGGAGACAATCAAATCAAATCTATGATTAATGCTGTCATGATTAATGCTGTCATGGAGAATTAAGGTAGTTGAAGAACACAGAAGAGATTTGGTTTACTCAGAAAGATCAAGGAGGTAATGACCAAGGCGATAATGAATGACTTGAGATATGATGAAGATGTGGGAATTAAGCCGATAGTAAAAGGAACCTGAAAAGAATGAGGACCTCAGGTTTTCAGGAAGACTAGTTCTCCTAGATCTGAAGGAACAAAGATGAGGGTTGAATCAGAAAGGGCTCCAGAGGAAGAAAGGAACAAAATCATACAGGATCTTTTACAATAATCCATGATCACAAATCCTCATCCAGCTCTCTGAGTTACATAATATCCTCACTTGGCAGAATAGGAAAATGGAGCTAGAGAAAGTGAGGAACCAACCCTAGGTCACACAGCTATGGGTGTCAGAGGTGGGATTGAAGCTCAGATCCTTAACTGAGCCTCCCAGTGACCCACAGTTCTATGATGATACTTTGTCCTATAGGTTCAAGTCCTGCATGATCCACTAAATCAACTTTACTTTAGGTTCTAAGTCACTACTCTCTACAAATGGTCCCTCTCCCATAAGAAAGAACTCTGCTATCGCATGCAATAAGTATGATGGCTTCGCCTACCAAATTTAAATCCTCATTTGAAATATTTACTTTTCAGTTTTCAAATCAAAGCCATCACTATTCAGAAAAAGATCAGTTATATAATTTCATTCACATAAGACTTTTTCTTGTTCCCTGTCAACATAAGTATTTAGAATCCTATTCAAATGAGGTCAGGGGGGTAGGGGGTTGCATGTACACATCAGCAAATGACAAAATCCGCGATGCATTTCATCTCCCAGTTTCCTTTCCTGAGGTCTAATGGGGTGGGTGTCTAGAGGTCGTACAGATTGGGATTAACTGAGAAGAAGGGCAGTGCATTTGGCATTTACCACTGAAAGCACTATCTTTACCTATTTCTTTTATTGTTTCTGAATACACCCTTGTTTGGTCTTTAATAATAAGTTGGTTTTGAAGGCTGACATAATTAGGCAAGAAGAATAACTTCGGTTGTTATGTAATAGGCATTCTGCGAGAGCACATTACACATAGAATCTCATGAGAAACTCAGTAAACTACCCAGTGAGATAGAGATGTATTATTATTTCCTTTGTACAAAACAGGGAATTGAGGTTAACTGTGTGTAAGCAATATGCCTTAGGTCACACAGTTTATAAATGACAGAGGTGAGGTTTGAATTCAGGGGACCTCTCTGACTCCAAAACCCTTTTAAACAATGTTTCAAAAATTCAAATTCTACAAGAGAATGAGTTTTTTAAGAGAACTAGAAAATAATAAAATCCCTACAATGTCACATGCTAGTTTGTACTGTACTTCAACAATATTTATATAGTTAAATAAGGAAGAACTTGTCATAAAAAAAGATTTTCTAGAACTTTGATACCAATTGCAATTGCTTTAGGAAATCAATGTGATTTCCTAAATTAAGATATCAAGTTTAAAATGCAGGCTGTTTCTTTTAACAGAAATGTCTCACTTCCCAAAGATGAAGGATATGGTCTATTTTAAGGCAATGCTTCTGTGGGGGCTGGGAGAGCGGGCAGATACAGAGGAAGAAAAAGAAAGTAAAAGGATTACATTTTAGCAATATTTCAAAAATCACCTGTTTGTTCTCAAAGATCCTGTGAAAGTTGCTGGTGGTGATGGGACCACATTAAGACAGATCCATCCAATGAGAGGTCGATGTCTCTGCAGTGCTATATTTCATCCTTTCTAAAGAAGAAAGGTTTTCCTTCACAGTACATTTACTTCAAAATTCTTAAACCTCCTAAATGAGCCTATCATATCAACCTTGTCAAGTCTCACTTGTTGAAATGAGTGGGATTTGAAAACTTCTGAGTGTGCTGTTACATTTTCCACTTATGCTCAAAGACTGTGGATATGTGAACAGCGAAGATTTGCAAGGCCTGGGGAATGGGGAGCGGGCAGGGAGCGCTGGAGGCAGGGCTAACTCGAAACTAGAGAAACCAAACCGACTGTGTGGTAGAGGACGGTGGTGTTCATGAAAGCTAGGGCAAGGAATTTGGCAGGGAAAGTGCATTTTACTTGTTATGTGTTTTACTTGGATAGTTCTAAAGTACTTGTAGTATCAACTGTCAGAGTTTAAATGAAAGGAAGCTAATATTTGTTTACAAACTAGAAGCAATTTAAAATGTATCCATCCATCCTAATTAAAATAACAGCAACAATTATTTGCTTTTTCATGCTTAGAATTCAGCAAGATAAATTATCATGAAAAAATGTGATATATTCTTTAAAATTTCTCAATTTCCAGAATACAAATGTAATATTTGTGCCATATTTGAGAAAGCACAAGCCAAAACCGAACCGTAATCCTATTTTTATCTTAACCTACACTCTTTATAATAGAGGGTACTAGGCAGCAGAATGACCAGATTTTTTTTTTAGTGGAGACTGGAATGGTTTATTGATTGTAGAAAATTCCTACTGTCAACTTCTTTTCCTATAATTTTCTGTACTTTCTTCTTTATATACCCATGAGTGAACATTTTCCATGTTTTCCAATAAGTTTAGATGTTTTTAAAATATAAATTTAGTGAAGATGCTTCTTAAACAGCAAATTTACTTCTCATTGCAAGCTACCAAATGTTTTCTTCTAGCAGCCAGTAGAGGGAGCTGTTGGCATTTAATTTAACACGACTCGAACTGGAAGTTCCTTCCTTAATTAATTCAATGTTTGAAATCAAACCACTGTTTAAATGTAATGATATTAATATGCAAGGATAGACGTTTAAACATGGAGATTTTCCATTCCCATTAAACTTTCTACACAACCACGGATTTCTGATTCTTCTGTGGACCTCTTTAGAGAGCTTATGTTATAGAAACCTTGGCTGCTATAAATTAAAACTGCTCAGAATTGAGTTCATGCACCTAGGCAATGATTCGAGATTTGTAAGACTGATTGCCAGTCAAGAAAGAAAGCAGCTTCTTCCTCCTGCTCTCAAGAAAAATAAACGAAAATACAAACAAGGCTTCAACCTAGAATAATACATGTTTTAAAAAAAAAATATATATATATATATATATATATGCTGGACTAATAATATATTGGAATGTCTTTAATTCAGAGAGAATCATTCTCTGCAATTCAGGTTCTGGGTATGTTTGATAGAGTCCTTGGGATGAAGTATAGTATATTGATTTATCTTATCTTCCTACCAACCCACATTCATATCTGTAGCTGTGGGTTTGAAAGGATGTATTTCATAGTCTAGTATTTAAAAGATACTTTTCCTCTGTGTACTTTAATCAAGATGGATTTTTGTGTAATGCTTTCCAACGACCTCACCAAGTATTATCTTTTATCTCAATGGACCCTAGTATAGAATGTACATACAAACTGCTCTTGTCACAATCTGCAGATAACCTAACAAGAAAGCAGGGGAAGTGATTACTCATACATACCATTCCACTTCTCAGATGACCCCAGAGAATTCTTTTGTACACTCTTTAGGTAAGAGGAAGGATGGAGAGAGTTAGAAATAATTATTCTAATACATCTGAATTCTTTTCTCCTAAAATAAACTATTGAACATTTAAACCAATGATATTAAAGACAGGAATTAAATGATATTAAAGACATAAAATTACTTGAAAAGATGAAAAGGAAAACAGTATTCTGCCCTAATACACATTAGTAAATGATTGCTAAAGACACTACCCAATTGTTTCCAGTTGATCTAAGATCTCTTCACTGTGGAACATCGAAAGCATAAGAGAAATCTAGTATATTGTGTTTTGACTACATGAGGATGTGCTTTTTCCTTGGGACAGTATGATATGCTGAAATTTGCAAGCTAAATCCCAAACAAAAGTCATTTCCTTCATTCACAAAAAATTGAGTGGAACTTCTTGAAAATAAATTTAAAAAAAAAAAAGATGTTTCTTATTTGAACTTGGAAAAGTTCTAGGCTCTTTCCAAGAAGTGTATATTAGCTGAAATCATTTTTGCTCTTAATTGTGTAGAGCATGGTCTATGGTTTGTGTTGATTTCTGGACCTTCCAATCAACATTAATTTTGCAGCTTTTTCTCAGAGAAGTTGTTAAAGGGACAAGTGAGCTACTCATGTAGGTAGAATTGAAAGACGAGGAACGCAAGTACTGTCCTGTACTTTGTGAATGGTTTAGCTAGCTGGAACAAACCACCCCAGCACTATTAGACATATAATTTTAGGTAAAATTTTGTTCCCTGTGAAGCATTAATTTTAATAGAGACTTTATATATAAGCTCTCATTTGAATAGTAATGTAAAATTAAATCTAAATTGTAAATAACGTCCAGATACTAGTTGTTTCCTGGCTCAAATTCTTTAGCACATATGGTGCTAGCATAAGCTTGTGCCTGTCTGCCTACTCTGGGTAATTTTGCATGCAAATAGTTTTAGTGCCTATGTTGAGGTGCTAAAACGTGTTTAGTACACTTGAAAATATTTGCATTGCAAAAGGAGAGCGAATCTCCTGAGGAAAATCAAATTGATATTTTGTATTAAGTGCTGGGCACTGCACGGCAGCTCTTCTACGGAGATTTCTCTGCAACTAGCATTTTTAATTGACCCTTTGAAAAGAAGGTCTGGCTGCAGTTTTGCCAGGCTTATAAACCGTTGGGCCATCTTCTGGCAGCGTTCACCACATTAATCAGTAGGAGAGAGAAAGTGAAGGAAAGAATTTAACTAGTCTTGGCTGGACTGTAGTCTTTCAGGCTTCAATTTAGTGGATTTGTTGGATAAATATGTTCATTATCATTAAAAGTTTCAGACGGAACGTGCCTAACTAATTAGCTCACTCACTAACCAACTAACCAAGGAAAGGTTTTAGCCCAGTGCAGCAGTAGAGGATGCTGGGTGTGAGGACACCACACCCTCCCATTTGCCTCATTCCCATCTGCTGCATGTACGGGAACCAGTTCGTGAGGAGTCTGAACTAAATCCAAATAAAATGCATTTCTGATGCAAGCCCGATGACTGGTGTCATTCTACGCTGCATTATGTCAAATTAGAGTTCATCTGGAAAAGCAGTAACAGAGCTCTTATGTAAAGGGTGCACACTGAGACCATGGGGCGACTCAAGAGTTCTGCACAAATTCGACATTCAATTTCTCCAAACAAATCAGTGCCCTTTCCTGATTTGGTCCCTTGTCACCTAGATCAATTGAAAAATGAGAACCTCTATCAAAGTAATACATAAAATTCCAGAGGCATGCTTTGTAAGACTCTTTGTGGAACTTTGCTTAAAACTATCTTTTCAATGTTTGTAAAGAGTTTTATTTTTCAGGTCTAGTGTGGCCTAACAAAATGAAAGTAATAATGTACCTAAAGTAACCTGATAATCCAAGGTCTCCAAGAGGAATCATGTTGTAGGACTGCACCTCCCTGTCTGCACCTCCCTCTCTACTTCCTCTGCAGTGGAATGATGCCAGATGGAATTCTAAGAAGTCCAATTGTTGGAAAGTGGCTCTCTCGCTTCCAGCCCAAGCACCACGCAAGGGACTGCCTACTATAGATCCCGATGTTGGCTGAGACTCTGGGGTACGATCCACATTTCCTCTCCAGATTTGACACCCCCGCCCCCACATGCCTTATATTTTATTCTTTCATCCCTGCCACTTCCCACTATGTGTCTGGTGCCAGTTTTTTGTGCCATTGAGTAGCCACAGACAGGTAGCAGCAAGAGTCAAAAAGAACTCATTATGAACACGAACCAGTAAGAAGGGGGTGACTGACTGTGTTACTGCAACTCCTGTTTGAATCTATTTCCTTTAAAACAATCTTTCAAAAAAAGCCTCTTGTCTGTGGGGTCTCTGCATATCAATCAATCCATTAAGTAAGTAAATAAGGCAATAACAAAACAATAAATCATTTTGAATTTCACGCATGCACAAACCTTTTGATACATAAATTACAAGAAAGGGTTCCATTCGGAGGCTACAGCCTGTGTTCAAAATAATTTTGCATGCAAGATAAAGAGCTATTCTGAACTGGGGCGCATTGCTCATTCTGCTCTCCAAAGCACAGGGGCCTCTTTGCACCCCTTTGGTGGTGGTTGTGTGTATGGGGCACGGCATGGGAATTGTGTGTGCGTGTGTGTGTGTGTGTGTGTGTGCGTGTGTGTGTGTGTGCGCGCGCGCACGCGCGTGTGGTGTGGTGTGGTGTGGCGGGGCATGCTGTTAGGGGGAAGCCTACCACACATTTCTGCCATCACAGACGGTGGGCAAACAGCTGTCTCCACAGCTGAGGCCACTGGAACTGCTTTCGCTGCTTCAGTAACTTGAGAGCACACTGCTGCTCCCTGGATGGCACGGAACACTCTGCCTGCAGCAAAGAGCCTGAGCTTTCCCGGGGCTGAGCAGGAGGGGACTTTGCCACCAGACACAATAAGCATCTGAAATGGGGTCTCATGAATAATTCATCTTTGGTGTCCGATGAAACAAAGAAATGATATGTTTGCTGGTAGATAACTGTGTTGTGGCATTTTGTAGCTCTTTCTAAATTTGGAGTTGCCCATGTTTCTGATTGGTAGAGAAATATGGTTTTGTTTGGGATCTTTTTTTTTTCCTCCTCCATAAAATAAAAAGTTGGGAGTTCAGTGCGATCGTCTTCCAGCGAAGGTCTTCCATGAAACATGGGCTGGGTTATACTAATTTGGCTCATGATTTAGGAATTTTAAAGAATCTCATTCAGGGAAGAGGGATGTTCAAATGGTTTTCCTGCAGTAAAATCCAGCAGGATGCTAAGCTCTCAAGGAGATGATTTTTTTCCTTGGTAGACAACCAGCAGACTTTTGCTAATGCAAGTTTCATTACTGTCGACTAGAAAAGCCTGAAGCATCACAGTACAGCAGCAGGAGGAACAATTCTTCATTTTCACTGAAATATTAGTAAAAATGATACTTTGGTGAATTGAGTCCTAAATTGTTTTAGTGACAGTTAAATACCCACTCATTTAACGCTAGTTCCATTGGCAGTAAAATGACCCCCAACCGAGTTGAGCCACCATCCTATTTCTGCACAATAGTTCCAGACCTATTGCCAGTCATCTATAAAGCCACTGGGTAAAGTCTAAGCATTTGCATAACAAACATTTCTAGTGTTCTGTTGCTAGCCACTGAAACTTATCATAATTAGTATTTATAATTAGTATCTGTGTATTTATTTCATTTATTCTTTAATATCTGTGTACTCATTTCTCTGAGAAAAAGAACTCGATTTAATAGTTCTTCATTAACTTTGAAGCGACAGCCTGGCAAAACAAATCATGATGATATTCTCTGTCATCTCTCCAATAATGATCTCAAATCTGTCTTCCATTATTCACCCGTGCTTTCTCCATAGCACGCTTTCCTCCCCCAGTATCTCCTTGTAGTCTCCTTGGCTTTCAGGTGGCCCAGGAATTATTGTGTATCCATAAACCTCACACAATCTGATATGTTTGGCAGGAAAGTCAGAAAGAAGGCACATTGATGTTACTGAAGGGAAAAAAATAAGTAAAAACAAAATATGGATCTGCCAATTATATGTTGGAAAGAAAACACAATTCCTGCTTGCTTTCAGGTGAGGGAGTTTGGCAGTTGGAGTATGAATTGGTAGGTAGTTGGACATCTAATAAAAAAAGAGTAGTAAATGTTATGTGAGGTATGCTTTTTGGTTTTGTTTTTTTGTTTATGTGCTTGTTTTTTGTTATTTACATGCTTAAGCTCCAATAATGTACCAGATATTACACTTACATATACATGTATATGTGTGTGCATGTGTATATAGATATTACTTTATGTTGGCTCTGTAGGATTGTGATTGTAAATACATCATGGTGCTACTTAAATTGTTTCTTCCCTTTTGAAAAGATCATTAGATTTCTGGTGGAGATAACAACAAAATAAGTGGTAAGGATGTTCTGAGAACTGTGAGATAACCATTAGAAACAGAGGTGACGACCTTAAGATAAAAAAATACAAATGAATCCCAGAGGTCTAAGACAGAGACTCATAGAAATTTCCCTCACTTTCCATTCACTTTTGTCTTATTGACCACCTCCTTGTGCATTTTGTTTTAAGGAGCTACAGTAGTCGGGCTCAACCAGCTATTTGAAAGACCTGGATTGCTATGAATTTCCAGAACATCACCACCTGAACTTCCAACATTTTGTTTCCATTGTGTAAAAGAACCTCTTATGAGAATAGCAAGCAAATACATGCTCCTCTTTTTGTTGATTATTCCATTTAAATGCCTGATAACTATAAGGAAATTTAAATAAAAGGCATTTAAGTATGTGTGTTATAATAAAACAAATAACAGCCAAAAAGAAGGAACACCAGGAAGTCAATCAAAACCGTATACAAATAATAGTTTATCTAAGATTAAGAAGCCCAAAATCTTTGGATTTCAGTCTTGTTTCTGCTATAGGAGTAGACACAATCATAATTTTGCTTTCCTGTTACAATTGACAATTTTATTGCCCGTGATATACTTCCTCATCTGTAAAATGGGGACAAAAGTACTTATCTCACAGAATATTTTTTTAAAACATCAGAACAAATGACTGAATGTATGTAAATCATGTACAGAAGTTTATAACCCACAGCACATTAAAACCACCTGGAGAGCTTTGAAAAACTACTGGTGCCCTGTTCCCACCACTGTCCAATTAAATAGGAATCTCTGGGGGAATAAACCTTGGCATTATACTTTATAAAAGCTCCCCTGGTGATTCCAGTGTACTGTCAAGGATTTAACAACTGGTGCAGAAGTCCAAAACTCAAGCAAATTTTATCCAATTCTCCTGATGATGAGATATGAATATGAGCCTAATCAGTACATGGATTTTTTGGACTGAAAGGAGTCCTCCAGTTCCATTGATCCATCTTCATGGTGAAGGTAAAAACGCTGAAACCAGGCGGATTAATGACGGGTTCTGGTCAAATAGCTCGTGGTGGAAATGAGACTGGGATCCTCATATTCATTCTAGAATTCTGAAATTGTCAACGTGGACACAGCTTTTCAGAGGGGAAAGTGAGGTCTCATTTCTTTCTTTTCTCTCTAGTCTTTTGGGGCAGCAAGGCTAGAGGATAAAACTAACGCCAGAGGTAAAGGTAACACCCTCCAACTGTTGTCTTCAGCTTGACCAAATAGTATTCATTCTTAGAAACTTTTGAGTATAAAAGCCAAATCCCAGCCATGTGCCACACGAGGCCACACACATGATGTTTAGCTTCCGGTACCATGTACCCTGCGTCATAAAGCTCGTCCACCTCACCGAGCATTTCCTGTGCGACTGATATGGAAAATTTGAGTGATTTACCACAACACAGTTAAAAGCCATCATACAGGTGCATTTTATTTTTAATTACTCTTAAAAATGTTTTTAATAATTAGTAGCAATAACCACTAATTGGCATGTAAGCCATTCTTGCACCATCAGGCAAACTGTAGGTTTACTTCTGCACACCCACACCCAATCAACCGAAAATTGCTTCATTGCTTGTCTTATAATTACTGTGCTTAATGCTGTTTGCATTGTTTGGAAGCTTTTGCAATTAATTGATTTTTTTTAACCTCTGAACCCTGTACATGGAACAGTAAAGATTAGTCCTTTGCTCAATAACATCTTATTTATATTGAATTGTTTAGACATATATAAGGGAGAAAACAATGAGCTTTGTTTTACCTACCAAATGTATTCCTCAATTAGCTAGATCCCATGTAGAATATGAAACTGCTCTGACTACCGACATCTTTCTGCTACTCACTGTAGTTGCATTAAGGCACAATTAAACTTTTAGAGAGAGTCTCAGCCTCTATGTAACTTTCTACCTTCCATCCACATGATTGATTTTGCAGACATTTCTGTGTAAAGGGTAATAATTGAGAATGTCTCTATTAAAGTGAGCACTTTAATCATTATATAGTTTGTTTCTGATGGTCATTAATTGATGTGTGTATGCCAATTACTGTGTCTTTGATCCAAAAGCATCAGCCATAACTGATCACTAAAAAAACAGAATTATTGATATGGTGAGCCAATTTTAGAAATAAGTAATGGCTCAACCAAAGTTTCCATATAAATTTGTACAATGAGAGAGAGAGAAGGGGCAAAGGAGCTTCAGTTTACCCATATGCCTTTCCCTTAGAAGGAGAGGGTGAATCACCTTGATTTACAGGTGCACTGAGACCACATACAATAGGGGAGAAGAAACTCCCCAATGAAACTCTGTGCTCCACTGCAAAAAAGAAGTCTGATGGTTTATATTATCTTAAAAATCAACACAAAATATGGATCACAGAATCAGTTTACAGTGTCCTGTAGGGTTGACTTAGACATGTGATCTGTGCAATCATAAAAGGTCTGTACTTAGCAGTCCCCCTTTTGGTTTAATGCTCTGTGCAACAATTTTGAAATTCTCAGTAATTCAAGGAATCCTGAATCTTCATTTGCATTAGTCTGTGTAAATTTTCTAGCAGATCCTTGTCAGATGTTCTAGTGTAGAGATCTATACATGGCTCTATGGAAGGACAGAGAAGGGAGAATATCTAGGTAAGCGTTCATGGAAAGGTTGCTGGAAAGCTCAAGGGATCAGAATTAAAGTGTCAGAGTATGCTGAGTGACAAAAGGAGGTGAGGTGAGGTAATGAAAAGCTAGGAGCAAAGGTTATCAAAAGTTCTTATGATGAAAAGTATCAAACATAATTCTGATAAAATTTTAACTAAGATTCTCCTCTTTAGAGTGGTAAAGCAAGAAAGTCACGGTTATAGATGGAAGGAAGCAACTCCTTGATACTTTCTCTGTATGGAAGTACAAAGGAATGAGTCCTGGGAAGAAGGATGAAGACCAGAATGAGCACCACTACCATGCTTCCACATCATTCAAGACTAGTGACAACTAGGTCTTGCCCAACTAACCTCTTCCTGAAGTCACTGGACCAAGTGCTGTCTTCTTGGCTTTAAGTTCACAGGTGAACAGTAGGGTGTTTGAGGCCTGGTGGAGAGAATAAGCAGAATAGTTTAGCTTTGCTTTCCATGTGTTATTTTAGAATTGATGACCTTTGCTTTTCAGCATTTCCTGATACCAAGACTTTTCCCACTCTCTGATAAAATGTTATAACAGAATTTCAGGCTTCTAGCCCAGAACTTTTCCATGACACAAATTTCCTGAACTAGCTCAACAAATGCTCCTCCAGCCTTTGCTGGGGCATCTCCCACCACTCCAGTTTGGGATAGATTTAATAATTGTCAAAAGTTCCTCTCGAGTAAGTCTGGCCTCTGTAACTTTCACCAGGAGGTGCATGAATCACTCAGACTAAATTTGATGACTCTTCCCCAGGAAAATGCAAAATGTATCCTCTCATTACAATGAAAATTTTCTTTGTTCTTGGAGGCCCATTCTAGTGAGAAGGTATGGATAATATTTTCCTTTAAAGAAACCCCTTTTAGCCGCCTGGAGCATATACCATGGAGTAGAATCTAAGAGGACCCTCATATTAACTAAGAAGGGTCATGTTATCTTTTGAGGATGTGGCAACCCTGACAATTTCTCCTGAGGATTCATTTGCCTTTGGAACTTCATACTCTCCATGGGAAACAATTCTCTCCATCCCCCCATCATTTGTAATGCACCAGGCTCATATCCAGCTGAAACCATTGTGTGAAAGACATAGCTGGTCACAAACACATGTGCCAGGAAGGACAGCCCAGACATTTGCCATCTGTGCCTCAGCTTTCTCCAGCTCTGTTTAGGGACACACCCATCCATACTAGCCCCCCTCCTCTGGCGATGGGAAGAATTGATGCAGTGAATAACACTAGAGTTTTGCGGAAGATCTTATTTTATATGATTCTCCTTAAATTTTAGTTGAGCTTTTTCCAAACTACAGGAACACATACCTTCAAATGGTTGTGCTAAAATTAACCTACTCAAAAACAACAAGATCATCTTCATGATGAAATTTTGTTTTGTTTTGTAAGAAAATAAAGTCAATATCTATAGGTTCTTTATAATCACAAAGATTTATTGATTAAAAGGGAATTGGAATTGTACATACTTGGGTATTTCCCAAGGATTCATATTGACTAAGGACCTTTTGCATATCAAGAACTTATCTTTGAATATCATGATAAAATTCTGTCTCATAATGCTGAAATGAAACCATATTATGTTCCCTTATCCTTAAATCTGAATTTCAGTTGTACACTAAGAGACAGCCCAATTCTTTTCTCTTGATCTTGTCTTTCTCACTCTCTATATCCTAATTTCCTTTGTATGAGTTTTTCCCACTTGACTATTGATCTTTGGTCAAGGTAAAACTGTACAATCTAATCACAATGAACTTGACTAAAATTAAAATATCAACAACAGATGCAGACAATTGGAGAATGTAAGATAGAAACAATTACAAAACTAGCAGCTGGGTTATTTGTAGAGTATCTAGTGTGAGTCATACATTATGATGGGAACAATACTTTGTTTTTTATCATTACAGTGATGTAAAGCAGCAATTATTATTCCCCCTTTAAAGATAAGGACATGGAATTCAAAACTTTAAAATAATTCTCCTAATTCAGGCTGTTCTGAAATGATGGAGCTAAGATTTAAAGCTATTTGACCTAACTTTCAAACACCATGTTGAGAGTAAAGAAATAAATAAGACATCCTGGGCTTGAGACACCTGGCAAAAAGCAATCTAGACTTTGCTATATGACCTCTCAATATACTATCTTATACTATGTTGCAAGATGCAGCAAGTGCGTATAAACTCGACATTACATCTAGTGTAACCAGGAATTTTTACTAAATATTAAAATTCTAAGTTACTGTAAAAGAGGTCAAAATTTTGGTAATGAGTGCCGTGCTTTAAGTTATATCTTTAGATGACAAAGATAGCTACCATTAATAGTAACCAAGGACTATACTTTTAGTTAATTCTGCTTAATGTTGTTTTTGTCATTTGTTTTCTTGCAGAAAATATTAAAATGACACACTCAATATATAATTTAAACGTAAACATTTACACATCTTCGCTCTTCCTATAGGAGATAAGAGGAAGCCGTATAAATTCTGAGTCAATTCAGAATTTACTATTTCTACATTTAATATTTTGAAATCCACCCAGTGTTAAGCCACACTGGGCTTCCCATCTCATCTCCTTTTTGTGAATGAAGATGTGTATTTATCTATCTTGCTGAATAACATGGAATGTCGGTCCCCCGAGACCAGCAATATAGAAGGAATCAAATCTAGGACAGGTGACATGACTGGGCATCTGTGGTCAGGTCCAGCAGAACGGGCCCCTCCATAAAGAAGTCTCTCACTTCTTTATCAACTTTGAAGGGGCTAGACTTGGCTTTATTACTGGAGCTAGCACATTCTAATACATGTGATAACATTAATAGACTAACAGAGACGTTCTTAAAACATCTTGAGAAGGGGCTCTGAGAAGCGTAGTATCTCCCAATATTTCCAAATTTAGAAGACCTTGACTTGTCAAATGAAAGAAACCAGTAGATTTTCTTATACAACTTGCTAGCTAGTAAGTATTGGAGAATAAATTTTCTCAGTAATGATAGTAAAAATTATGGGCAAGAGCAGGAAGTGCTAACTTGTACTTTTCAAAGTCTCAGGTTTTCCTCATTTCTCAAAGTCATGAGCAAATTCAAATCAAACAAGATGTGAACTCACAATTCAAATAGTAAAGCATTATTATTTTTACAACTAGCAGCTGGCAAATAGACGTATCTGAGTGTCTGATTTAGTATTCACAAATCCTAAAATGTTTCTGGGAAGCTTTATTTTACTTGACTTGTAAAATGTGCTGTTTTGAGTTTACTGGAGTTGGGTCATGGTATAAATATTAGGGGTCAGGGCATTCTAGTCAGAGAAAGCTGAGATCCAAATGCACCACTAACTCACACAGTGTGATGTTCACCTCTTTGCTCTGTTTCTTCACCTGGTTGGTGAGGAATATACCTAAATAGATGTGAAGCATTGAGAAAGTAATTTGGCTTCGAATAGGAGTTCAAGATGTGTTAGGTGTTATCATTAAGTAACTAGAATGTTCAATATTTAAACTTTCATTAATAAATCATTTGCAGCTGGTGTCCAGGTAAACTTTGCAGTGCCTGGGTATTTTAATTTCCCCATAGACTTCAGTTGAGAAGCAATTTGTTCTGAATGGCTTCACATGGTAGTCAGCAAAAAGGGGTAACATCACCGTCAGAAATACAATTTCACTTCCTAGGAGAAAAGTACATAGACCTCTGCATTTTGATTTTTAATATTAATTTTCACTTTATGGAAGGGATTAAAATATTTTGAAGAGCCAAGAATGCTGGGCATCCAGAGAGAGAAAGACATGTCCTTGAAGACAAGTTTGTGGTTTGGAAGTGCAGGAATATAAGTGGCAATTACTCTATGAAGAGAGTTAGATGCTGAGATGATGGACACCACATGCAACCTAAGACCACAGTGACACTCAGAGGTTCATCACAGCCCTAATGTTTTAAGTTGTCCGCCCATTTGAACATAGAACAAGAAATGTTATTCAGAGGAGGCAAAATTGTCTCAGGCACACTGTGCTTGGGACACAGCCTTATTGCTCCTCGGTTCCTCTGCCCTCAACTTAAGTTTCCCAAGACCACTTCTTTCTTTGTGGTCTCCATGGACATCTTTCAGTGAACTTCTGAACTATTTAAAAAGGCTTATGTTCTAACACATAATTAAAATATAATTTCCCAACTTTCCCTAATTTTATAGCTCAATCAATTAGATGACTGAGACAGGCTAAATGAAGGTCATGTCAAAGTGAGGCAATGTTAGAACTAAATCTGAGACCCAGGACTTTCAATTCCTCGTTCAACGAGTCAATAGAGAGATTTTATAATAGCCAACTGGATTCCTTAAATAGTAATTATTATAGTGATGATGATGATTATGATGATGATGATGATGATGATGATGATGATGATGATAGTAGATACCTTTTGAGTATGTGCCAGGAACTGTTTTAAGTACTTTACATTTATTAACTCATACTGTCTTTACAGCAAGACTGTGAGAAGGGTATTACTATCATCTCCATTTTACAGATGGATAAACTGAATCATAGTGGAGTTAATTAACTTAAAGTCAAGGTCACAGCTATTAAGTGGCAGAACTAAGAGTTGATTGCATGTAGTCCAGCTAATGAATCTTTGCTTTTAAACTGACAGCTATATTCTATCTTAATTAATGATTTCTGCTGTAGTTTTACTCATCTTTCTAATCACTTTACTTTTAAAAAAATGCCTAAATCTTTAGGCAAATAGAAAAAAAGAATTTATCAAAAGTTACACCTGTTTACTTTATACCTTTCATAAAGTTTATGTTCACTTAAAAACCTTAACTTGCATAGAAGTATATGTTTGTGCATGTGCGTGTATGTGTGTGTGTGTAAAGATATATTACATGCAGGGTATTTATCCATGATAGCAGTGAATAAAATTTAAATTGTTAACATATTCTGGCCAATTAAGTTAACAAAACTGTCATCCATGGAGTATCCACTTATAAAAAAATTAAAATTAAAATAATCTTGACACTAAAACTGTACTCATAATTCAGTTTCATTTAAATTCTGATTTGGAGGGCTAGGCAAGTTTTGCAGGGCCTCCATT
Organism: Solenodon paradoxus; assembly: GCA_004363575.1. Classification (NCBI taxonomy): domain Eukaryota; kingdom Metazoa; phylum Chordata; class Mammalia; order Eulipotyphla; family Solenodontidae; genus Solenodon; species Solenodon paradoxus. Next base: position 719,956 of record RJWH01000220.1, on the reverse strand, counting down.
CTTCTCTCTTAACATTATTTTACATTCCAACGAAGGAGATAGGAGGGATTGATACTTTAGCTGTCTTTAAGTGATACTGCAGTATTTTTTCAGAAAGTTACTTTATATAAGCATTCCTTGAGGTCCACTCTATTTGTTTGCATTCCCTAATGTCAAAATGTAAAATGTGAACACAAATTAGAGTTATTTAAGGCTTGTGATCTGATGGACCACCTGAAATGAAAATTCACCTCCTTGTTAATATATGCATACTCCTCAGCAGGGTTTATGAAGAAGGGAAAAGGGTAAGGGTTATTCTGTCAGTAATAAAAGCATCGAACTCAGTAAATGATGCAATGGAATTCTTACATGAGAGGAGGACACACTGAATAATAATTAATAATCTTGAATTCACAAATGAGGAAGACAATTCTGTGCTCCATACCTGAATACACAATATTTTATATTTCAAAAAGCATCTAAAAGTTGTTCTACCACTGGTTTTATAATTTTACTGCTCACAAGTTCACATACTAAATTTTCTTATTCAGTTCACCCTAAAATTAAAAAGGTCTGTGTAAAGAACCCTATTGAAAGGATTATATCTCAAAATAATTTTGCTCTAGAGGTTTTGTTTTATTAATAATTACAGGCAAAAATAATTATTTTCTTTGCAGGGATTGTAATGTTAAAAACTGGCTGCATTATTGCAGATACCAAACTATGATTCTTTATTTGAAATTGACCCCATAGCAAAATAAACATGAACAATAGTGAACACACACACTCTCACACTCAGACAGCCTCTTGGAGGACCCAGCCATCCATCCCCTGAAGAGATGTAATCTATGCGTAACAATGCTTAAATCAGCACGACATTTACAGCACATATTAAGTGGTTTGTTATTTATTTCAAGACTTTAATTGGCACAATATATTAACAGACTTACAGCAACAGTTCCACTTAGTTTTTTAACGAAAAAGAGAAAAAGAGAAAAGGGGAGAAACAATTCACCAGCATTACACTATAACCCGTTTTGTTATTCCTTTAGCCTGAATGAACTACTAAAGTTGAAGAAGAGGGAGGAAAAACAAGGAAACTAGCTTCAGAAACCATATTTTAGATTCAATTCAATTTTATTAAACCCAGACCAGTGTTTTTTCTGCTATGCTAATATAACCTATTATGAGAATTTTTTTTCCCAGGGACAAAAACAACACCAACTTTCCCTCCCTAAAATCTTCTTATTGTTCATTTTCGTTGCTATTTGGAGAAAAAGCTCATTAAAATATTATGAAGCACATAGTGTAACTATGTGCCAGGCTTCGCCAACGAGGAACATCTGTAGCACAGTGTATGTATATTTATATTACAGTAAACTTGAGTGCAGACTCTGCCTTTCACCCCTTCTTTACTTTGCCTCTGTTCTACCATTCTTTGTCCTGACTGCAGAGCCGGGAAACGTGTGAAGCGCACAGGCTACAGAGGGCGCATTGTCAGGCTCTCAGGGCTTCAAGCGCCAAATGTTATTATTCCATCATTAGCCTGGAGCTCACGCCAGGGTAAACTATGCTCTGCTAAATGCCTCCAAACCTTTTTTTTTTTTTTTTTTTTTTTTGCTCTTCTTTATTCCCTGGGTTATTTTTAAAATGTATCAATGTATCTTTTTCCTCGTTTGCTCGCTGGCACAGAAGGACCTTCAAAGTACATTCAGTACACACCCAGTTCCCAGATCCATGCTTCTCTCCCTTCTTTACATTATTCCACTTGTCTTAAAAACCAGAGAACCCTGGGCAGAATAAAAACATTGAGAGCTTGCCTATACCACAAATATTTGTGGAAAGCACATGGTGCCATTTTGCCAGACTAGTCTTATTTGTTAAACTGAGTTAAGTGTAACGCGATTCCAAAATCTGCCTTTAGAATGAAAGAAAAGGCTTTTAAAGCCAGGGAGATAATTACCGCAATCTGGGTTACAGAGAATGCAAAACAAAGGAGCACAATCCCACTTTGTGTGTGTTGTGTGTTTGTATTTATTTCTTTCCTTCTTTTTCTCTTTGTTGATGTACCCAAACATATAAAAATTTCATGATGTGTGCTGTCCGGGGGTAAAAACCAACCCGAATCCTCCACAAACAGAACCAAACACGTATTCTCTAGTGGCCAGTGGCATGTCTGGTGGGAATAGCTTTTAGAAAGGAAGGACTTTCTTTTTCTTTTTTCCTGCCTCCCTCTAGCAGACACCCACCCGAGAGTTGCAGTTACATCAGTTGCCAAGGCTCACACACCCACCTACCCTTCATTTGAGCTGTCAATTTATTTTTGCACACATAAATACAAGTTGATTTGAAAAGCACTTAAGTTCTAAGCCCTTTCATGTGAATCCATAAAAATACTAACGAATCCTCCACTCCCTCCGCCTTCATGTTATTGTTATGGGGATTATTATGCTATCAGTCTTCCCATTGTTGGGAAGGCTGTCCTTCGGGATGGTTTTGTAGACTGAATCGTTCTCAGTATTCCTTTCTTTGTCCGCCAATTATTTCTAGATCTAAACCACTTTCCGAGACAATGATTTCCATACGTGTGTGTATGTAAATATTAATAATCATTGCATGTGTGTATATTTATGTGCACACAAATAAACACCATCCCCACACATATTTCCCATTTTTAAAGAGCTCATTCTTACTCCATAAAATGATTCGTGTTCCCCAAAGTAGTTTGTTAATATACTTCGCTAAAGGGAAAGAGCAAACCTTCCACATTTTCTGCTGTTATATGTAGAAGAAGTGAACCTTGCTGGTCTGAGCTAAACTGTTTGGTATATTTTAGTCGAGTCCAGATTATAGGCTGTAGGTTTTGCAACTCACACCACCCCGTTTTCTCAAAACCATCACCACAGCTCCCTCTTTAAATTTCATCTGGACTGTCTCTAACAACCTCAGCTGACCCCATCATTTCCTTCTCTTATTACTAACATGCTTCTCCCCACATGCACAACAGGATGATTTTTTTCGGAGGACAAGACAAAAATATATTAAGGGGTTCTTTCCTTCCAGATGCAGACATTTTGTCACCCAAATAGCATCAAGAGGACAGAGAAAATGAACCAGAGCTCAGAAGAGACAAAATACAAGACGTCACTAAGGTGCATGTAAGGATAAACCCATGAAGCATTAGAAACAGGAGTTGGCAAGAGGACTGTCCCATTGAGCCAAAAAGCCAGCCAGGGCATAGAAGCTTGTTATTATGGCTTGCTCTGTGAGTAAGACCCACAGGGAGGGTGTGAAGGCTGCTTAGTGTGAAGCCTGTTTAGAATAGTGGGGGAGTATGAAATAAGATGGGTCTTGAAGGGTTCTGAGCCTAATCAGGTTGTGGCTGTTTCCAACAAGGCAAAATAACAAAAAACAAAACCAAAAAATGTTAAAATAAGATCATGGATTCCATTTTGAATTCTATGACATTAAAGACAGGTAATTCCCAAACATGGAAAATTTAAGCTACCTGTCAGAAACTGGGTGAGAAGCAAAGCACTGAGATAAAAGTTGTAGCAAATGTTCGTGATTAACTATTAGCCTAGGCCAGGCATGGAGAGATTTAAGATGAACAACTCTGAGAGTTTTGGTTAAGAAAGCCCAAAAGGCTGATTTTTACTCTCTGAATTTTGTGAAGCATTATTGGCTCTTTCTCTGTCTCTTTGTTTTGTTTCTCAACATCATTAACTTTGTTTATTCTTTCTATTAAAGTCAGATAGAATAATATAAAGAGTAGACTATTTCTCAACTTTTTGACTTAACAAAAATTGTAGTTTATATAGTTTAGTCTAATAATTCCTTTCCTGATTTAATGTGTTAATTTTCTTCTGATTAGTTCATCTTTTAGTCCAGTACTAGCTTTATATTATTTTGCTTTTACTTCTCTGCTCTCAAATTTAGTTATCTTTTATATTTTACAATGTTGAAATTTTAGAGAAGTGGATATTTAGTTAAATGAATAGAAGCTACTTAAAAAACTCTGTTTCATGAGGGGTCTAAATGATATTGGTTTTCCTTCTATTCTATCTTGAGACTCTCTAAAATAAAGGTCAGTTTTCCAGCTGATTTGTCTACTGCAAATATTAGGTCTAGAATGTCAGGCTTATTTGCCTAAGTTCTTTACTTTGCTTCAAGTTTTAAAAAAATCTTGATTTTGAAAACAATCAACGTGTAAGAAATAAGGTCAGAGAAATAAACATGTTCATAAACTCTGTAAAAGATTTAAAGTGATCCTTCCATATACACTGTCATTCCAAGAGTGGACAAAGGAGTTTCCGTAAAGAGTATTGTCCACATGACTCCTAATGTTTGGGAGAGACAGAATGGTTCTTTCCTCTACTCTTCCCTAGGAAGGGCCATGCATTCTAGAAAAAGATGCAGAGTGGTACATGCTGAAAGCAGAATGGAAAGGATGTATTTATTAGATTCCTGCAAAGGCTCCCTCATTGTGATGGAAGCGGAATTGAATAAAGAGGTAAAGAACATCTGAATGAGAATCTGTAGTAACCAATATTATGAGAATTTAATCTGCTGAGAGATTGTCAGCATCTTCTTTAGCTTTCAGGAAAAGACATATATGGTGAAATTTAATACCAGACTTATTTTCAACCCCTCTGTTCTAGTTGGCCAATAGAGACAATGCAGCCCAACACACCTCATCACTAGAAATAGCACTCAAAGAGTAATTTTAAAACTTCATATAACTTGATATAAGTAATATGAATTAAAAACTTTCATTCTATTTTACTTCCCTGGTATATAAAAGCTTTAATTTCCATTAGTCATAAATATGAGTTTTGTTTAAAATTTTCCACAGCATCATTGGAAAGTAAAAAAAAAAAAAAAAATCCTCATATGATTCAAAATAATCATAATATTTCTTTATACTAGTCCTCATAATTAGTAAAAGTGAAAAATACTCAATATCTTGAAGCCAATAGGTGGTGCTATAAATTTCTACATTTTGCAGTATGCTTTTATTTTCCTATTTCTCAGTGGTGTTTGAAATTTTCCTAATTATCACCATAGGATTTTTATGGCCAAAAAATAAAAAATAGCCTGCATTAACTTTCCCATTCAGGTAGCCCTTATGATATGTTTCTTTGCCTTTGGAAAATCAACTCTAACTCAATAGAAACTAAAGTGAAGGGAATTTACATAATTTTTGATAGGAAAGTATATGAAAATAGACCCTTATATAAGTCTTTGTAGTCTTTCTTTTACTTTCCCCTACCTTTCAGTAACAGAAATGCTATGGGGAAAAATAATTTTAATATTTAATTTAACATTTCATATTATGAGTGATCTTAAGGTGTTAGATTTGTGTAAAAAGCAATAACCAGAGTATCATGAGATTATGGTTCTATTATCATGGGCTCCCAGAATCAAGGAACATCAGAGAACCTTAGAGATCAAGTAGCTACATGTGAGACACCTCAGAAAACAAAAGCTGAGTTAGAAACAATCACTTGATTTTTAACCTCATGAAACTGATATGCTTCTGGCATAAGAGAAAAAAAAGTTCTGAAGGTTTAGTGACACTGAAAAATTCCAATTCGAATTGCATTGCAACTTTCAAGTGTAGATACTAATGTCAAACTAATGCTCTTCATTGATGTGAACTAGGAGATAAACATCTAAACCCTTTCCTTCCCTTAAAAATCTGTGGAAGTCCTTGACAATTTTCCAGGTGTATACATGTGAATGTGTGTGTTCATGGGTTGTATGTGTAATGCTGATAAACTGGGGAAACATAAGAAGTCCAAGGATGTTTTGTAAAAATGCCAAAAAAAAAAAAAAGACTATGGCAGCTGCAAGGAATTGCTATATCAACCCTATCATTCCTTAGACATCTGGATGATTTTTACCTCTCTTGTTCCAGATGTTTTGGTATCTTGTAGAAATAGCCTTAAACACTTGTCAGTATTGAATGAGCAGCCTAGATGCTTATTGGAAGACATAATAATTTGCATAAGATCACACTGTGTGCAGCAGCAGAAGTTTCCTCCTTCCCACCAGGAGTCCTTTCTGGGCTGGCTAGTTATTTCCTGCCTCCCCCAGCCTTGCTTTCCTCTGCCCTTCAGGGGTCACACTGCTTCCTCCTGGACTAGCTAATGGGGATTGGACTGAACTAACTATTAAATAGTCAGTTTTATATTTATACTAAATACTTTGTAATATTTAGAATGTAAGAGGAAAATATGACTTAAGAACGAAAACAAATGTCTTTAAAATAAAAAACATAAATAGAAGCTTCTAGAAAAATGGAGTGGAGAGTCCTGTTCTACACTGTATTGCACAAAGTTCACCTGGAACATTGCGTTCAAGACTGGGGACCACATTTCAAAATTAACTCTGACAAATTAGGACATCACTTAGGGTAGATGCTGTGAAGAGACATGATAAATCAAATGAGAAACGGTTTAAAGAATTATAAATTTTTAAACTTACTGAGAGAGTATTGATGAGGATATGGTCAGGTTGAATATCATAACTGTCTCCTGACAATGAGTTATGTGCAAAAGACAGTAAAGTTATTCGATGTGATTCCAGAATGCTTACCAAGATTAACTGAAAAAAATTGTCATTTACTGTATCATTTTCTGTCAAGGTATTAGCATTAGATGAAGATAGCTTCCTTTTACCATTGTAAAGTGAATAACAACACAAAAAGGAGTCCAGCTATAATTGAAGTGAAATAGACTTAAATAATCAGGGTGTGTTTTGTCTCAATCGTAAAATGAACTTTTCTAAAATTGATCTATTCAATAAATATTGAAAATCTATTTTATGTTAGATATCTTTTTAAAGCAATAGAAAGCAAATGGCAGACAAAACAGAGTTCTTGCAATCAGTGTTTTCAGTTTAGCATAAAGGGTTATGGAGTCAATAAACAGAGAAGCAATACAATGCAGTATGTCAGGCGCTGGTAAGTCCTATAAAGAAAAGGGAGAAGCTAGTTTGGGTGCTCTTTTAGATGGATGTTAATTACTGCTATCAACCCATAGAAAGTGTTTAAGTAGAGACTGAATAACCAATTGGGGGAGGTATATAATATAGGCACTTATTGTTTCTGTGCTTATCTACTTCAATCTTATATAATCATTTTGAGCATGGGAACGTCTTACTCATTCTTACATGACTCACACTAATACCTACTACATTGAGTGCTTAAACAAATCATGTGGAGTGAGAGTTCTGCAGGGAGTTAGGCTTTGGAGACGATGGACAACCTGAAAATCTTGTCTCAACTCAGATCGTATACAATCAAGTTTCCTTGTGGGCATCATCCTCATTCCAATCTTTGTCAATTCCATTTTTGTCCTTGCTCTCTAAACCCTGGACAAGTGAGTGTTAGTTTGACTTTTCAAATGGCAAGGGAGTAGGTTAGAATTGATGACAGGAAGTGTGGGGAAGATAAAGTTGCACAGGAAATCACCTAATCCCTCTAGCCCAGCACTTTACATGCAGGACTCCTTCCTGAGCACATCAGTTCAACCTTTTTGTGTTTGTGTGTATGTGGTTAGGAGACAACTTGCTTTAGTTAGGATTAGATTCAGCTGCATGGAAAGAAAATCTAAATTAACTATGGCTTAAACACTAAAGATTTTATTCTCTGACAAAAATCCCAGAGGTTGGACTTTCAGGGCTGGCAAAGCAGTTGCAAAAATCTTCAGAGAATCAGCCTCTTTTGAAGTTTCCATTATACGTTCAGTGAGATTCTCTCATCTGTATGAGCCCAAGGGTTACTGGAGGGTCAGTCAACATACAATGAACTTAAATTTACAAAAACAAACACTAATATCTGAATTATTTCACCTGTTATAGATGACATTTTGTTTAATAAATGCAGTTTGATGCTAAAGAAATGGAAGAAAGAGCTAATTATTTTTACAGACAAGGACACTGTGAGGCCCAGAAAAATTAGTGCCTTGTCTGAGACCCCAGAGCTGACTATTGACAGGGTCAAATGAGAATTCAAATCACCTCATGACATCTGTGTCATTCCCATTGTTAGGAGTCAGTGTCGTATCCAAATCACAGGGGACAATGAACATGAAAGAGCAGAGGTGAGGCAGAGTTGAATGTCTCTATCAGATGATCCATCTTCAGTGTTGAGTAAATATTATTTGAACAGTGAAGAATTTTTGAAAATAAGGATAGACATGCTCTTTAACAGCATCACACTGTTTGGGGCAAAAACTTTACACCCTGGACAACATGAGAAAGTATAGGAGAAACTGTTCCTGGAGACATAAAAATAAGACTGATATTCCTTTCAGAAAGTGAGATTTACTTACTCTACCAATCTATTCTGCAACATCCCTCTCTTGCCCTCTTTTACTTTCTTGTTTCAAAGAACTTTTAAAGATGGTTGGAGTAAATTTTGCCCATTAGCTACAGCAACCATGAAAAGGTAGGGCAATTGATTTGGTAAGACTGGATAAGAATTGCTTTCTTTTTATACAAAGCTACTAGAGAAAATCAGAACTCTGTATTTATATCTAAGTAATGCAAGCTATTAACATGGAGACTCCATGAAAATCAGGTAAAATTATTTCAAATAGGGGTTGAACTATGTTTGAAACTGAGCAATCTGCCAGAATCAGTTCCTATTTTGTATGTAGTCAAACTGATTGAATTACCATTTCTGCCTAGAACCACAGAATCCCAAGAGATACGAGGGCCAAAACCACAAACAATGATTCTTTGTCTAAGGGGAGCCCATGGTTGGATTTTCACATGCAAACATGTGTGACTTTGATGTATAGCAGAATGATGAAGAATTTCACTCCGTTCCAGAGCAGGTCATGCCTATCGGTGCTCACCCCCATCCCTCCTTTATGACTAGAACATTCTACAACACATGAGAGCATAGAAAAAATGCTGTCATTTTGTCAATCAGTTAAAAATGAAAAGGTATTATACTTGTTATTTGTTCCTTCTCAATCAGAAACATTTAAAGTGAACCAGTTCCTCCCATTTGCAAGAAAATGGTGTGCGATAGAGGAAACTGGCCTAGGACACAGGATCGCCACTTTGGGATCCACGGGAGAAATCAGGCAAGAGCAGGATAGCCAGATGACACTGTGGGAGCCATTCCTTCCAGGGGCTGTACATCTGGGTTATGCTGCTGCCAAGAGAAAGTATATGCTTTGATTAGCTACAGCTCAGAATTAAAATGTGAAGAAGCTTATTCTGCAACATGCCAATAATGTAAAAATAGTCAGTCACACATTCTGATGCTTGCTTTTGTGTGTGTGTGTTGCACACAAGCACAGTTTGCACTCTTTGGTATTCATGCCTTCATAACATAGCATCTAGTCCTTTAAGTATAAGATATACCAGGCGTCCCGAAGGTTTAGGTACAATTGATGGGAAAAGCCCACTTTGAGAGAATCAGGACAAGAAGGAAAGAGTAGTTTGCCTGGAGTTCTTAGTTTGGATTTAAGAAGAGACTATGGCTGGCTGATTAAATAATATTGAAACAGATACAACAAGATGCAACACCCTAGATGCAACAAGTCTTGTGTTTATAGAAGGTGAAGAAAAACGTAACATATTAATAGATTCTGGTATTCTTTGAATATAGTAGGCAACTGATATTTATTTAATTAATGAATCCATGCCATATAGGCACATTTAAATTCATAATGACTGAACTGCTAAAAAAATAATGTCTATTTTCCCACTAACTTCCATCTAACAGGGAGACTAAGTCATGTATTAGAGCTTATAATTCATCAGAATAGACAACTAATGAAGTCTGTGAATCTTATTCACTTTTCTCATGACTATGCTATTTAGACAACTCATATTCAAATCAAAGAGAGGATCTTAATGTTGGTTAAAAGCTTAGGATTGCTCAATGATGCTGTCAATTTTGTTGGGTTATATACCACTAGTCAGGATGGCAATAGCATCCTAAACCTTATTTATTCACTTATAATAATAGATATTTGACCTGAATGAGACAAAGAAATTTTTCATCTTGTCAACTCATTTTATCTTATTGGCATGACTGCCATAATATTTCATAGTTATTGTGACCCAATGTAGCAGTAGAAACAAACTAGTTGATTCTACAAGACGTATCTTGGTCTTCTGATCAGGAAGATTCTCTAAGTATTCTTTGTATCTTGTTTCAACCATACTATTAAGAAGTAAAGAAAAATAAGATGCAATGCATGTCTTATATTGTCTTATTTATGGTTTTACAAAAATCAGTGTAGGTTCCTTGAATGAGTAGCAACAGAATCACAAGTTTGTAATTATCAAATCTGAGAGCTGTCAGGAAATTTGGAATTTTCTGAGAAACTCAGGACTTAGAAAATCTATCTCCAGATAAATTTATATCCACAAACTAGAGCCTGAAATGTAAGCCCAAATTCCCATGACTCTGTGCCCCTTTTCTGCTCCATTGACTCATTCAGACCAAATCTATGTTATTAAACAAAAATAAGGATTAGTGTGTCCTTGACATTCAGATCGTTTTGTTTATGAAACTTTCAAATCTAACTTCCATCTGGTGTCTGCTTCCTAACTCCTTGATGCCACTCAATTCTCTTTGGCTACCAGGAATTTTAATTATTGCTCATAGTTTCCAAATTACAAACACAACAGAAACTTATTTTTAGTGGACATACTCTATGAATAAGGGGGATCCTAAATAAAGGTAAATTACTAAGATCATTCTTAAGATTTTGATGGGCTCCATGATGATTTTGTAGCATAGAGACAAAGACATTTCTGAATTTTATCCCTTTTTGATTCACTACATGTTCTCCTCTGAATCCTTTACATTTGATGAGAATCAGCCCACCAGAGGGTCCTTCCTACATGGAAGACGCAGAGAGAAGCTGATCTGATGCCCTCCATAGTCCTCTGGCTCAGATCCACACTGCTGTGCTATTGGGTTTACATAAGGACTCTACAGTGCATTACATCAAAGGGGACTACAATGTGTGGTGACCCCACATTTCCATATGCTTCTCAATGTACAATGAGTCCATTTGCCATTTATGCATCTAATGAGTAACTTGTACACATATATACATGTATTTAAATTTGTATTGTTATAAATTAGTTAGGTTTCCTAAGCACACAGAAAAATAATGAGTCAGTAGAAGTATTCAATCTATAACTTGCTTCTTATTTATTGGCAAAATGAGCACACACTCTACAGCAGTGAAATGGTAGAGCCCTGTTATCTTGCTTAGAGTTGCTTTTTTTGCACAAGGAGCATTTTTGAGAGCTGCTTTGAGTAGGTCCTTAGATGCTACTTCAGTGTTTATGTGGCTGAGATATGGCGGTTTACAGTGAAGTAGACTAAATGTCCGTGCATTTTGCTTAACATTGAAAAAGATAGTGTGTGTGTTTAGCTAGAGAGTTATGTTACTTTTTAGAGCCCATATTTTTATTTTCTTCTCAGCTCACACAGAATTATACAGCTTGTTGAACGACATCTTAGACCTTGGATCATCAAAGATGGGCTCCCCAGTGAGACTATCACATCATATAATCCTGGAAATACCTCTGGAGATACCACCTTGCTGACCCATGTCTACTTTCAGATTTTTTAAAATATCTCCAAATTGGAGATAGTTATTCCTGAGTGGATAACTAAGGAAGTTTGTATTTTAGCAGTATCTACTTAGCTCAATGTGAATAGCTCAGGTTCAGGTGTATGGTGAGAATTTCCAGTGTACATAACTGAAATTGAGGATAGATCAGAAATCACACAAGCAAATTCTATTGAGGCAAGTCATTGACCATGTGAAAAAAAGCAATATTTTCAGGTTTCTCAAGAGAATTTGGTGGCAAGAAATATAAACAGACAGGGATACATTTACTATCTCTATAAATCATGTAGAATTTTAGGCTATATTTTCTAGAATTGCCCTATAATAAAATCTAAGAAAGAATTCTAGATATTTTTCTCAAAGGATTATTACACAATTTTCTTTGCTCTTTATTTAATAGGGTAGTGATACTTACTAAACTTTGAGAATGAGAAAATCTTTCAAGTTTTGGCAGATATGTCCAAAGAGATTTGCAAAGGCTACTTGTAGCGACTCAAATTTGATCTAAAGGTCATTGGCTGAGAATTTCACCTTTAAACTGTAAGAATCTTTATATAATATCTACACCTATAATCTATATCTTACATATATCTCTAGACATTTATCTTATAAGCACTTCTAAGACTAAAAAGACTTAGAAAGAGCTACGACTTTAAACCACTGGTATTCAGAATGCAAAGACTCAAAAGACCCTTTTGAAATTAGGATAAGCTTTGAAGAATATTCCCAAGTTTATCATAACCAACAGGAATAAAAACTGCCCCATCTCGAGAGAGATTCAACTCTCTGGTAGATTAGCTAGTCAGTTAAATGCAGTCAGTAAATTAATTTTATATTCTCCAATAATTAGCTTTGTTAATCTTGTGTCTTAAGAGACTTTCTATTAATGGAATCACAAATGTTATTTGTTGTTGAAAAATACTCATTCCAGTGAAGGCTAGTCCAGAAATAGACTCTCTGTTTAAAGTGGGATGGAGTAGGTAGGGGTCAGCTTGTGAGGTTTAATTTTTTGAAACAGCATCCTGTGTCTCTATCACCTCCTAAATGACTGCCGTAGGAGGCCATGGCAAAGACCTACCATGGACACACTGTGTCTCTGAAATCAGTGCCATTGACAGCTGGTTTTGATCGAGAACTATGGCATTAAAAGTCATAGTAGCAGGAGCCATTGCCAATAGTGAACTACCTTTTCCTGTAGAATAGAGAGCTAATTGCTTGTCTTGAGATTTCTTCCCCTCTTCAAAGGAAATGCGTTTGATTCTTCCAAAGTTATCAAGCATAAAAGAACTTTGCCCCCAAATCAGGATTGCCCTTTTTCATTTTCCTCATGATTTCTGAGATTTTCCCTGTTGTTACTCTGGTCTTCATATCCTGGTTTTCTGCTTCTACTTAGACATGCCAATTAAAGAAAGATATGGTTTATTTAAAAAATATGGCCCTTGTGCTGACTGTAAAGAGAGCTCTTAAACAGGCCTGAACTCTTCATCAGGATTAGTTGAATGTAATAAGTAAATCCCATGTTGAACGGTGACCTTGTAACATCTCCAAGAAGCAAGGCTGTATAGGGTTTTGTAGCAGCACAAGTGAAGCAAGCCTGCATCTTCCCTAATACCTCACAGATCTGGGCCAGGCCATATAATGGGCAAGAGGCTCACTTCAAGGGGCTACAGGAGCAGGCTGTTCTCAAAATGGGTTGCCCCCACCTGTAGCATCAGTGGCACATGTTAAAAATGCACATTCTCCGACCCTGGCCAACACTGGCACGGGACCCAGAACTTTGCTTTAACAAGCCCTTCAAGTGATTCTGATGCATGCTACACTTAACAATTAGTTATCTCATGCATCAGCAAGCTTTCTGTTGACACCTGCAGCCTTAAGCCTGAATCTATATCCAGGATTATAAGAAAAGCTGGATGGATACATAAATCAAAGACGAAAAAGCACCAGATGCCTTGATTATATAAGGACAGACTGATATTTCTCTCTGTGTCTCTGTCTCTCTCCTCTCCCAATATATCAGTTTATAGATACTAAACTCTTCATTCATTCCACAAATAGTTCTTACTACACATCAGACACCATTCCAGAAATTGAGAAAACTATAGTGAACAAAATAGTCTAAGTCACTGATCTCATGCTGCTTACAGTCCAGTAAGGAAGAACTTCAAGCCTAAAAGAAAGTGAATACATGAGATAGTAATACAGGAATGGGACTAACAGGATAGGTATTATTCCACACCTCCTTTAATTCTAACTCTGAGTCTTGTCTCATATCTTCTTGGTCCTCTTTCTTATTTAATACCTTGATGAAGCAGCTAGATTCTCATCTAGCAGCACCTCAACTTGGTTCTATCTCTAGTCTCTGTGCAGGGCTTCTCCATCTGACTTGGTTTGTCTTCCTTGGCCATCCTGGTTCATGTATGGGCTCACTTGCTTAAAGGAGGTAACATTTCCTTGGGAAACACTTGACTAATTTGAGGAGGGGACTGGTCGATAAATGTTTGCTTCTTCCTCATCTGGACAGACAATTCAGGGTAGCATGCTTCATGATCCTTAGAGGGACCCAGTCAAACTCAGTTCTGGTTGCTCACATGTATGATGTACCCTTGGTTTAGCTAACTCTCCTCCTTGTTGAATCTTTCCTCAGAATCAGTCACCCTCAAACTACAATATTTAAGTTTTTATCTCACGCTTGGTTTTGGAGGAAATCTAGGCCAGTGAAGTAGGCCTTTATGATGAGATGGTATTTTGGTAAAAACATAAAAAACATGAGGGAGAAAGTTATGGTGATATCTTGTGGAAGAGTGTCCCCAACAAGAGCAAATATTATGAGACAGGAATGTGTCTGGCAAGTTCCATGATCCACATGAAAAGATGTAGCTTGTGTGGTGTGAACACAGTGGACGAAGTAAGATTATAAGAGACACAGCACAAGAGGGAGAAGATCGCCGAGGGTCTCACAGGTCATCAAAATGAATCTGACTTTTGTTTTGTGTAAAATGGGAAGTTAATGGGGAATTTTAAACAAATGGGTCTGAATGAAATTTTTAATGGCTCACTTTGGCTCCACTTTTCAGAACAGACTCCAATGGAGCAAAGATACCATCACCAAGACTGTTTAGGAGGGTTTTTCCTTTATAATAAGAAAGGAACTAATGATATTTTCAAAGTTTACTGTCTGAGTAGTTGGAATGAATGGTGTTTCCCATGACAGTATCCATGAAAGAATTTCTGATCAAAATGGAGGAAAACTGACTTTATGAAAAGGAACCAAAAATTTTTAATTAATTTCCATTTCATTTTAACCACCTAACATCTAAGACCATTGGAGAGGCAGATATCTTAGCCTATAAACTATATATAGTCACCATCTAGGATAGTAGGAATCAAATAGGTTTTCATCTTTTCCTAGGACATAGCAGATATCAGCACAATAGAGATACACTTTAGGACTTGTCAAACCTTAACGCCTCCACTTTTGTCAGTCAATGTAAGTTTAGTAGTTTCCTCTCCCCAAAACTCTCTCTCTCTAACAGAAGTTTAATTATCTTCATTTAAGAGCAGAATATAATGTTTCCATAGATGATAAATAGCTTCAAGGTATTGGGTTTAGACTTTTTTTGTCTTGTTGCTCTTGTTGCTTCTTTTTCATTTTTTACTTCCTCCTCTTCTGCAATAGGACTTCGATCAAATCATCAACATGAATTTAACATCAGATGCAAAACTAACCTAAATACCACACCACTGATATTTACACTAAATTGGTTTTCTTCTACCTTTTTCATTTATAATTTCAACACATATACAGTCTTCTGTAATATTTTTCTCTTTGCTTATTTCAATACATCTTTCTCTGAAAGATCTGAATATTAAAGATTAGATCCCATGTGAAATAATAAAATGTCGCTATAATGGAATAATAATGCACCAATGATGTGATATATAGATTTTGATTTTGACTCTACTTTCCCCTTTTTTTCCCTTTTTACTGTCTGGGTTAGGTTTCCTCAACAAGTCACTAAAGACCACCATTTGTGTTCCACTCTGAATGGGAACTGAGTAGAGCAAGAACTCTAACCAAAGTAGTTTTCAGGGCAGGCTGGATACTAAGAGCTACTTACTCATAGGGAACCATGAATACAGAGAGAAAATTCAAGTTACAATCAAGGAGAACTGAACCCAGACTCTAGTCAGAATACCAAGATAAAGTTCAGACCTAAAGAATGTGGTGAGATTGTAAACAGGAGATTGTGTAATGAGATCATAAGCCAGAAGTATCAGAAATACATGTGGTATAGAATATAGAGTAAAATAAGATGAGTGGTACAGGACTAAGATTGTGAGTGATAAGAAGGTATCGGAAGCCTGTTTTTATGTGAAGCCAGTTGCTTGATACAAGTATAGATTTAATATAGTAAAAGCCTAAAAACTAGATCTTGTTCCTAAATAGGGATATTGTAGGAACTATAGGCTAATAACATAAACATTCATGATCCAAATATCCAAGGTCAGCTCTGACATATATTTATTTATAAACATCTTCACCTTTGTTGATTCAATTATTCTTACAGCCTCACTGGCATTTTTAGACATGCATCAAGCTTCGGTTTGTTTCAAGTGCTCTATTTTGGAGTAGAACTGTAAATAGGAAAACGAACTGTTATAGCGCTTGTTTCCAAGGAGATTACAGCTTTGTTTGGAAATAGATTTAAAGTAAATAATGAATAGAAATGGCATATGATGATGCTCTCTGATGGAGGTAAATATGAGTTCAATGGAGCAAAGAGCACATACTCCTAAATCAGAGATGACTTCTATTTGAGCTGATTCTGAAGGATTGGTCTGATAGAATGGTGGGGAGGAGTGGTGTATGAGCTGGCTTTCCAAGCAGGAGACTTGCTAGTGTTGAGGACTGATATGTACAGTATACTCAAGTAACTTCAAAAAAGTTGGTGTTACTATCCAGTCAAGGACTTTGGTGGTGATCCATGGTGGAAGATTAGCCAAAGAAGAGGCTGGAGCTTCTGGGATGGTTGACATCCTAAAGGGGTCTGCACTTTATGCCATGGAGTTCATATTTTATTAGATATATGATGACAAGTCCCTGGGTGATTATGTGGAGGAGAATCACATGAACTGAATGTTAGAAAAAGGCATGGAATTTGAGCTGTTCTTTGAGTATATAAACAATTACTAGGTAGAATTAGTGACCAGATACCCTTGAAGAGGCATTATACATGAAAACAGAGGACACCCTTTCTCCCAGCAATTCAGAACACAATAGTAGAAAAGTTCTATGCTCAGCAATGTTTCTTTGCCTAGATTTTCTTTGAGCCAACAGTGTTTGAAAAGTGCCATTATTTGTATGCTTTTTTCTTCTCATTTTTACCTTTAAAGAAATTATTTTCAGATAATTAAAGCATACGAATTTCTTTCCCACAAGGTCCTAGCATTTTGGATGGAAAGATCTGTCTAAAAGAAAACATGTATATTTTCAGTACTAAATTGTGAGTAGTCAGAAAAAGCACTTCATTGACAAAAGGAGTCATTATCTAAAGGAAATTTTTTTCCTGGATATGGGTCACGAAATCTCTTGCCCCAAGTACCAAGGGCGTACTGTAATTCCTGACTTTATTAGTTTAATGTTTTCTTAAGGCAAAAGTGTTAGGTGTGCTTGCCCCCATTTTCTTTAGGGGAGTGTAAATATCACTCCCAATTCTTTCTAGTTTGGCTTTAATTGAAGAAGAAAGTAAAGCAACATTCACGGTGGATGAAGCTGAGTGACTATATTTCTATTAATAATATGTGTCTAATGGTATGATAGTTTGAATGCTGTAAGGGAGAGTATGGCTTGTAGCCCTGATCCTGAAAGCAAAAAAAAATATCTTAGACCAGGGGCAGTATCTCATTTTGCTGCTCCACACTCACCGCGCTCGGCGGGATCTCAATAATGTTAGTTACCTTGAAGAGTGATGGAAAATTGTGAGAGATGGGGAATGATTCTCTGTTTATCCAGTGCCTCCCAAACCTGCTTGATCATAACAGTCACATGGGATTTTTAGAATTCAGACTCTGGAGCCCCGACCCAGACAGCTAAATGAATTAGGAAGAGATCTGAAATCTGTACAGGCAACAAGTTTCCTCAGTGACTCAAATCAATTTAGGGAAAGGCTGAATATACCTTTACTAGATGAGGTATTAATTTCTAGGGGTAAGTGGGAGAAGACATACCAAGAATTAAACATAGAAAATAACATGGTAAATAGAAACTTTGAAATAATCTCCTCTGTGATTCAAAGTGCAGTTCACGGAAGAGAGGCATGAACAGGTAATACCCAGGGGTTTGTTCAAAATGCCGAGGGCATTTAGACCTAATGAATCAGAATTTTTCTTTTAGCAAAACAAGTAATTATTGTATATGAAAATTTTAGGAGTATAAATACAGTGCAGGGGTCTGCAAATTATAGCCAACAAGCCAAATCTGGTCTGCTTTTATAAGGTTTTACTGAATGATAGTCACATCTATTTATTTACACTTTGCCTATGACTGCTTTCATGCTATAGCAGAAGAGAAGAGTAATTGCAATAGAGATTACATGGCCCACAAAACCTAAGATATTCAGTACTGAACCCTTCACAGAACAAGGTTGTTGATCTTTGATCTAGAGAACATGGCACACTTAAGAGTTTACAAATAATAGTATATAATAATAATTGCAATAGCAATTACTTCAAGTGCAACCTTTTATTAAATCTTACAATCACACTGTTCATTGTAAATGTGAGCTGTGACTGCTTGTTGAGTTGAAATACTATTTGGTCTAAAATATATGAGTATGTCACAGTGATCTCAAACATCCCTTTCAATCCCTCGCTGCCAATGAAATCTAATTTATAATGTGGGATTTAAAGCTTTCCAGTCTCCAGACCCAGCTTCCAACCTCTTCTCCTATTAACCTTTCTGGTACACCATACCTTTTGTCAAAACATATTACTGACTGTATTATGTAAACATTATAATCTTTTTACTATTCAATATCCTGACAAATTCATTTTTATGCATACAGGCTTCCCCTTTCTTTCCCATGGATTTCATTGACTAGGGAACTCATACACGATAAACATTTGTCTCTCACAGTTCAAGAGGCTGGAAAATCCAAGATCAAGGTGCCAGCAAATTTGGTATCTGATGAGGACTGGCTTCCTGGTTAATTCATAGCTCTCTCTTACTGCTTCCTCACATGGAATGAGGGCTCTCTCTGTACAGGCTTTTATAGGATGCTCATCCGATTCATGAAGGCTCCAGTCTCATGACCTAACACCTCCCAAAGTCCCTATCCCCAAATATAACATTAAGGATTAGAATTTAATTATGAATTTGGAGGGGACACAAACAGTCCATGTATGGTGACCATTAACTGGTTGCCCTTCCTTTCTGTCTTATTTTCCTCACATTCATGCATCACTTACTGATGCTATAATCTGAGAAATACACTGCTAGGTGATTTTGTCATTGTGTGAACATCAGAGTATAATTACACAAGCTTAGCTGGTTTAACCTACTACATATCTAGGCTGTATGGTATAGCCTGTTGGGACCACTGTCATATGTGTTGTGTGTCGTTGACTGAAACATCATGAAGGGATATATGACTACCTCTTGGGATCAATTTCCTAATAAACTACTTGCATCTAAATCCCTACCAAAAATCTGCTTTAAAGGGAATCTAAATGGTGAAGGTATTTCTAAAATGGTCCCCATCAATTTCTGTTTCTTGGTATGTTTTTGCACAATCTTCCTCTTTTGAGGGTAAACACGACTTAATGACTAGCTTCTAAAAAACACAACATAGAAAAAGTGAAAAAATGTCACTTATGTATGAGTTTCACAAAAGCTGTGGGTTCTGTCTTGAGAATTCTTTTTCATTCTCTTTTGTATTTCTCATACTAAGGAAAACCAGCTGCTATGTGACAAGCCAGCTCCGCAGAGAAGCTCAGATGAATGAACTTGGAAGTAAATTTTCTGAAGTTCTTGCAAGTAGACCCTTCCTCAATTGATCTTTGAGATGACTGCATCCCAGCTGACCCCTTGATTGTGGCTTCATGTGAGAACCTGAGCGAGGCCCTCTCAGGTAAGGTGCTCCTCACCACCTAATATCCCACAATAATTTGGACATAAATAGGTATTTGTAAATGACGGTTGATTTCAGCTGCTGAAATTTAGAACAATTTGTTATATAGCCATAGATAACTGGTGCACAAAATAAGATCACACTGTAAATCAGTGTTATTGGAGTTTTTGTTGGGAGACTCTTTTTCTGACTCTCTTGAGTACATCAAATTCTCCTGTTTTATGGACATAGGGCTATACATCTTCCTTACCACTTTCCACCCTGTCATCTCTGATGCAAAATGTTCCTTCCTATCTAGACTGTGAGCTTCATGAAGAGTGCTTCTATCCTTTCTATGTTCTAATTCCAGTACTTCTAAGAATTATTCGTTTTAAATGAAGAAATTGTTCATTTTAAATAATCTGGTTAGTTTTCTATGCAATTAGTAGAAACTTAAACTTCTTATAACATAAAATGTGGAGGTTCAGTTCAATCTTGGAGCTTAAATGATATCAGAATTCCATGTTACCTTCTTTCTCTTTAACTTTGTCTTTGTCTTTTTTTCTTTCTCTGATGGGATATATCACTCTTATTTTTCTCTTTCCTTTCCTCCATCTTATGGATCTTTTGTTAGTCTCATTTCCAAGCAGACTTTTCCCAGAAAAAAAATGGCCTCTGAAATACTCCATGAAACAACTGAATAAATCTAGCAGAAAAAAAGCATCTTCTCGGAAGTTCAGAAAATGTCCTGGATTGTAATTTTATGGGATAACCCGGGTCAAGAGAGCATCCATAGGCCCTTCACTATGACCAGGGGCATATAACACAAACTGGTTTGGTGTAGGTCCCAGATTCACTTCTGGAGCTCTAACCCCACCCAAATCATGTGAGCATGTGATTACCCACAAAATATCAAAGTGGTGTTACTAGATAAGGGGTAGTAAATGCTGAGCGGAAAACAAAACCAACAACACAGACATGACAAAACAAAAACAATGAGCTATTTCCATACTTGAGAAAGCAGAAATCTGATTGACCAGGCCCAAGATCATAGAGCCAGATGCTAACAATGTAATTGGAGCAATTGTAGAGAAAAGTGGATTGTTGGAAGGAGTGTAAGGTATAATCACAACTATGAATATGTACAGAGAGGTGGCCAGAATTGTCTCTCCATCTTCCCACCCTTTCTTCTCTATGTACTCATTCTCGGGCAGTCCTTAATATAGACTATTGTAGGTTTAAGGGAGATGTTAGGGAAAGACAAAAAAGATATTGGATACACACATTGTGTGTGTGTATGTGAGAGCATATATATTTTGCCCCAGAAATCACTCACTTGCAAAAGTCACTGCTATTATCTGTGCAAATTCACACAGTGATAAGTTATTTTCAGTTTCTCCTTAGCTAAACAACTAATGTAAACCACAAGTGTTATGGAATGATACCAATCCAGACACACCCTGACACTAGATGCAAAACAAAAGTTGCAGAATAGACTTTTGGGACTCTATATGTCAGCAACTATTCGAGGGTCTGTGAAAAGGCATTAATTTGAAGAGTTATTCAATTTGGGATTAGCAGATGTTGAGCATCTGCATGCTATTCACACCCTTATTATCCTGGACATAATTAAGTTGCATTACTTCATCTGAGAATCATCACCCTGACAAGGCAGTTGCAGAGGAAAGATGGTAGGTATCACTGATAGGACATATGATGACCATTTTGAAGTAATCAGAAAAAAGTGGGAATAATTTTTTCTTTATTTCATTTTTTCTTTCTACATTTCTGTACCATCCCTTCAGAATACATTCTGATCCTCTCATCTTGCATAAACTCTAGCTCTCCTGTCATTCTCAATAATGTTTCCTTCAGTCTCCTTGGTCCAATCCCTTGGTCTAACCCTTTATATAAGGTTTTTCAACCTCGGAACTATTGACATTTTAAAGCAGGTAACTCTTTACCATGGAGAACCGGTCTATTCATTGTAAGATTTTTCACACCATCTCCGCCCTCTACCCACTAGATACCAGTAGCACCCATAGGCATCTGGCGTGGGGATAGGGGGCAAAATTGCCTCTGGCTTTGGAACTACCTGCCTACTACTACGCACTTACCTGAGGTCATAGAATTGATAACTGTGGCTTTAATTATCATCCATGTTAATGTTTCCCAGCACCCCTCCAAAGGGGCATCTGATTGTTCCTTTCATACCTACAGTTGAACATATCTAAAACTAAGCTGTCTTCTTTCCTCAAATCTGCATCCCCTGCTTTTCTTCCATTTATTATAGGTGATGCTCCACCTTCACTCTTCTAAACTAGAAATTTTAAGATAATCCTCTAAATCCTTTGAAAGTATCTATTCAAGAATAGATACTATTTTATGAGATAAAAACTATACAATTTGAAGAAATTTCTTTTAAAAGATTGTAAATTTACAAATTAGACACAAGGACCTGGAAAAGACTAGTGCAAATAAGGGAAAGTGAAGCCAATAATGTTTGAGTTTATTGTTAATACATCTCTGTAGTCATTATCTTAATATAAATAAAGAAAATTTACTCATTTTTGGTCAATGAAAAGATGAACAGTATTCCATGCTTAACTGAGTATCACATTATTTTGTATGTAATAAGGAACAAACTTTATATCATGTCTAGCATGTATCATGGACATTATGCCTTATTTTTCTCATTTAACTTTTTGTTACCAGTGAGCAATGAATTAATATACTACTGTTATTAGCACATGACCTTAGAGGTCAAACTGCTTGTGGTTCTACTGAGCAAATGTGATTGCATAAATTGCTTAGACAGTTGTAGGGTCTGTTTCTTCATTTATGAAACGCAAACAAGTTTTAGGCCTACTTCATTGTGTTGTGAGAAATAAGTTAATATGTTTAAAATGCTCAGAAGAGTTCCTAGACCATAAGAAAGATGTTATAAATATGAGTCATTATTATGCTGCTGATAAGAAAACTGAGTCTAAGAAATTAAATAATCACTAAGGATAGCCAGATTCCTTTTATCATACCAGTTCCTCACTGCAGCCTTTATGTGTCTTGGGTAAATTAAATCTGTTTCTACTACCTCAATTGTTTTGCATATTGATATACTAACATGCAGTAATGAGACTGAGAAAGGAAAAAACAAAAATAAAACTAGAAAGCAGAAGTTAGGAGGTTTATTTTTAATTAAGATAGTTTGGAATTAGAAATAAATTTAACAAGAGAAGAGTAAAATTTATACTCTGGAAACTACAAAACCATCTTTAAAAATTTAAGAAGACTTAAATCAATGGAAACATATCCCACAGTCACGGATTAGAAGATTTAAATTGTTAAGATGACAATTACAAGGAATAATAACAACAAAAGGAATAAAATTGACTCGCAAAAATTAAAAGGTTTTGTGTTTCAAAGAACATCATAAAGAAAATGGTACAGCAGTTCACAGATGGGAGAAAATATTTACAAATCATATACCAATGAGAGACTGTATGTAGAATATATAAGGAAACTTGTACCCCGTAGAAAATAATAGGCAAAATACCTGAATAGAAATTTCTCCAATTAAAGTATAAAACAGCCAATAATCACATGAAAAGACATTTACCATTATTATTAATCAGGAACTATAAATCAAAAGTACAATGGATTTGACTTGATGAAATTTACTACACTGGCTATAATAAAAATGATAAATAACAACCACCTTTGGTAAGGACACAGAGAAATTGTGGTTGGAATGTAAAATGGCACAGCAGTTTTGGAAAATAATCTGGCAGTTCACTAAAAAAGCAAAGTTGCCATATTACTCAGTAATTCTAGTACTAAATATATATATATACTAACATATGTTCACACCAAAACTTATATGTGAATGTGGAAAGCAGCATTATTTGTAATAGCTAAAAAGTGGAAATTTG
The DNA here is from genome assembly GCA_004363575.1 of Solenodon paradoxus. NCBI lineage: Eukaryota > Metazoa > Chordata > Mammalia > Eulipotyphla > Solenodontidae > Solenodon > Solenodon paradoxus. The sequence continues at coordinate 696,316 of RJWH01000220.1, read as the reverse complement.
ATATCAATCAACTGATGAATAAATATGTAAAATGTGGTCTAATGATACAATTGAATATTATTAAGCAATAAAAAGAAATGAAATACTAACACATGCAACAAAATGGATAAATCTTGAAAACATTATGTTTAGTAAAATATGCCATTTAACAAAGACCACATAGTATATGATTTCATTTATATAAAATGTATAGAATAGACAGGAACAGAAAGTAGATGAATGGTTCCTGAGGTCTGGGAACAGAGTTGAGAAATGTGTGTGATGGACTTATATTGCAGGGTATGGGCTTCTTTTGGTGGTGATGGAAATGTTACAAAATTGATTGTAGAGATGATTCCAGAAATCTATGACTGTAAATGAATGAATTCTATGGTATGTGACTATTTCAATAAAGTTGTTAGAAATAATAACAGGTAGGGGTGAAGAACATAAAATACATTAGACTTGAATATGAATTCTGTACTTTGCCACTTACAAATTGATTAGTTTGTTTTTTTGCTGATTTTTAGTTTCCTCGCCTATAAAATAGAATAATAATAAGGTCTACTTACTGTGAGAATGAAATAATTGGGAAATAAATGCTTCCTAGTTTGCTATAAAGAAAAACAGGAATACCAAATTCTAACCCTGCTTTTGTATGTCTTCCCAGACTGGAATTTTATCACACACATTTTTATGCTCCTCAATATAACATAAGCTCCAAAACTCATTTTCATATTCAATCCTTATCTTAAGATCCCAAGAATTTATCCTAGTTTTGTTTTACAAGTTCATTCATGATGCATTGGAATCTGCCTGTACTAACAATTACATTTTTTTCTGGCCTGAAAGATACTATAAAGCTATACTATTCCTCTACCTGGAACTGCTCATCTACCTGGCACTCATGCCTTTCACACCACCTATTGATTTTTGAGGTGCAGAAGTTGACTATAAATTGCAGTGCCATCCCCAACTCAGTCTTGACTAAGCAGAGATTGTTGTTTTTCAACCACTAGAAATTCTGGGTAATTTATGACTGTTAAAAATGAATACTTTTCCCCTACAATTTCCTCACACTTATGTCTTTCAGCTATGTTTTCTAGTATAGGCATAGTTGCTCATCAGATTGGTCAATCTGAGAATATTATAGAGCTACATATCATTAACAGGTATAATCATATTATTTTAATATTAGTTCATATATTTCTCTTACTGTCCCATGAGGTCCAGGGGAGAGAAAAATCCTTTGTCTCTACCTTTTTAGGTTCAGTTTATAGGTCATGCAAATTAAACCAACAAATGACAGATTAACTGTAGGAAAAAAATACTACCACCACACTTATTTATGTATGCAATGCACATATACACATAAAAAAAAAAAAAACTTTGTGGTTAATAACCCAAAGCAATGGCTAGAATTGGGGCTTATATATCTAGGTTCATGAGTGATGGGGAAAGGGAGAAATGACATTTTTAGGAAAACAAATGACTTTTTTGATTTCTGGACTAAAATAAAGAACAATGGCTCCGTAGAGTATTGAATATTATTTCTTCAGAAACTATCAAAGTAACAAGGTGCCATAAACTAGGACAAGACTTGACCATAGGAAAAGCATATAGGAAGAAAGAGGCAAAATAATTCCTCTTCTATTCCCACTCTAGGTACTGTTCTAATGTTCACTAGCCCATCCAGAAATGTCCAAGCAACCAGTTATGAGCCTTTGTGGAGCAGGGTCATCTTGTATTTATCTTTCATAATTCTCTGTCTTATTTTTTGTCATTTGTTCCCCTCCCCCCAAATATTTTAATTTTCAATAAGGCATACGTGCTTAAATCTTGCTTTAACCTTTTTTCTAGAAAAGCTAAGACAAAAATTATCAGGACATCATCAGTTGATAAAGAGACATTCTAGAGCCATGTTGATTAATTGTTTATAGGTGAGGCTTGAGAGATGAGGATGGCAGGATTTAGAAAACAAACCACATTCCAAACATCTAGCTTATCACGTATACTTCCCCCCTTTTTCTGATTATTCATCTCACAGAGCTTTCTACTGTATTATTTTAAATTAACAATTCTAAATTCTATGATTTTTGCATGCACTTCTACTTTGAGTAATAACTTTATTTACTTTAAATAATCGTTATTTCATTCAACAAACATTTTGTGCAGCTTGTGTGCAGTCTAGCCATAGTTCTGAAATGTGAGATAATGTGTGGTTTCTATCTTTCTGGAAATCTCAGTATAGTGGTAAAACTGGAGTGCTATGCTTTAATCCAAAGTGACTGAGGCACTGACTATTAGTAGAACAAATACAGAGGAATGGGAGGGTGGGAGAACAATTCACTCAAACAAGTAAAAAAAAAAAAAAAAAAAAAAGAATAAGACTAATGATTTGTAGAGTTGATGTTAGGTAAATGTAAAAAATCAAAGTGAAATAAATGGAAAGTACAGGTAGAGAATGAATAAAAGTAAAGAGGAAAGAAACTGCAGAGCAGATTTAAGGAAAGGAAACCTTTCATAGGATTTGTGTGTGGATATGTTGTAAGGTGGTCAGATTCAATAATGATAGAAATATCCAAGGTCTAGCTCACAAAGAGCAAAAACTGCCAGGCTGAAGATTTAAGAATCAATGTGGATAAACTTGGAAGACACTGAAGTGTTTAAGTAAGAAAGAGATGTGATTTTGGCTGTGCTTTTTAAAGATAATGGAGAATTGGTGGAAGAAGAGACTGTAGGCAAGATGAACAAATTAGAAATCTAAAGCCATAGTTCAGCATCAGCTGGTAGTGAAAGCACCAAAATACAAATTTATACACAGGAGAAAATAAAGTGATTAAAAATTATCTGGGGCAAGAGAGATGAAAAATTTATTAGCAACAATTTCTAGCTTAACTATTAAGTAGTTGTCTTTAACACAATCCTCTTGTAAAATGAATTTAGACCTAGCAGTAATCTGATCAAACCAGTTAAAATATTTGATGATTTTGTATATATCCCTCCCTCCAAGAAGGGTCATGACAGGGAATTCTGCCAGAAAAATTGATCAGAATGATTTAAAAAATATTTTTTCAGAGCTATTTTCCATTCCTACTCAACCAATGCATATTATATATACATACATATATATGTATATGTATACATATATATGTAATTTCATTTATGGAAATGTCCTTTGCAGTCATTTCTACAGAGAAACCAATATTTCTAGAAATAGTTCACCTTAATCTTTACTTTTATCATGTTTTTTTTTAATTACATTAATAGCAGCAGATTTGTATAAATATCTCTCAAATGTGTCACATCCAGCTTTTAAAATTATTTACTCATGTCCAGTCTGTCATTAATTCTCCTGTCCTCTCTTTATCCAAATTCTATTTTGAAGCAAACCTGAGATATCTCATTACATCTGTGATTACTTATATATCTATATATTTAAAAATAACTACATATTGATTACTATCAAAAATAATTTTTAAAAAGTCAAATAGTATTCAGGTGAGTCCATATTTCTGTTTTTATAGTCTATTTCAATGAAGATTCAATGAGGTCCACAAATCATGATTAGTCATTATAGCTCTTAAATCACTTTTAATCTATGGATTTCCCTTCCATTTCTGTGTCTTTTTTTTCTCCCTTGCAGGTAACTAGAAAAGCTATTTGTCCTTTTTATTTCTTAAAAATTGATATTTGCATCTAAAACAGTAACTCTCAAAAAGGGGTTATTTTGCTCTCCCTCCCTTCCTAGGGCTCATTTGCAATATGTTCAATTTTTGGCATCATCACTCAGAAATGATACCTGTACCTGGTAAATAGAAGCCAAAGATTGTTCTAAACATCCAAAAGTGTGGAAGACTATTGTGAGAATACTCCTGTAACAAAAATGATCTGACTCAAAATGGTATTCAAAATCTGTAAGCACTAATTCATGAGGGGTTACAAATTAGTAATATTCTAATTATATTATTCCATCTTCATGTATTAGTTGGAAAAATTCTTTAAAGAGCAGTCTCCCCACATCTATTATTTAGTTACCCAAAGAGATGATTTAGTTTAAAATATTAAAATCTGTTGAATCTCTAGCAAAGGAGTAGAATTCAGCCAGCATGCCTACATGTGTTTTCTCTTCAAAGTGCTTAGACTCCGATCCAAAGTAAGTGGAATGATGTCTACAATATCAAGATTAATTGGTTTTGAATATATAAGCCTTTCCTTTTTACTCTTACTCGCCAATCTGAGTATTTCTACTAAGATATTTTCCCCTCAATAACTTTAGCTGTATTTAAAGTTAATGAAGTTTTTCAATTAAAACCACAGATATTTAGCCTTTGGATAGCATTTGGATGAATCAGGGTGTATCTGATTATGCTGGATGAATTCTGAAAAGAGACTGAAAAGATTAATTCAGAGCAAGAACATCTTATGTTGGAGTCACGTAGTAGATACTGTTCCAACCAGTATGCACACCACCTTTGCGAAAGGAGCCTCCAGATGTGGCTGAGAGTTTGTGAAATTAAAGCAATAGAAATTATTCTTTTCGATAGTTCTAATTCTGTTGATTCTAGAACTAGAAAGCAAATTTTAGGCATGAATATCCACAAAGCAATCATACGGTCTTTGGGAGAACCCTCATCACTGAATAACTTGGAGTAACTACAGGCAGAGTAGATCCAGATGTGCACAGAAAGTCAGGAAAATGCTCCAGAATGACTCTTTCCACGGTGTGGCCAGGGCCAAGTACCCATCTTTGAACCTGTCACTCTGGTCAAAATGAGTCAATACATTATCATCCTGGGCTAGTGGTCACGTCTAGAGACTGATATAGCTTCTCTTCCATTAGAAATACACGAACTGGGAAAGGAAGATGATGGTCCCCAGTCAAAGGTTTTTTGAGCAGCAGGCAGATGAAAGAATTGACCTCAATACTTCATTTTTATTACATTTCAACTCTCCTGCTCTGCCTGCCATTTCTTTCTTAACAACCATTTTACTGCATTTTTATTAACATTTAGCATTTTCTTTACACTCAAACAAAGGAGATACTCAACAAAATTATTGGTTCTTTTCCTGACTATTCTATTTTTCAACCCACCAATTATTTTCTACACATAAAGTAGTGTCAGTCTTTGAGTGACAATTTTTGAAATTGCAACTTTTCAATTCTTTTCTGAGAATTTAAGTTCATGATTGAACCTCTCTTTCAAAAAAGTTGAATTACCTCAACAGTTACAGCATATCATTAAGGGGAAATTTGTGTGTATGTGTGTGTGTGTGTTTGCACATGTACATATGTATTTGATTAAATATTGGAAGAGAAATTTAAACTTCTCTACTTTAAGGTAACCACAGGAAATGCTTGAATCTTGTACTTTCTAAGCTATTATTTTAATTAGTAGAGATATTAGATATTTCTTGCAGCAGAAATGGAAATAGAAAACAAGGAATTTCAAAGTATTTACTACAAAGATAAATAAAAGGAAATTTTGAGATAATTTACAGAATTCCAAGAGGCATTTACTACACATTTATTTGGGGTAGAAATCAGGGTTCATGGGATAAGAAAAGTTAACACAAAGATATGTTTTTTCTAAAATTATGGGTTAATTAATAACAGGTAACTACATAGTATGACTTGTGAAAACCTGTCATACTTACAGTAGCATCCTTTCCTGCTAAAAGGTCTAGCAGAGTTTGAGTGACATTTAGGGTAAAATTCTAGAACATTATTATTTCATATCATTCTTCCATCTGTGTCACACAGTGTATAACTCTCAAATATTTGCAAAATATAATCAGTTCAGGACAACTTACTGGTAGAAATGGTTAATAATTTGTGGCACATTCAAAGATTTTAGTTGTGTAATAAACTCTTATGTGCAACAGAGGAAATATCCTAGAGTTTGTAGGAATTAAAAAATCACATGTATCAATTTCAGGAAGAGCATATAAATTAAAATAGTATAATTAGTAGAACTTCAATAAATGGTACTATTATGTCTTACCAAAACACATAAAATAAGACTTTTTTCAATATCTCTAAAAAAAGAATATTCCATAAGTTTTCTTAACAATATTGCTCAATATTACTAGTAACTTTTCCTGTATCTTGCTTGAATTTCTTGATGCTTTAGTATCTTTTGTTTCCTAATGGGGCTGATGAGCAGCTGGTTTCTAATTTTAGTGCTAGAGCCCCATCTACCTGTGTCCACCATTAGTTAATCATCCTCTAACTGTTCTGAAATAAGCATTCTTAATGTGATTTTTGAATTTGGCTTTCCAAAACTTCTCTCTCTTTTTTCATTTGCCTCTCTAAGTCATAAAAAAGTCCAGGAAGACTGAACTATTGCTCAATAGATTGGGAGGGTTTTTTTTTAATGTTCCTCACATACCTGCCATTTCACTATCTTTTAACTGGAGGAGGTCACTAGTGAATCAGGTCCTCCATTATACTCTTGCAGAAAGATTCGAGCGTGAGATGGCTATATCAGTAGATGCTGTTATGTGCTTTCCAGATCCCCCAACAAGATTCCCCAACTCCTGTCACCAGCTGTTAAGAAGGCAGCAAGTCTCTCACAGTGGAGCAATTCCCTAGGCATTGCTCTTGGCTGAGGTGGGCTGTGGAAGCTATGCTCCCTCCCCCTGGGCAGCCCATATCCAATGACTAGTCATGTAGGGCTATTATTACCTCAGCTGGGACGTCTCCGCAATACCACCTTCACTTCCTTATTCCCACTGAGATTGGGTCCAGCCTCTGTTGGAAGTGCATTATGTGTCAGCATGTCCCTAAAACCAGTTCTGCCTCCCTGATCTTCTTACTGTTGTTATCACAAGCATTCCTTGATAAACATCTTGCATGCAACATCCTAGAGACTCTTGCTTCAGGCTCCTTCCTCCAATAGTTGGTGCATATATAAATAAGATTTTGAAGTTGGTTCTTTATCTGTCTGGTGATAGGTGCAGTATTAATAGCCACCGAATTATGATAGCAGAATTTTTTAAACTTTCACTACTGCTGAATGGGCAGGTATACTGCGAAAGGAAATGAATAGGCTTGTGCGGTATCACTAATGTTAGGAATATGGGGACAGGCAGGTTCTAAGGACTAAGAAATTGGATGGCTATTCTTTGGGGATAATCAATGCCTTAGAAAAAAATAAGATGAATGCCTGTGAGAGATTAATCATGAATTTAAGATTAAATGGGAAAACTAGAGGGTGTCTTTAGGAGCATATAGAGATGTTCTTATCTCCATAGCTGGAGAACAAAAACTGCTGACAATCAGGCCCAGTTAATTCACTATCATTTTTCTTATAATTTTACCCAAGAAAAGAGGCCAACCAGAATCTTGCAAGAAACTTATCCGAGAGCCAGAAGATGTACTATATGAAGTTAAGTGATGGAAGAGGTGAGCTGTCTAATATGAGCTGAACTTCATAACCCCTTTGGGATAAAATCTACTGTTCTCCAGCCATCAGGAGTATTCCCACTGAGGGTTCACAGCTGAGACCCCTCTCAGGCTAAGCCCCAAACTGAAAAGAGCTACTTCATCCTCATTTATACTCTTATCAGGGGACAATTTAATTCAGTAATGGCTTATACAAGGGAATAAAGATAAGTTTTATTGTTGCAAAGAAAAAGCAAATTAACAATACATTTTAAAAAACTCACTAAGTATTGAAGGGTATTATCGATAAGGGCACTACTTTTATTTTTAATAATAAAATCAACTAACACTCATTGCATAAGACATCAAACTAAGGGCTTTACATATATTATTGTAATACCTGTTTGTTAATTTAAATTTTTATTTTTTAGTTGTCTTATTATTTCTTTTGTTTACATAGCAATATGTACTTTAGAATATTGAAGTCTCACCTCAGTTTGTGTGCATCTCATACCACCTCCATTATCAGATTTCCAGTGTGTTATTTTGATTCTTTCAAAATCATTATCAAGGATACTCAGCCCAAATTAGTGAGGATAGGATTAATACCAGTTCACCTTTGGCATAGAAGCTCATATCTGACTTGTTTTTTTTATTGTTGTTTTTTACTCTCTGAAGAAAACATACAATTAATAGTATTTCAAAGATGGGACCACTATTTTTTGAGTGACACCATAGTATTCTGCTTTGTTTTGGATATCATAGTTTAATATGGGCATGAACAAGTAATAAAGTGATTATAAGAATAATACAGAATGAAGTTTTCAAAATTATTAAGCAATGAACCTCTTTTTAACCACCCCCATTACATTTTTTTTTTTTGGGGGGGGAATAAATTTCCACATGTAAAATGGCTGAAAATGGAACTTATCTAGTCGAAGAATTTTCCTTGAAGTAGTTCATAACTTGTGTAGCACACTCCTCATTGCTTTCTTATTCTTTTCCTTCCCTTTTGCTTCCTGAAGAGAATTCTGGAGTAAGCTGGAAGAACCCTAGGCCTCCTCAGAATATTATTTGGAAATCATTCTTCAAAATAACTACGTGATGTGAATCCTAGAGAAGTAATTTAAATTCTGGATGAGGTGTCGAAATTGGTGATGTCTTAGTTTCGACAGTTCTTATTTCTTTACTATATTTTCTTGACTTCTTATTCTCTCTGATTACAAAATTCTTACTCAGCATTCTTTGACAGTCTCTTTACCTTGAGAACTAAATTTTTGTTTGTGTTTATGTTTCCATTTCAACAAATCTAACGTATACTAACCAAGATTGCCACTTAATTTTTGTTCACTTACAATTGGAAACATACTCAGACATACCACAGCAGTCACTGATGAAAATACATTAACTTCTGTTAGATATTATCTCATTTTTTAAAGTCAATGAGCATAGTGAAACAAAATGGTCTGTCTTTCAGAAAATGAAATGGCAGGGTGGGGGCTAGAATACAGATCGCATTCCCTGTAAAAATTTTCCAGTGTACCATTTTGAGAAATATAACAAATAAATACAAACTTATTTTACTAAACATTGTTTCCCCAAGCCAATACACAAATTATAATGCAAAATAAATATTTTCAAAAGAGAGAAATATTCACAGCAATCTTCTAACATATCTACTTTTTCTATATTCCCTCTAAGGCATCATTCATACACATAGCACTTTTATAGTTAACATGATTTTTGTTAAATGGAACTTCCTCCTTCCCTTTTTACCACTTCCACCTTCTTTTTAACTCCTTTTACTTCCTGGTCTTTCTTTTCCTACTAATTTTCTAGTTTTTCTTCTCTTTCTCCTATTTCTCCTTTCTTTCTTACTCTACTTCTCATTCGGTTTTCATTCACTAATGAATAGTTTATCCTGAAAACATTTTTTTAAGGATTAGTTTTCCATTGAAGAGCTTGCTATCATCAGAAGAAGGCTCCAATGTGGTCTTCATGATCAAAACCAGCTATAGCCTAAGAACAATATCTATGTGCCACCTAGATATCCCATCAGAATTTCTTTGATAGTTGGCAATTCCTAATCATCTCTGCCCAAATGCAACACTGAGTCCCATAGCCTGCATTTTCTATTAGAGACTATTAGCAAATAGTCATGGTTTCCAATGGGTTTTTCTTCAAGAGTGAATCATTCCACTACAGTCCCCAGTTGTACCACTGGATCATGAGAAATTTACACTGGAAACCTTCTCAACTCTTTTACTCTGGAGTATTTTAATGTCCTATTAGGATAGGTGGGTGAGGAGATCAAGGGCTCATTCTAATTTTGCTGTGGAACCTTCATTGTCAAGTTTTACCGGAGAGCCAATGTCACCTTGACTTCTCTGACAGCAGGAGACTTCCCCTTAGTTACTTCCCTTTGACCATAAAAGACTGTATTATGATGTGAAGTAGCAACCTTCAACCACAAGCAAGAACATAGAGAGGGAGCTGAAACAGACCTGATTCTCCCACCTCTCAGTCACTGGAAAGCATTTGGAAATCTCTGGTCATATAATGGGGAGGGGGTTGACAGACTATTGTGGACTTTATGACACTACAGGACAGAGGGACCTCACAGGGTATATCCTTAGCTAGCCTTGCCTTCTATTTCTTCATTTATTTGTACATCACAGACACTTCCCATATTGCTATGTGGTTTTATGTATTTATTGAATGGCCTTCACACTTATTATGATTTGCTTACAGAATAATGATTCCCTTTAGAGGATGTGGCATAATTTGTTAGGCATTCATTGACTGCTGGACATTTAGGTTTTTTCCAATGTTTCTTGATTACAAAAAATGTTGCAAAAAGAGGCCTGTTGCTTCTCTCCTTATTTTAAATCATTTCCTTACTGTACATTCCCAGGAGTGAGATTACTGAGTCAATGTGTAAACATTTCAGTTAAACAAGTCCAAAGGGAAGAACACATTCTATAAGCTTGAAAAGTAAACTGTGAATCTGGAAAACACCAACTGCCTGGGCCTGAACTTTGACCCTTATGACTGAATCTAAAATGACTTAACTTTTATATAACTGAATCCTATGAATTAGTGTCAACCACACAAGCTCTACCTACAGGCTGACCAAACAAACTGTAACTGCAGTTCTGTGATATCATACAACAGAAATTATCTTGCCCTTGGGTTCAGTACAACATTCAATTGCATTATCATTTTCCCAGTAACTAGCTCTTGCCAGCCCTAACTACAGCTGTGTGAAACTGACGGCGTCCACTTGGCAGTGACATACATACCACAGTGTTGCTCAATTATTATCCAGAAATAAAACTTAAATCATTCTCCTGGCTAACTGAGTGTAAGGTACTTTCTATTCTCAAGAGTAAAATCATGCCATGTAAGCGAGCATTCACTTCAAAAACCACTTTTCTGTTACGGGAGGGTATGTTCACGGCCACAGAAGGTAAGGTGAATTCAAAAAGTTCTCTTCCCCAATCTTTCTTCACATGATTTTTGGATTTCAGAATATATTCCTGGAGCTGCACCTCCAGGCAAATTCCACTTACCTTACCACTTCCCTAAGGAAAACATATTTCACAATAGTTACACTACAGTGATATTTGTTTCGCTTCAACAAAAATTTATTGAGTGTGTATGCAGCAAGGCATATGGAAAGAATATGGGCCTGGAATCATGCTGACCTGTGGTGTATCCATGAGAAATTTATGCACTTTTTCTAGATTCCAAAACCTGCATTTATGAAATGAAAATAATAATGTTTCTTTCACAAAGTAATTATGAGGTACAGATAATATGAAAAAATGAAAAGTTCTTGGTATGCAATAGACTCTCAATAAATACTAGTTCTTTTTCTTGGGGTCTAAATTCAGGAAAAAAAAATATAGTTCCTGCTCTCAGAACCTAGGAATGACCATAGGAGCAGACAAGTACAAACATTAACTATGATGTTAAACACTTTGCAACAAATACCATAAAAGAGAAACAATGTTTGAAAAGGAAAGGTGGAGGAAAGATGGTCCAGGAGACCAATGATCAGAAACGGAGGAGCTATATAAAATAGTGAAATAAAGATGAATTTGAATACAGAGGCCCTGGGCTTTACCAAGTGACCTAATTTCCTTGAGATTGAATTTCTTCATCTGGAAATGAAGTAAATGAATGTTAATAGAGTTTAAAAACAAATTATATCATGTAGATGACATCTCTTTGCAACTGTAGCATCCTTTGCATTGATTAGTTATTTTAATAATGATACTTCCAAATACAACTATTGTAAACACTTTTTGAAGGTGGTGGAATACAAAATAGCTGTCATAGTATAGTACATTATAGTATAGATGCTGATCACAAATTCGTATAGACTGAGAGAGAAGCTCAAGATTCTTGGAGAAGAAAACACACAAGGATGAGTATGTGGCTTAAATGGAGACAATAGTGCAAAGCAAGTTAGAAACATAAACCTTTGGTGCAAGGTTTGTACAGTTTATTTTATGTCATGGGGAGCTCTTAAAGTGGAAGCAAAGCTGCACTGCAAGCAAGACCACTCTCATCTCAGAACTGAGTTCCAGAAAAAAAGTCTCGCAGTGTGGTAGAGACAGCACACTCTCCCCAGCCCTTGGTGAAAAGGAATTTATATCACATGTTCCAAAATCAACATTGAATTAGAGAAGTCAACCTTAAACTAATGAACCCCAAAGATGTCCACATTTAATCTCCACAAATTGTTAACATGTTGCCCCATAGAGGAAAAAGGAAATTTTGTAGGTCTGATTAAGGGTCCTGGCAAAGGAATAATGACCTATGCTATCAAAGTAGGCTGGGTGTAATCATGGGGTTTGTGATAAAAGTAGGCAGGCATGTTAAAATCTGAAAGCAGGCAGATGGGCAGGGAACATTAGAGTGAAGGGACCACAAGTCAGGGAGTACAGCTTCTAGAAGATGGAAGTGGCAAGAAGAAATGCAACCTGCCAACACCTTGATCTTTGAACTTCTGACCTTCAGAGCTGTTAGATGATACATCTATATTGTAAATCACTCAGTGTATACTTTGTTATATTGACAAAAGGAAAGGAATAACTATCCAAATTTGCTTTTTTGTTGTTCTTAGCCTGTTATTTTTCAATTACTCTCTCTAATCCACGACCTGTACTCATTCTGAATAAAATACTGAGATTTTTCTCCTGGGATTTCTTTCAGAATGCAAATGCATATCATCAAACAAAATATTTTAGGACCTATAAGAAAAGTGTACACTTGATCTTTGAAAAAAAAATAAAAAAGATGTTGCAAGTGATACTTTTGCCTCTTTTTAATTCTTCTCATCAATTTGACTTTATTTGAAGTCAACTGGGTCACTGAATTGTCCATTGTCATGAGTCTCTGCTGGGGAGAGAGGGGCTCCACAGACACAAAATTAAATTCCAAATGCTATTCTCTCCAAATGGTCCCAACCTTCATTTGTTCATATCTGTATAAAACTTACCATTATGATGTTCAGTATTAAGTCTATTCAGTGTTCAATCTGGTTCTTATACAGGCTGGAACTCGGAGAAAAAAAAAATCACTAGATTTAAGTACAGCTAAAGTAATAAGAGACTGGAAAGGGAAAAACATATCACAAACTAAGGTGCTTTAAGAACTTACCAGAATTCCTGCATGGCCATTCTGTTGTATTCTTATCCCCTATGACTTCAGCTAGAAAACATTAAAAAGAGTTCCTTACACTGTGCATGGTTTGCAGGTGAGGGTTGTCTGAACTTTAATTTGCTGTTTTATTTGCCCCAGGATTTTCAGGTGTTGCACGAGGGAGTAAAGTACCGCGCTTACCTTAGTTCTTGGTTGTCAGCCATTGGACGATGGCCATCGTATTATTAAACCATCCAAGCACGCTGCATCTCAACCACAAAATTTAATTTTCCCTACTGCAGGGACTAATCAACGACCATAGCCTTAAAGACCTAAAGAGACTGTTTTTATCTGCAAAAAATTTCCCCCTTCAGACTGAAGTGGAGCTAATTTTAGTTTTGTCTATCCTCGGGGTTACAAACATGGATAGAAATTCAGCTTGATGAGAAACAGATACAAGAGGTGGAATTTATATGAATACAATCTGTGACATAAATTAAAGAAAGATGAAAGCTCAGAGGTTCTTGGTAACACCTCCGTAAATCATGTTTGAATATTCCGCTCTAGGAAGTCGCCACCTTCGATGCTAACTTAATATACTTTTTATGTCCTCTAGCTACCTAGTCCTTCCTGCTGTCCCCAGGAAGAGTTCCCTATTCTCTGACCCTTTTGCATTTTGTTGGCACATCTTCATGCTCTACTCTCCCCATATCTCATCTCTAGCATGAACCAGCATGTAGAATTAGTGATGTTAAAGTAGGAGCTGGAAAGAGAAGACACTTACATGCAATAAATGCCTTTAATGTAGGGCTCCCCTTAGACTTTTTTTTATAAGAGAGAATAATAACCTGTAAGATGTTGGGTTTTGGTGCTATTACTGGTAGCCAAACATGTCTAATTGTTTCTCAAAACACCCCATATGGCATCGAGATTTTTTTTTTAATAAAAAGAAGCTGGTAAATATCCTTTAACTCTCTAACTCTTATCTTTAAACTATTTAAAATAAGTAAGGCCCCAAAGAAACAAATAAACGTCATACTTTTGACTACCTCAAGATTGCTACCGAGGCAAGAGATTCCACCTGGCATTGATTTTTCCTAGGCTGATGCAATCAACATGGAATAATAAAATGGAATGGACTGACTCTTGAGGTGGAAAAACTTTTTGATTATGTGGAATACATGATCAGAAGCAATAAATCCACATGGCTCTAAGCCAAGTGACAATTGCAGGAAGGACACTGCATCTCTTTCTAATACTTAAGGATGAGCTCATTGAGACATCAAAGAAATATGTTTTAACTATAGCAAAAAGTCTGATTTGATTGCTTTAGGACACAAATTGCTTGGCATGACACCAGAGTTTGGGGGTAAATTCCAAGTATTTATACAGGTGACCCAAGACTTACAGCTGCTTAACTTGTAACTATCATTCAGGAAACAATTAAGATGTAAGTGCAGGGGTGCAGTCAGCAGTAAACTCCAGAGATCTCCAGGGAGGTGTAGGGTTTAGGGGCCTGCCTGGAAGACCAACTATTATTTTTGATCATTCCTACTGAAACATATACTCAAAACTCTAAGTAACTGAAAACTAACTTTTCAAAGCAATTTATGTTTGGCAATGCCAAACATATCCAGACGAAACAAACTAGTGCCTAACTTAATGCAAGTATGTTATATCATTTTTTTCTAGTGGAAGAAAAAGTTGATGGTGGCTGAAGACAGAAATGCCTGTTAGCTAGCCCGCATTTTCAATTTTTTTTAATTGGAGCAATGAATTTTGCATTTGCCTGAAGGGGTAGCTGATAAGAATCAAAAGAGCTAATTGGACTACACAGCCCTTTACTCAATGTGTATACCTTAAGGAGATAAATATTGTCAGAGATCAGTCCACTGTCCAACTGTCTTTCTGATTGAAGAAAACCAGTGCTGTTAGGTGGTAATTTTCTAGGAGGTGCCTCTTGTTTTCATAAGTAAATCATAGGTAACCCTTTCCCCAATTCCAGTTCTTAGTAGAAGGGTAGAGATAAAAGCCAGTTCTGGTCAATGTGAGAATGTAAAGAGAAGTATGAAAAAGAGCTGGTCTTTTTTTTTTTCCTGCCATCGCTCTGTACTCCCCTTCCATTTAGGATGTGGTTCTATCTTAAGCTTTGGTAACTAGTGTGATGACAGCCCTTCTGAGATCATCAGGGAGAGCTCATCACCTCTCTGAGGATGTGCAGAGCAGAAGTATGGAACGAGAGGGGCCCTTGGTGCTATGACTGAGTTCCAAACTCAACCCAGAAATGGCATTCTTGTTCTGGAAACAATAAATGCTTTCTATTTTAGGCAACTTTTGGTTAAGTATTTTGTTGCAGGCAGCAAAAAGCATTCTACATGATAAACTCCAAAGACTTTTTTCCAGAGGCCAATACAACACTTCATCAGGGGAACTCAGAGACTCGAAAGAATATTAGAAAATAGACTTGAGAGCTTAGGCCAAAGAGCCACAATTATTACTCAAAGATGTTTTCCTACAGAAAATTGAGGGAAGAATTTGAACCAGAGAAATCTTCCCTATTAGTAAAAATTAAACCAACTCACAGATAAAAGAAGAGTTGAGTTCAAGAAAATGTTAAGATTAATACAAGCATTTACTTCACTCTGATATGTTTGAAAGTTAAAAGTAATTGAGAAGACAGAATCCTACAGAAGTGTAGGATGTACTGAAAAACATGCTATTTCATTTTCTAAAATGGTCTCTCTGGCTATTTTTGGAAATATCTGGTAACTATCACACCTGTGTTCCAGGAAGTTGGAACATCTTAATTTTGCTTATTCAAATGAGACACAGTCTCAATTACCTGCTAAAGAGAGAAAAACATTAGGAAGATCACTATGAGTCTCCCAGCTGTAAAATTAATTTGTTACCTTTAGCCATAGAATATCTTAGACAATTCCTGAGACAAGAAGAAGGTGGGGATGTTGGAAAGGGTGGAGAAAGGGAGTGTCAGAAGGGCAGTCAAATGAAATAATGGTCCCTTTAAATCCACCAGTTCTGGCAATAAAGGTTGTATTACACACATGTTAAATTTATCAAGAGGAGGCAGGACAGGTCCCATTACTAAGAAAGAAAACCATTTCTGAAGGTTTCTTTCAAACGGATTGCTGTTGAACCTTTACAGGAAACGTTAGCTTTAAAGGAAAATCAGAAATTGAAGGAAGTTCCTACCAATGAAAACAATTATAAGTATTCTTAATTGCCTGGAAATAATTTTTCAGACAGAATTAGACCAGAAACGATTCATTTGTATAAATGAATTAGAGGAACCAGTGTTGTATTCAGTTGGTATATGCAATGCTGCATATTTGCACATAGTATTCTGAAAACACCTTCAAGACAAGAGATCTGACTTTCTCTTCCCCTTCTTTCTCAGAAACCTCTTTTTGCTTTTTGAGCCTGGGGAGGGACAGAAGAGAGAGCGAGAGAGAGCAGGCATAAAATAACTGCAAGAGTCAGTGACTGCTACTCAGTGCATTTTATTATTTCAGGAATTCATTCAAAGCTGGGCTGCAATTACGTTTAAAACAAGAGAATAATGGGCTATTGACATGTATATGGTTTTAGAAATATAAGATCTCATTTTCTCAGCTGGAATTTCCCCTACAATGTGCATTTGCATTACATTAGAGATGCTCTTTTGGAAAAAGAAGATCACATGTATTCAGACATTTTGACATTATCTGGGTCAGAGGCAATGTTTAAAAGCAATAGCCCTCTGAGCACCAAAGCTCTCTTACAAGCAAGCATTGCAGTGCATTAGAGAAGAGGCAAGGCCCCAGCGTCTCCCTGCATTGGCCATGTTTTATGACATACCTGCCTAACCTAGACATTAATCTACTGAAGATGAATTGGCCTGGTCATGGTCCTCTGCTAACCTTCAACGGCGTATACATTACCTAAATTGAAATCTGCACTTTTTCATGCCACGTGTGGTTTGATGTGATGGTCCAAGGAATGCAGGGTGCATTAGAATTGGTTTTTATGTGGAGAGAATATCTCCTCCTATTTACCTTTCAGCAAGGCAGCTGCAGGCTTTCCTTCTCACTTGACAATGAAGGCATTATTCTCTACTGCTTCACCCACAAGTAGCTACCCCGGCTGGCTCAAAATTGCATGACTTTGGTCAGGTATGTAAGCAACTCAGCGCCTTTCCTGTTCCCAGAAGTGCCAAAGACATAATGAAAATGGAATGCAGAAGTTTTCACCTGTTGTAATCGTCTGCTAAAGCCGTGCACAATGAATTCTTTGTCATCTTCCAAGAAGAGGTCAGTTGTAAGTGTCAGTGATTACATGAACACTTTATGTGAAGAGAAAGACCTGAATAATTGGTGTGATACTACACATACCATCTCAGAGAAGTTGCACAAGATGTCTATAATTTTCTAATCCTTCACCTTCTAGTTCCCCAAACATGACACTCTTTATTTACCTTGCACTTGAGTTTCTTTCCTGAATGAGCAGGGGAACTAGACTTGTATTGTTCTCTTCATTGCTACTGCAATGGGATGGTAGGGGTGGAGGGAGCTAAGAAACAGTGAATACCTGTGAAATAGCCTTCCCTGAATTTTTTGTTCTTTGGTAGAGTAAATGGACACCACAAGGGTTAAGAGCATAGCCTTTATGGATGATAACTTGGGTTCATCTCCTCCTCCTCCATCTATTAGAGAGGTAGGACCCCGACACTTAATTGGCCTACAGGCAAATTAGAGATAGCAGGACTAAATGGCTTAGATGGAATTCTGTAATCATCCATTTATCTAACAAATATTTAGGAAACAATTCCAACTACCAAGTACTATACGTGCCTACAGCTACTGGAGTTCCAATCCTGGATCTTGCTCTCAAGGAGTCTATAGTGGTTAATCCAGGAAAGCCACACACTATGTGGGACATAGTAAACACACCATGCAATTTATATTACCATCACAGTTACTGTAATGAAAGCATGCCGAGTCACATTGTCACACTGTCTTCTTAAGATGATACTCCATGCCGTCACCTAGAAGAGCAACAGAAGGACAATGCTATGGGAAATTATGCTCCAGAAAAACAGAGTGTAGAACTCTGACTATTCACTCAGTACAGATACTGCTGCAAAATTATCAAGCCTATATTGTGGCAACCAAACATGTTGGTGCGCCCTGGGGGTTTTCTTTGGGTATCGAGCATCAGTTCTGTGTCAAGTATCCTTACACTGGAGAAGTCTGAAAACATAGTGTTTTCACCCCTTCCCATTATTAAAAGCATTTTTGTTGTCCCTAATGTTCAAAGAACACTTTTAAAAAAATGATCTTGCACCTGGGTATAAATGCTCCCAATGTTTGGATCATGAAAAATCTATTTAATATTAGTAATCAAAAGTGCCAATGCCAACATGGAAGAAGCTGGAATTTTAGTACCATTAACCCTCCCAACATACAACTGAGTTCATTTGTTTACTGAAGTCATATAAAGTGAGAATGACATTGTCTGGCAGGATCCCATGGAACTGGGTTGCAAATTATTGTGACATACATAAGGAGTCTAAGGTAAATAGGTGCCAAAGAACGGAAGGGAGATGGTTGATGCAGCAGGGCCGGACAGCTATACACCTGCTGGAGTTCTACCTGGCATGAGCCAATGACATTTGTTTCCACTTTCTTAGGCAATAAATTTGCTTGGTGAGTAATGGTGCACACCTACCAATTTAGAAAATTAGAGAGTTTCCGTTCCTGGGACTTGGCTCCAAAGGGTGTGTGGAGAGCTGGAGGCTCTTTGAATAATCCAAAGTCTCCACCGAGTAATTCCTTTAAATTTGTCTCACTGGAATTGGGAACATTTTTCAGAGTACAGAACATTTAAATATAGACGCACTATTATACAAGCCTTTGATGACTTTATGAAGGAAGGGATCTTCAGAGAACATCGTGAAATACTGTAAACCTCCTCCAGAAAATAACCTGCAGAGGTCATTGTACTGTTCTGTGGAACATGATTTATCTCCTTGTCTTTGAGAATAATGGCTGTTAAGCAAAGTCTCAGATTTGATAAATCTAATAAATGTATCACAAAATGTTTTTAGATGTACTGATGAAAACAAGTACTGGCAAAACCAAGCCAGTATAGACTGAATTTCAAATATAAACCCAGTTCTCTGTTGATTTTTCCCCTTAAATTATGAAGAATTTTGTCTGTTTTCCCTAGACCTTGCTCTGTTGCTTACGGGAATTTCCTAGGGATAAAATTCTTAAAAGAATATCCAATCATTTTAAGCATCTTTGAACAGTTGCAACAAGAAAAAAGATGCAGGAAAACCATATTTTTGCTTCTCATGGACATCAAAATAGAACCCTGTGTCCACATCTCTAGAGCTCTAGTTCCCACTTCTTTAACTGGCATCTGGAAGCACTAAGAAAGAAGAACAAAAGTTTCTGCTAACCTCACCTGCCTAGAGAGCATTTGCTTTTTGTTGTTGTTTTTGTTTTATTTTGTTTTGTTTTGTTTGCTCATACTTTCCCCCAATATGGAGGCACAGAAGACACAGGAAAGAGATAATTTTCTAAGTCAGGGTAGAGGAAGCAGCAGATTTATCTAATAGCACAGACTTCAGTGTATCGGTAGGATTAGAATGAATGAAGTTACCCTAAATATTTAAACATCCTGTTGACCTAAAATATTAAGTTTATTTCTAGTTTACACTATACATTTATTCAATTTGGCTTAGTAGGGACTGTGCTCAGCTAATGTCCAGAGAATATACATTGAAATTTAAGACATATTTCCAACCTCCCCATGATAGGAAAAAGAAAGAACATGGAAATGTCAACATTAGCTTTTAGTGCTTTATGGGGAAACATTCCATTTCCACTTTCATTGCATTGGCCAAATAAGTCATACATTTAAGTCTAATTTCAAGGGGACAGAGAAATGCAATTCTCCCATGTCCCAGAATTACTATACTCAGAAAAATAATCTACAGTACAATTCCTAAGAGTCTTGTACACCTCAGACCAGTGGATCTCAACTGAGGAGAAGTTTGCTACCTTCTCTCCCTGACAAAAAAATTTGGTAATGCCTGGAAACATTTTTGGTTGTAACATTTCAGGGAAGGTGATATGACATCTAGTAGCTAGAGGCCAGAAAAGCTGTTTAGCATATTACAATGCATAGGACAAGCCCTACTAAACAAAGAATTATCTAGTCTGAAATGTCAGTACTGCTGTGGGAGAGAAACTCTTCTTGAGATACTGAGTTTCTTAAAGCTGGTAAACAAAAGAAAGTCCATGGACAAACAGAAATCACGACATACTATAAAGTTATGGTAACTGAAACTGTGTGAGGTTGGTGAAGGGACAGAAAAATAAGTCAATGAGCAAAAATGAGAACTCCCCAGCTTTACTATGCACAAATAAATGTAATAAGAGATGGAGGTAACTGTAAGTGCTTAAGAAACAAGTGATGTTGGGCACACCCTGGTGGCTTAGTGGGTAATCTGTCATCTGTCACCTCCCACCACCACAGTTCACATACATCCCAAGGTCAAAGACTTTCCTGTCAGGGTCATGGGGAACAACCAAGATGAACAACTAAATAGAATACATAAAGATACTTCTTCCTCCTCTATTTGACTGCCTACTTGAGGTTTGCTCACCTTTATTCCTGCCTCAACTTTTCTTAAAAAAAAAAAAAAAAAAAAATCAAGTGATGTCATGTCAAAGGACAGAGGAGCCAACTTAAAAGAAATCCCAGTGAAACAATTTAAGTAAAAAATAATAACAGCATTGGATTATAACCCAAAGTTTTATATATATATATATATATATATATATACACACACACACACACACACACACACACACACACACACAGAAATCCATACTGATACAAATAAATAGGTGAGAAGAGAAAAACTGTCTTGGTAGAAGAATTACAAATACTTTGTGTAGCTATATTCCCCTAGGAAGCAGCACTTAGCCCCCTTCCAGCCTCACCATGAATGTGGACTGGACTTACTCATTTGCTTCAAAAGAACAGAACATGGAATTACAATTGTATAATATTTGAAAAACCTGGCAATATTATCTTGGTTAAGTGGCAAGCTTAATATCATTGTCTGTAACTCCTGTGGGTACATGCAGCCCCTGCTGCGATGTGAGAAGGGGGCACTTTGCCTCTGCTGTCTTCCTGTAAAAAAACGTACAAAATTAGGCTAATCAGGAGGAAAACATGAGACTCAGCCAAACTGTGAGCCACTAAAAAATACCTAATCATTCCTTAGAACTGTCAGAGTCATAAAAAACCAAGAAAACAAAATGGTTACAGGTCATAGTAGATTAAGGGGATGTGGTCTTCTGGCTTGGGTCCTGGAACAGGACAAGCATATTAAAGATGAAACTACTAAACTGAGATTACCACCTGGAATTTAATGAGTTGTAAAGTACCGATTTTGGTTTCCTAGTTTTGACACATGGACCATGGTTCTGTAAAAAGTTATCAACAGGGTAAACTAGATTAGGGGGGCGTGAGAATGCTCTGTACTACTTCTACAACATTTTGCAAATTGCAACGTATATGAAATACAAAACTGATTTTGAAGTAAGGAAGAGATGAGAAAGACAAATAATCCCTTCCTCAAAAAAGCCCCAAAACCAAAAAATTCAAATAGGTAAAAGGTATGAACAGAAAATTCACAAAATAGGAAATATGTGACCAGTCAATATATCAAAAGATAGTTAATATTTTAAAAAATCAAGGAAATGCCAATTAAAAATGAGATCACTTTTTTAAGTTTGTAGTCAGGTCAGAAAAGTATTTTGACAAATTACTCCAGAGAATTAGTACAATTATTATATAAATCAATTGGGTAATACACATTAACATTTAAAGCATATAACAGTCTAGCAATCCTATTACTTATTAACTACCTAGAGAACACTTTATATGTGTATAATGAGTCTTATGGGTGAATATTAATTGGGCATTGTTTAATACAGCGAAACACTGAAATTAATGTAAATGTCAATCAGCAGAGAGATGATTAAAATTGTATTTCTATTTTAGAATGCTGTTTTCATTTAAAGGAATGAGATAAGATTTATATATAAAAATGTTTCATATATATTCTATAATATATTTATATATATATATATATATACAGACAGTGCATGTATAATGCATATAGTGGAATTGACAGGTCCACAAAGAATATTGTTGAAGAAAGAGTTAATTTATAAAACTACCACACTGTCAGTGAAGGAACACATAAAAACACATGCAAAATAATTATTTCTGTTCACAACCACATGTGTATATGGTATGTAACATCAAAGAGAAGGGTCTGTAAGGAACCATGTTATAGTGAAAATTGTAGTTACCTTATTTAGCAAACAAGGTAGAAAATGAGGATATTTGGAGAGAAGACAGTACTCAGAAAATAAGTTTTAATATTTCTATTCCTTGTATGATTGAAAATCAATTTAAAATAATCATCTTGAGTACTTGTAAAGAGGACTCATTTCATACTAATTCAACTCATACAAAAGAGTACTAATTTCATATATCCCACAATCAGACTTAGAATTTAAAGGATCTAAGTTCTGATTCAAATGAGACATAAGACAAAAACCAAAGTAAATGGGAGATAACAAGTCTGTCTTCTGTATCTCCATACCCTTCTGCACCCCCAGATTCAACCAACCAAAGGTCAAAAATACATGCTTTGCAGTTAGAACTTATATTGGTTGCATCTGGGTGAACATGCACAGATTTTTTTTTCTCATCATTATTCTCTAAACAATAACTTTACATTACTTAACTACTATTTACATAGATTTTACATTGTATTAGGTTTTAATAAGATTTAAAATCTACAAGAGGATCTATACAGGTTACATGCAAATACTATGCCATTTTATTTATCTTTCTACACAGAAAGAAACATCTTGGAATAAGGAAGAACTAAAACCCTTAAATGGAGGACAATACAAGAAGAAAGCATGACATTATTCAGAGAAGATGCACATTTAAGAGGCAGGTCTATGATTCAAAGACATCAAGTCTGCAAATTTCTTTAATTATGAAATTCATGGTTTCTCTATATTTTACTAAAGTTATACTCACACATTTTGTATGCAGCAAATTAATTGAATAACACTATTCAACTTTTTACTTGTTCTTAAATCCATGAACTTGAAGGTGTCCACCCCATACTTTCTTTGGGCTTAACCATATGTTTTTTTGGTCAATGGTATTTGAAAGTGGAAGTTAAAAATCTATTTCACATTGGATTTTGGAAGCTCTGTCAGGGCCACCAATGAATAAGTGAGGGCTAACCTCTAGCATGTTTAGAATCAGGTGGCCAAGGCACTGCCATTGCTCCCAGGGACACATTGCAATATTGCAACACAACCACGAGACCTGTAAGTGGGGTCGTCTGACACCAGGCAGTCTGAGACCACCTTCCAATTAACCACAGACACATGAGCAAACCCAGATGATATCAGGAGTCTGGCCTGCACCAGACAAGGTCCCACCTAGCAGTACAGTTATAAGCACTCAAATGGCTAAGCCAGTAAATTTCAGAGGGTCTGTGCAGTAAAAGCGCAATGAGACTCTCTAGAGTATAAATGATCAGACCAAATATTTCATGTATTTTTCTTCATATTTTCTCTGGAAATTCTGAAACTTTCTAAAATCAGAATTTTAAACACCATTTTATTTTTATGAATGGAGTGAAATAAAACTACATAAAATTTAAACCTTGATCATTTTATATCTGCAGGGTTTTTGTTTTTTTTAATATTGTCTTCTTAACACTCAGACCCAAACCCTATCTGAACATTCTCTAGTTCCATACCAGTGTGGTGTGAGACCTCCATGTTTCTAGGGTAGGCCTGACTGTCAACTGACATAGCAAATTTATTTAAATATTAGCATCTTCATTACTTTAGGCATTTTTGTTCTCAAGACCATGCTTTTCGAGAATGCTGAGAAATATGCCGAATCCCCATATGCTCCTAAGGAGAAACTGAGTATGTAATTCCTTCTTGAGTGATGATTTTAGGAGTTCATTAGCAGGCTCAATAGTTGCAAACATGTTCATCAAGTGCTGGTTTGAACAGAGTATTGGTGAGAACTGTTTAAATACTCACATGTAACAAAT
Source organism: Solenodon paradoxus (assembly GCA_004363575.1). NCBI lineage: Eukaryota > Metazoa > Chordata > Mammalia > Eulipotyphla > Solenodontidae > Solenodon > Solenodon paradoxus. The sequence continues at coordinate 672,116 of RJWH01000220.1, read as the reverse complement.
AGAGCTATCACATGAATTTGCAGGTGATACAGAAAAACATGAATTGTTTCCTCTGTGCATTTGGTACAACTTCATCTGTAAATAATAGGATGCTATCTAACATCCCACAAGTCCCCTAGGAAAGAGGCCATCAGTATGCGACAGTCATCAGAAACATCTATAAGGAATAAGCCCAGCTACTGTTTGCTAGAAAGTCTCGCCTACTGTCTTCTAATTCATAGAGTAGGAAACACAAACTCCTGCCCTATGTCATCCTACTGAAAGCCCAGCAACTTCACAACCATGGTGCTGGGACACCAAGAATTTACCTCCCCTCTTTGGGTTCTTTTTCCCAATCTGCCCGGGTTACTTTGGAGATGTTTGGCTGAATGCCATATAGCTTTAATAATGCATACCCTAGGCGGCAATCAAAGTTATTTTAAGAAGATTTGCTATGTAGAAAAACATCCAGAAGGATAAGTTTGAAGCATTTGAAATCTCTCACTTAAGTTTTAAGTTGTAAGCCACCTCATAAAAACAATCTCAGAAGTTAAAGAGAAATACCTTGGCCCAAAGCAGTCTTAGGAAACAGAACATTTGGTAAATGCTGAGGAATCACCATCATGAACCACAACAAACTCCCTTAAACATCTGCACCTATTTAAAGACATTATTTTTTTTGTACTGGCATGAGAGTAATTCACTCTAAATTTATTCCTATTGCTTAAAATTAAACGCAGTGGCATCCATTTTGTTTATTTGTTAACAGCGTGATTGTCATTAAAAGAATACATTTAATTCTTTTACATTTACATTCCTACGAGCAAAGCAAACTCAATCCAGAAGATGCTTATTATGCACACATGTAAGCATACATGCTCTCACCGGGAAATGAAACCTGAGTCTTCTAATAGCCATTGAAAACTACGAATTTGATTATGATACCACCTTACATAAAATATTGGCTTGAGGGGTGATAGTGGTTTAACATAAATCCTTTTGTGGAAGGCAATGGTTCTGAATACTGGCAATTTAAACTCTGTAGACCTTCAAGAGGAGTGAAGCAATGTTTGTTACTAGAAAAATTACAGAGGTGCTTAAGTTGTTCTACTTATTTTGCTATACATTGTTAAAAGACCTTTAAAATAAGTATTACCTCGGCCATAGGGTTGGGTTGGGGATGTGCAGGTCACTGCACCAGTAAGCAAGAGAGCTTTCTGCAGGGAAGGGAAATTTTCTATATTTAAACTTGGGGTGATTACCTGTGTGCACATTTGTCGAAACTCATCAAACTATACACTTACAATCTTTACATAAGGTTTTAAAAAGAGGGAAAAAAAGGAGGGGTCAAATCAAAGGCTGTGTTAAAAATATGGGTAGTAAAGCATATGGATTTCATTGTGTGAGATAGAAATACATAGGAGATTTTCTCGGAAGTGACATGATTTCACTCACTTTAAAAATTTTTAATATTTATTTAGGTAACTTTGATTTACAAAATAATATAAACCCTTATGTGTAGCTTCACTTATTGTCAAATATATGAAAACACAGCACATCTGTCACCAAATTACCAAAAGTCCTCCACCACTCCCCATTGGACCCCACCATCACTTGCTCCTGCTCCCTACCCACTTGCCCTCTGGTAACCCCAGTTTTGTTGTCAGTGTTCAAGGGTTGGTTTTCATTTTGTCTGTTCCTTTGCTTTGTTTCTTTATATTCCACATATGAGTGAGATCTTCCATTATGTGTCTTTTTACCTTCTGACTTATTTCACTTGGCACTATCTCCTCGAGTCCCATTTCTGTTGTGTAAAACATCAGGATTTTATCTTCTTAGGGGCTGTTTAGTATTCCATTGTGGATATATACCACATCTTTATCCATTTATCTGGCAATTTTTGTCTATTATAAATGATGCTACAATAAACATGGGGGTGCATCTGACTCTGCGGTTAGCGTATTTGTTTTTTTGATAAGTATCCAAAAGTGGGGTGACAAAATGATAAGGAAATTCCATTCTTGATTTTTTGAGGCATTTTCAAACTCCTTTTAATAAAGTTTGCACCAAATGACTTTCTCACCAATGGAGTAAAAGTTTTCCCTTTTTACCAAACCCTCGCCAATATTTGTTTGTAGTCTTTTGGATAAGAGCCCATCTCACGGGTGTGAGGTAATATCTCATAGTTGTTTTGATTTGCATTTCTTTAATAACAAGCAAGGAAAACACTTTTCAAGTGATTTTGGGCCATCTTTATGTCTTTGTTGAAGAAATATCTAAGTCCTTCAGCCCAATTTTCTATTGGTTTGTTTTTCTGTTGTTGAGTTATTTTTATATTGTGAATATTAAGTAAGCCCTTGTCAGATGAATGATATGTAAATATCTTTTCCCATTAAGTAGGAGGTCTTTTTGTTTTGGTGATAGTTTCTTCCACTGTGCATAAGCATTTTAGTTTGATATGGTCTCATTCTTTTGTTTTTGTTTTCTTTTGTTCCTCTTGCCACAGGAGGTAAGTCCCAAAGAATTTCTAAAGCCAGTGCCATGGAATGCATTGTCTATGTTTGCTTTTAAGTATTTTATGGTTTCTGGTCTTACATCCAAGTCTCTAACTCATTTTGATTTAATACTGGTGTATGGTGTTAGACAATGGTCTAGATTCATTCTTTTGCATGTTGCTGCTCACACCATTTCTTGAAAAGACTTTCTTTTCTCCATTATGTGCTCTTGGCTCCTTTGCCATAAATTAACTGACCATTTATTTGTGAGTCTTTTACTGATAATTCGGTTCTATTCCACTCATCTGTCTCTGTTTTTAATCCAGTACCATACAGTTTTGATCACTATCACTTTGTAGTATAACTCAAAATCTGGGAATGTGCTATTTCTACATTTTTTTTTTCTTTTTTCTCATGATTGCTCTGGTTATTCAGGGTCTTTTGCGATTCCATACATATTTTAAAAAATTTTTGTTTCATCTCTTTGAAAAATGCCAATGGAATATTGATGGGAATTGCATTAAAACTGTACATTGTTTTAAGTAAGTGGTGATTTTAACAACATTAATTCTTTCCAACCATGAGCATGGGATATCTTTCTGTTTCTTTGCATCGATCTCTAATTCTTTAAAGAAAGTCTTATGACAGTCTTCACTGTACTGGTCTTTCACCTCCTTTGTTAGGTATACACAAGGCATTTAATTCTTTTTGCTTCTATTGTAAATGGAATATTTTCCTGAATTCATTCTTTTGTATCTGTTTGTTTGCATATAAAAATGCAACAGATTTCTTAACGTTAATTTGCAGCCTACCATGTTACTTTAGTCATTGATTAATTAGGGTTTTTGATGGAGTCCTTAGTGTTTTCTACATATGTTATTATGTCATTTGCAAGTAGTCTCTTCTTTTTTTTTAAAGGAAAGGTACAGGCAGGAATGAAGACAAATAGGCAGGGTGGCAAGAAGAGAGAAGAGAAAGGATCGCTTTACATATTTTATTCAAGTGTCCATTGATTGTTTGCTTGGGTCTTAAATCAGGGGCCTTGGAATTTATGTGGTCTGCTTCCTGATTTAAATCCCTGGGCCAGCAGAGTGCACTGCATTTCTTTATTTTTTTTCTTCCTGACTAATTGTTCTGGTTAAGACCATCTTATGATGTTAAATACCAGTGATGAGAATGCACAGACTATCTTGTTCCTAAACCTAGAGGAAAAACTTTCAGTTTTTTAACATTGAGTTTATCATATATGATCTTTATTATATTGAGTTATGTTCTTTCTAGCTCAAGTTTATGTAGTTTTTATCAAAAATGGGTGCTGAATCTTGTCAAATGCTTCATTTGCATCTATTGATATGACCATAAAAATTTTTTCCTTGCTTTTCCTGATGTGATGTATTACATTAATAGATTTGCATTTGAACTAACCCAGCATCCCCTGAATAAATCCTATTTGATCATGATGGGTGATCATTTTGATGTACTATTGGATATTGTTTGTTGGATTTTTTGAGAATTATTGTATCTATGGTCATAGATTTGTAATTTTCTTATATAGTAAAATCTATTTTTGCTTTTGGTAGCAGTGTGATGCTGACCTCAAAGAAAGTATTTCCAAGTGTTTCCTGATCTTAAATTTTTTGTAATTGTTTGAGAAGAATAGGTATTAATTCTTCAAAACTTTTGTAAAAACCCATTGGTAAAGACTTCTGGTCCTGGGCTTTTATTTTGGGGGAGATTTTGATTACTTCTTCAATTTAGTTTTGATAGGTCTGTTCAGGTTTTTCATTTCTTCCTGTCAGTATCTGTAGACTGTATGTTTATAAAAATTGGTCCATGTTCTCTAGTTTTTCCAATTTATCAGATATAGATGTTTATAGTAGTCTCTTATAATTCTTTGTATTTCTGAGGTAACTCTCAAAATTATTCCATTTTAATTTCTAGAGCTATCTTTTTCAAATTAGTAAACCCAGTCAAAAGTTTGCAAATTGTTTTTGTTTTTAGAGAAAAAGCTCTTAGTTTTACAGATCTTCTGAATTGTTTAATTGATTTCCATTTTGTTTATTTCTGCTCAAAATTTTATTATTTTCTTCCTTCTACTGACTTTTGGCTATAATTATTTTTCTAGTTGCTTTAGATGTAAGCTTAGATTATTTACTTGCAGTTTTTCTTGTTTCTTGAGATAGGCCTAGATTGCTATATAAATTTCCCTCTTAGTACTACTTTTGCTGCATCTCAAGTCTGTTAGCTTGTGTCTTTGTACTCATTTGTCCCCAAGCATCTTTTTAATTTATCTTTTGATTTCTGCCACTTTCACTCAAGAGTCATTCAAAAGTATGTTGGCTAGTCTCCACATATTTTGGAAATTTCCAGCTTTTTGGTGGTCTATTTTTAAAGCCAATATGATCAGAGATGATACTTGGTATGTTTTTAATCTTTGTAAACATGTTGAGACATGCTTTGTTTCCCAACATATGGAATATCTTGTAGAATGTCCCATGAGCACTTGAGAAAAATGTGAAATCTGAGGTTGTTGGATGAAGTGTTCAGTAATGTCTATCAAACCCATATGTTCTAATTTGGCATTTAAGGCTGATTTTTCCCTGTTAATTTCTGTCTCATCAATCTATCCATTCCTGTAAGTGGAATTGTTGAAATCTCCTACAATTATTGCACTGCTGTCAGTGTGTCCATTTAGTTCTTTTAATACTTGCTTTATGTATTTTGATGCTCCTTCTTTTGGGACATATATGTAAATGAGCATTATGTTTTCTTGAAATCGACCCCTTAATCATTATATAATTTTCTTCCTATCGTTTGCTACCTTCTTTATTTGGAAGCTTGTTTTATCTGATATAAGTAAGTCTGTCATTACTTTTTTAGGCTACCATTTGACTACAGGATTATCTTCTGACTATTGAGTGTATGTTTATCTTTTGAGTGCTGTATGTAGCAGAAATTTGGGTTATATATTTTAGTCCAATTGACCACCCTATCACTTTTGATTGGTAAATTCAACCTATTAACTTTTAGAGTGGTTGTTGATATATGACAGATTATCGCCATTTTGTTTATTGCTTTTTTTTTAGTGTTGTAGTCGATAATAACTTTGTTTTTCTCTTTCTCTTCTTAGGTACTTTGAAAGAATATACCTTGTGTTTGGTTTTACTATTTCTTTTTTCCTGTGAGTTTATTGTTTTGAGGTTATTTTGGAATTTACATACAAGTTTCTATGCTTATACCCTGTTTTAACTTGAAAATAAGTTAGTTTTGAGTTCATTCTAATGGTTCACATATTTACTCTACTCCTCTCCACACACACAAAATTTATATATTTATTATCATGCTGCTACTAATTGGGGTTTCTTTGCATTTTGTATAACTTCCTTTACTATTTATAAAGACTGATTTGTGATAATGAATTCCTTTAGCTTTTGTTTATCTATAAAACTCTATCATTCATTCAATTCTAAATGATAATCTAGCAGATAGAGTATACTTAGTTGAAGTCCTTTTCTTTGAATATATAATGCCATTTCCTTTCGGCCTGCAAGGTTTTAGGTGAGAAATCTGCTGACAGTGTGTCTTGGTATATATCTGAGTTTCTTTTGTTCTTTCTTTCTTTTTAAGCTTCCTGTGTCTAGAGGTCTATTTCCTTCCTTAGGTTATGGAATTTTTCAACTATTATTTCTTCAAAAAGATTTCTGCTTCTATATATCTTTCTTCTCCTTCTAGGACCCCTGTCATGCAAATGTTGTTCCTCTTGATGTTATACAATAGGCCCCATATATTGTCTTCATTTCTTTTCATTCTTTTTGCTCTTTGTTGGTCTACTATTGTACATTCCACTGCCCTATCTTCTAGCTCTCTGATTCAATTGGAGGCATATTCTAGTCTACTGCTGAACTCCTTAATTATTTATTTAGCTCAACTATTGTGTTCTTTAGCTTCATGAATTCTGTTTGCAACTGTCTCATTTTTTTCTATTTTTGTTGTGGCTCTCTTTGTTACTTCTTTGTTGTCTTGTTTTCTGTATCATTAAAACTGTTGCTTTAAAGTCTTTGTCAGGTAGTTAACTTAATTCTGTTTTATTCAGATTTTCCTTAGGGTTTTGTTTTAGTCCATCATTTCATGTATATTGATCTGCCTCTTCTGTCTGTTTGACAGTCTGTATTTATTTCTATGGGTTAGACTTCCGTGGTTCAAAGAAACAATATAGGCCTGGTTGTTGATCTGGAATGCTGGGATTCCTTCAGTTGTGTAACAAGCAGAGTTAGGAATGTTGACTATCTAAAGCCTACCTTGTGTTGAGGCCTCAGAGTTCAGCCTCAAGGGTTGGAGTTGGGGTAGTAAATGCAGAGGTTTCCCCCAGAGTCACAGGCATGAACAACAAGGCATAAGGGAAATATTCACAAGTTGTGGGCTCAGTCTATAAGTCACAGTTTGTTAATGGTTACAGAAGAGAGAGAACCAAAAACTCATTAGGGAAGCACATTGCCCTTGAAATTCCTCAGTTATTCAGAGGAGTAGAGTCTAGTAGCAGTAAACAAGCCCCTAATGTCTGAGAGTGGAAATTCTAGGGAGAACCAAGCAGACAGTAGTCCCAAGCTGGCAAGAACTCCATGGAAAGGCATCTGTTAGCTCCAATAATTCAGCATAAGTGTGTTAATGGTGGAGGGGCCAGACATTTCCCCCTTGGCTTTCCTGCAATGGCTGCCTCCAGTGCCTGCACCACATGGAAGCAGCATCTTGGTTTACAAGCAAGTTTTCTTCTTTCAATTCTATGCGGAGGTTTTTGGTTCAAAGACTGAAAGCCAGTTCCTAGGAATGGAGGTATCCACTGAGGAAATTCTGTTCAACTCTCGGACAGTGTCTGCTCTCATATCTAACACCAAAGATTCTGAGATACATGGTGTGACAGATTGGCTTCTCCTACTCTTTATGAAGGTGCATTTCCTTTCTCTTTGTGAAGGTAATAGTTCCATTAATTCTCAAAGTTTGTCATTGCTAATAGGTGTATTTTATGTGCACCTATGGGGAGGAGGTGAGATTGAGATATTATCAGTCCTCAACTTGGTACCAGATCTCACTTATATTTTAAGAGGTAGACTCTGTGATATGTCTGATATACTGTAGTAGGGCTAAATTTGAAGCAGAGACCATCCAGGGATTTACTGTAGTAGTGAAGGAATAACCCCACACAGGCTTGGGGAAGGTGGTCACAGTGGCGGCAGTGAGACATGGTGATACTTCTGCCCTGATCCTTGCACTGTGCTGCCCAAATACTCTCCTCACCATGGAAGTCATGTGAAAGACTCACACCCCAGCTTCTGGGAAGGTTTTATTGTTAGCACGCAATTGTCAGCCATCTTTGGGAAATATATTTTGTTGAGAACCACCTGCACTTTTTCTGGGACAGCCCAAACGCAATGATAGATTGATACAGGTATCTAAAATTCTTGCTTTCTAGACCCAGTGCAGGACAATCCTGTAGCACTATCCCAAATTTTCAGCTCCCTGTAGGTTTGAATGAGTTCTCATGACTGCACTGCAACTTCCTTCTCTCTGCTAATCCTGCTTCTATTTATTTCCCCACATAGTTGTTGTCCCTAAGCACTCCCCAACAAATGCTACTCTCTGTTTCAGATTCTGCTTCCTGGGGAACCCATTCTGTGATAATTTCCAATAACATCTGATTTTTTTTAAGTGTGTCTAAAATGTGGAGGTTTATTTCAGAAATCTCATCTAGTTATATACGGAGGGTTTGTAATGTTTTTCTGGGCTCCGCGAGGAGAAAAGCTCAATCAGACAAAAAATGTCGAATAGCCAGGGCTTTATTGGGGTTTGCACACCCGGGCGAAACTCCCAAGTCCGCAGAGGGCCGGGAGGGAAGTCGCGGGCTTGGAAGTCGCGCCCAGAACAAAGGGGTACCGGCTCTTTAAGCAGAGGAATTTCGCGGGCTTCCCATATCGCGATTGGGGATTGGCCCTGTGAATCCAGGTGTGGGGGTTGCATCCCTTATTCTGACGTCATCCACCTTTTTCCCCCGGCTTGGCCTTTCCCGGTCATGGCCGCTGCTGCTTTTGTCCCTGGGCCAGCCTAACAGGGTTGTGATGACATGGATGTATGCCATGTGTGACATGGAGAGTCTCTTTCAGCACCTGTTCCCTTAACTGACCATTGAACATCATACCATCACTGAATTTCTCTGGTTCTCAGTTCCATCTTCTAAAAATAAGGAGGAATTTAATGAGGTAAGATATTCTAGAAGAAAATTTTATATCTCCATGACAAAAATTCCATAGAAATATTAAAATAACTATAAATTAACTTATCACTTGTTAATGGTACTCAAGAGCTTATCTTCCCTTGGGATCCACTCCCTGATTACTAGCTGTCTCTCAATACTCATTTATGTCTCTAAAGTGCACAGAAGATACATGAAAGAAGATTAGACTAAACCTAGCAAACTGCAAATTGTTTTCAACTCTGATAAAACCTAATTGGAGAAGATTATTGTGATTAATTATTAAACTCAAATTCCTGATTTTTTTTTCCTAGAGAGTATTTTGCCCCTGTCCAAGTGATTCTGTGTGGCTCCACTGCCTGACTTGATTTATCTTTCCAAGGTCTTGATCTTCTCCCATGCTATTAGTTCCAGACAAGCTATTTTAGTCTCAAGACCTTTACACAAGTTCTCTGTGCCTCTAATACCCTTGCTCTTAGCAAAGTTAATCCCACTCATCTTTCGGGTCTCAGATGAACAATTATATTTTTCAAGGAATTTTTCCCGTACCATTAGTAATGTCTGGTGATTTCTACCTTTTTGGAATGGTCCCACAGGCTTGCCCTATGTGGGATGAGATTTCTAAGAACCACACGTAAATCCATACATGAGTGAGAATAACATTGATTTCAATTCTTTTTAAAAAATAATTAAAAATCATTTTTAGTTACTATTAGCAACGTATTACTTGCAATATAATTCAACATAAATTAACATAAACCTGTTAGTCACTATACCAAATCAAACTTAGTACCTTTGTTTTAGAGAACTCCAAACAGCATTAGTAAGAACAGAAAATGAATCACATGTATCCTGACTTTCTATGTTTAACAATTCTTTGAAGCGTATTTCACCCTGGTTGCTGGAGGGAAGGAAGTAATGGTTACACATTTAGACAACTCTTGCTTTGCTACCAAAAAAAAAAAAAAGGCATATTTACATGCATTTCTATAAAATGTTCTACAGTAATTTAAGGTACCTGGGTGCAAGTTCCTTGACTCCCTCCTTGAGAACTGAAATCCCTGCTCTTTCTGTTTGAATCTGGGAAGGTTTGAGACTGCTTTGGCCATTAGAATAGTACAGAAATAACATGGTGATAGTCTTTAGTAAAAGGCAGTTTTTTCTTTTTCTTGGGATACTCTCTGGAAGCCTTGACTTGCCACATGAGAAGTTCAAAAACCCTAAGCCTGTTTCAAGCTCCTGTTTTCAAGGAGTGAGATCAATGAATGAAGCCATCCCGGGTTCACTAACCAGCTCATACACAAACCGAATAAGACCAAATAATCACCATTGAGACCACGTGGAACAGAAGAATCATTTAACTGAGCCCAGTCAAAATTATTGGCCCATATAACTGTGAAATACAAGGATATGGTTGTGGTTTTAAGTTACTAAGACAGTCTGTTACACCACAATTGAAAACCAGAGCAGTTGTTGGAATGCTTTTGTTTCTGTTTTTCCTTTTCTCACGGTGTTGATGTATTTTTGTTTTACAATGCCCATATACCACTGAAGAAAACAAATGTCTGTTTGTTACTCCTAAATTCCTTTTATATCTAGAGTTAAAGAGAAGTTTGATTGACAAGGCAACCATCCATAATTGTTGGTAAGTTACAAAACGTTGAAAAACGAACAACTCATTTCTAAAGAAAAGTAAATATATAGTTATAAAGTGTCTTATTTTAAAGGAACATTAACTTAGAATATAACTTTCCCAACTGGGCATTTTTTTTTCTTGATAATATTGAATTCAATTTAAAATCTTAGGGATGTGTAATGTTCATTATATACAACGATTATTTTCAGCAACACATGGATGTTAATACCTGACACACAGCATGGGGTAGAATGCTTGGCTGGTCCCTGGGACACACACACACCCTTCCCACTCCCATTCTCTACTGCCCGCACATTTTGGTACGATAATTAAGAGTTTCTCAAAGTGTTGTTTATAATCTATTTGCAACAAAATCACCTGTGCAGCTTGCCAAAAATGCACATTCACTAGCCCTTAAACCTAATGAATTAGAATTTCGTTGAGGAGGGCTCAGCAATTTACCTTTGAAACAAATTTCTAGATGATCTTATATTTGAATTACTATCTTTAGGGACATTTAGCTGTCTTTTGCTTCCAGCCCCTCCTCACTGCAGCATTTCAGTGTGATCCTTTTACTATTAATAGCTTTAAACTGTTGTGGTTTCTACTGTCTTCTCTCCCTTCATTTTCTGGGTTACTTTCTGTGTTCTGTCATTTTAGGTATCCTTTGTTTCCTTTTGTTTCACTGACTCATCAAATGGCTTTAAATATAATCTTTAAATTTACCAGTTTCTTTTTTCCTTATGTCTTTAAAATCTTGTTTCTGCGAGAGGCTTGGGCATTATTAATTGCAACCATTTAAAAAACTTAGAGAAAAACCTCCATTTCTATTTTACAGGTAACTAATTATAGAAATATAGCCATTACATTTAGAGGATCATATTATTCTTGGTTCCAGTTGTTTCAATTATCTGGAAAAAGAGCTGCCTGACACTCTTTTGCCCTTCCTCTGAGTATTTTGATATTGCATTATCCATCTTTCAGAAAGCATCTTGGTCTTTTTCACACAGTCTGGTAAATATTATAATATTTAAGTATCACAAGGGCACTGATGGATAACTGAACCCTGAACCAGCCAATCAAGACTCATAAGGAGTAGGTTTCAGGAAACCAAGATGATGTGTCCTCAACCACCTGAAAAAATACGCAGAAACTCAGGTTACATGTGGAATTCATTCAGTGTTTTCTCTGTCCATTCCTGATCCGTTTTCTCACCACACTCCCCAAGAAAATCAGGTGATCTGGCTAAGTTGAGGCGTATGCCCTGGTTCAATTTCTCAAGGCACGTGTATTGATCACTGCCATAGTTCAAAGCAGGGCTTGAGTAGTGAGGTGGGAGTGGGGGTCTTTCAAAGTAGTAGGGAAGGAAGGGAGGAGCGCATTTGGCCTCTGGGATTCTGGAATTCTCAGGTAATTCAGAGAATTCAATGATTTATGATGTGTACTGTACTAAGCTACAGTAAAATTGTGTGGTATAATTTGGGACATAACTATATTTCTTCAAACACAGTGATTTCATTTCAAACTTAACAGTTACCCTCTGTAGTCTATAAAATATTTATGTTGCCTTTCTAAACATATACATCATTTACTGTACGGTCTATAAAATATTTATGCAATTTTCTCTAAAGATGCTGTATATGGTGCATTAGTCTTGTATACTCCTTTCCCTTCCTAGAAACAGGCATGCAGTGAACTGGGACATTTATGCAATCAATGAAAACTGTTAGCAATGAAGGAGACACAATGGAACAGAGAAAAGAGATGGTATCCTTGTTTTTGATAGTCTTGTTCTCATCTGCCTGTATGCTAGAAGACTGCGTTGGTTATGAGAACAAGAGGCCCAGAGCAGCAGACAACTAACAGGTATTAGGACCTTTGGGTTGACTCTGAAAGACTAAAAGGGAAACTCAGTATACACTTACGGAGTTTCAAAGAAATAAAAGGAAGACAGTGTATACATATTCATATACAATCAGACATGCATGTTAGGCTGGCCCAGGGACAAAAGCAGCAGCGGTCATGCCCGGGAAAACGGCAGCCAAGCCCGGGAAAAAGGTGGATGACATCAGAATAAGGGATGCGACCCCCACACCTGGATTCACAGGGCCAATCCCCAATCGCCACATAGGAAGCCCGAGAAATTCCTCTGCTTAAAGAGCCTGCTCCCCTTTGTTCAAGTGCGACTTCCCAGCCCGCAACTTCCCTGGCCCATTTTGTGGACTTGGGAATTTCGCCCGGGTGTGCAAAACCCCAATAAAGCCCTGGCTATTCGACTTTTTGGTCTAATTGACTTTTTCTCCTCGCGGAGCCCAGAAAAACCTTTCAATGCACACATACATAGTAGACAGAAAACATGATTATGTGGCTTGATTTTCTACAGATTATACTCTCCAACTTGATCAAACAATTGCTGTACTCTCACTTCACTTGGTTTATGTTCAGAGACATTTTTCCTTAGAGAAAGCTGAAAATATCAGTGGGAGAACTGATGCAGTTGTTGGGAGAATTTGAGCTGATAAATGCTACAAACAACTGCAAATCTTTAATAAAACTTACACAGCACTCCAAATAAATGGAATTAATAATTGAATTGTCTGAAAGATCAAATTTCTCAAATAGTTATTAAACTTTTTTTCATCATTTGGAAAAACAGGTTGATGCAGAAGCTGGGTCTATGAATTGTCATACATCTGGTTAAAAAGTAAAAAGGAATGTACAAAGGAATGTTTGGTCTTCAGGATAATAATTGGTTTGAATTTATCCAATTAGAATGCAGACTTGGTTCACATTCCTTGGAACGCCAGTACCATTAGTTCTCTAGATTGTGGAGAAAATGGACTTCTTTGCAAAACTCAGGATGGAGGGTGGTGCTGCAGAGCTCATTAAAAACCATTTAATACTAAGCTAAATGTCAGCATACTTTGAAAGAGGCCTATTAGTTAATGTACACACGAAGTTATCAGCACTTATGATAAGCCAAAGAAACCAAACAGTGAAACCCATTAGATGGAACTTACGTGACAGTTGAGTTTTAAGAAATGTTTTAGATTAATTAGACTGGGATTGACAGAAAAATATAGCTCTTACAGGGAAGGATTTTAATTTAGAGCCCTTACCTGGAGCCAAAAATCCTGAGTTTTGACCAGCCCTAAATTATTAACTTTTCCACAATGAATTGGTGATCTCATAGGGGCAGAGGAAACATAATTACATTACAATCAGAAGTGAGCATTTTTTTGGTCTTTTCCTGAATATGGTGGACAGAGTAGACTAGATCTTTACTGATAAACAAATAGCGTTATTGTTTCCAAAGACTGTAATTCAAAACCTCCCTGCCTCTGCTGGCACTACAATATAAAAACAGTTTGGGTACATACTCATGATAATATGTCCAGATATAATAATAACATTTGGAACATATACAGTAATATTTCTCTCAAATGGAACTGCAGAAAATGTAAGGTTGCAATCTCTGGCAAGACTATTTTATGGTGATAATTGAGAGGCAAATCATATTATTGGGTAGTCTTTTGGTGAAAGATATGAATAAGGAAGATTAATGTCTATGCCCCCTCAAAAAAAAAAAAAAAATAGGCCAGAGTTTATTAACAGTCCATATCAGAATATCTATATGAAGACCTAACATTTTTATGAAAAGTTGGCACCTGAGCATATATGATGTACAATGTTATCATAATATATTTTAGAAACAAAATGATTATGATTACCAGATACCAGGAAAGGAAAAAAAGAATCAGTGATACATACACATATGACAACTTTTAATTAAGTTAGCTATCTGTGAGGACTCTATGGTTAACTAATTGAAAACCACACATTTAAGTAAGTGAATGATATGACCCCATATAAAATTTTTGAATAAAAGCCAAATCAATGCTAGATAATTTTCAAGCTGAGAATTTGGGTTTCAGTATTCTTAGCGTTCAGTTAAGTTATTCGTCCTGCTAATAATTAGAGAGCAGCACTAGTTTTCTCTAGTAAGGCTGCTTCTAGCACAGAATAACAAAAGCATGTCATCAGTACAGGAAGAAATCCTATTCATTTTGCTCCTCAGTAACAGGAAATTCTTTACCTGGCTCATCCAAAAGTAAAATACAACTATTAGGATAAGAATTAAAGGAAGAGAAACCAAACTAAAAGCATTAAATCTGTATCTCTTTTTCTTTGTTTTTAAAAGGCTTTCACTAAATTCTAGCATAATAATAACAGAATAATTTATGAATTCCTATTATTTGTCAAACATTGTGCTATATTATCCACAGGTATTCATTTGTTTAATCATTCACAACAATCCTTTGAGGCAGGATTGCTATCTCCAATGATATGGATACTAAAGTTTAAAATTATTAGCTTAGCCAATGTGATCTACTAATTAAGTAGGAGAGTCAAACTTTGAATGTAGGCACATGATATTGCATCTTGGTTTAATCTAAGTGCCCTTATGATGTATTTCTTACACACTCAGCATCAAAATTCTTTGCTTACCAAAAATGAAAATCTATTTGTTTAGAAAATTCTTATTAATATCGATGTTTTGGTAGGTTATAAAGGGAAACATTATATATATAAAAAAAAAAAATGGAGTAAATTAAAAATAGAGTATAAGACCAAATTAATGCTTTCCAGAGGGAAGAAGGAAGAAGTGTGAATAAATCAGGTAAAAGGGATCAATTAATTATATGATGAAGGAGAGACTGGGACTTATAGTGGTTAACTTAAAATATATACCCTGATTTATGACAATGCACACTTGAAACTTATAAATGCTTTACATAATATTATTTCAATGAAAACATTAAACAAAGTAAAGGGATATAAACTATAGCAAAATGGATATTGAAATATTTAGGAGAAAATGAGGGACCAAAAAGAAGCTTGTGTATAGTGAGGGTGAGTGGAGGTACTTGAGGGTAGAACAAACAAAAATAAAAAGTCAAGAAAGAAAGAGCTTTCATCAAGTCAAGATTACACACAAAGCAAATTATCTTCAGATGATAACTCAAAAAACAAAAACAACAAAAAAAAGAGGTGAGGTGGGGGAAAGAACGCAAGTTAAAAGAGTAGGATGGACTATGCCCTGGTTGTTTCAAGTCTTGACAAAGTCATGATACCTTTTCTTCCCAGCATAGAAGCCCATTGAAACATCTACAGAGACATCAATTTGATATGTAGGGATCAACACTTGGCCTCTTGGCATTTGATATTGGATAGCTGTCTGTTAGGAGAACAATTTGTATGTGGCTATTACAAACACCATGTTACAAAACAGATAAGACAATATCATTGGGCCAAGTATGCCCTGGTTCAAGCTAAAGATTGTTTTGTGGATTGTTGGAAACATTATTAGATTTATCATAAAGAGAGCTGTTTAAATTCTGGCCTTTCCAGTAATTGTATATTTGATTTTCTGAAAATTCATTTGATTTGTGAAAGAACAATTTTTTTTGCATTCTTTCTCTAATACACTTTAAAAAATATTAGTGATCAGTTTTTATTATCTGTGCATAGTTTTAGTATGAGCATGGCAAGTCAGTGAAATTATTGTTTGCCTCAATTTATTACGTGTTGAAAGGTAGGCCACATCTCTTTTTTTTTAATCTTATTCAAGAATGCTGCAACCACAGATACACTAACCATACAGGTGAAGCTCACAAGCATCCATCACCACATTACCTGCCTTTTGTATACTAAAAGTTTACAGGACATCAAAATGAAGAGAACAGAATGGCCATACAGCAAAGCCATGGTTCATAAATATTGTATCACTTAACAAAATCTAATACTTTAAATTATGGTTAGACACAATATATATGTATACATATATGTAGTTAAAATCAGCAAAACTCTAAAATTACACTATTCAAAGAAAAGTGAATTTTAGCTCTGCTGTAATAATTTGAAGGTCAGATGTCCTATTATTGGTATCTCTTATTAAGCCTCGTTTGATGGGGAGTCTGTGGAAAGGTAAGTTTGTAAACACAGGAATTAAATTGTTCTCTATTAGACATAGTTCATATAAGAAACAGAGTAAGTTCTGGATCTCCAAGAGGTCATAAATATCTTTACTCTTATGTTTTAGGGTCTTTTATTTCAGCTCTAGTGATCTTAATACTGTCTAATCTTTCACTAAACTGGCTCATTGTTTACATACAGTACAATATGATGAGTTCAAGTTTATCTGATCATTGGTCCAATATTCCCATTGACCAACTGCAGCCCTGATTCTCACATGAGGAAGCATGTCTATTCCAGATGGAGCACACATATATGAAACTTTTGTTACAGAGAGTAACACATGTGCTATTTAAATATCCATCATTTATATTTTAATATAAACTCTATATGTGGAAAAGTTAAAACACAACCAATATTTTATCATGCAAATTACGAAAACTAAAACTCCAAAAAAGTATTCTTGGGGAATGAGAAAAAAAATCTAAAATGTAAAGGAACACTTGATTGAAGTCTCCCTTTCGGTGTCTTTTTGTTGAAACCAAGAGACTGTGAGAGTCTGCCTGATTGATTCTAGCCAGCCAACAAAGTGACTGGTGTTAGGATGGGTTTTCATCTCTGGCCTAGACTATTATGGCTGAAAAGAAAGATCATGTGGAATACACTTGGCATATCCCTGCAGAAGGGCATATATGTAATACAGTCCAGGGAAGAGTATTGTGGAAGGTTAGTTCCTCCACCCTGGCTGCCATCTTTTACCTATGTAGCTGCAGTGATCTGCTTCATAAAGAGAGAACTCTTAGATTCCAGTGTGAAGAAAAGGATTATAAACTTAAGGAAACCACGAATTGAGAAGAGAGCATTTTGGGGAGTACATATTTCAAAAGCAAATGAATCCAAAATGGAGTGCAGGAGGTATGTCCTAAGGATATTAGATATGCTAATGAAGTTATAGGTGATCAGCTCTTGAGGAAGGACCTGAGGCAGTTTTGCAGTCAAAATCACGGATGCTATTGCTCTCTGCTTCCAGTAAACGTGTCTTTTGGGAAAGAATTCTTGACTGAAAGCTAACAAGTTTACAAGATATTTTTACCATTAGGAAGGAGTGGCTGGGTTCTGTTAGAAAGGAAGACTTTGTCCACCTATACGCTTAGCAGATTTTCTTCCAAATATAGTTTGAAATGGAGTCTAGATCTGCACACCTTTTTCTGGGATTCATATCTTCAAAGTTTTAAAAAATGTGTTTAGATAGGCTTTTTCTTCCTTTTCCTTTTTTCCTAAAAAAAAGTAACTTTGGAAACAAGCAGGGCAAAAAGAGTAAAAAAATGAAAAAACAAAAAAACAAAAAACAAAAAAAGGAGGTGTGTATGTGACTGGGGGTGGGCAGGGCAGAAGAGAAGGAAGAGGATGTGGAGGGCTTACAGAACAGGTTATAATTTTAGCTCCCCGGGCCTTTCCACTATTCCCAACCCATCTTAGACACAGGGTGAGAAAAGATGACCTTAGCAGTTTCCAGATTCTAGGCAGACAGAGAGGAAATTATTAATTTTAGTGAAGTAGGATGCTTCAGAAACCACAGAATTCCTATTGTGAGGAAGAGACTATTCTGTGAATTTTTTCATTTTTTTTCATTTAAAGGTAGACATCCTCTTACATGATATTTAAATGCTACACTAATATAGGTGACCCAGATAGGATTATGTGTAGCATTTTTTATGTTTCTCATTCCTTTCTCTTATTAAATAGAGAAATGGGCAGGTTTCACACCATAAGAGTTTGGAGGAGGCTGAATTTTTCTTAGCCCAGGCCTGCTGAGACAGCTCATGGTATGCCTATTTTGACTTCTCTCAGTGTCCTATCTTCCCAGCCCTTTGTCAGTTTATTTTGCCTTCAGGCTGAACGGGGCCTCTCCCTTCCTGTTAGTGCTTTGTCACAACTCAGCCAGCAAGTAATCCACTCTCCTCTCTCTGCACAAGTTTCTCTTCCTCCTCACTTTGAAATCCACATGCATAGTTGTCCAGGAGTGTGCCCTCTGCAATCATCTGTTCCTTATTCCATAGGCTTCAGGAAGAGGGTTTTTTTTTTCACTTTCTTTTAGGTTGAGAGAATCAGGTTTTTGGAGGCCTCTGTGAGGGAGGAGAACTGATTCCCAGGGATAACACAGGCCAGAAGTTATTGGCTTCATGAAAGCTGTTACTTTGTTTTAAGAAGCTGTATGAGTCTGTTATTGTTGGGTACCCCAGAGGCTAATCACTCAGAAGGAGTTTGATCCTGTCCTGTCTGAGAGAAAACACTGCAGAGCCTTTGTCCTAGCTGCCTGTCTACCAACTCAGCCATGAACCTCCTGCAGGGGCCTTCCCAGCATTCCTGGTCCACCCTCCCTGGGGTGGAGCAAAACCTTCACACCACAGCTCTCAGAGGAGGAAGGGTGAGAAGACTTGCAATTTTGAAGGAAATTTATCAGCTTGTCTCAAAACATAATGGGATTAGTTTACCTCAGTTTGTTTTCTTTCTATATTCAGGAAAGTCTTGTTGAATATGAGTTTTAAAACTTTTTCTTTCCTCTGTTATGAAATATAATATGCATTTATAAAAGTACATAAAGCATAGTGATACAGACTAATGAAATATTATAAAGTAAATAGTTCTGTACCTACCACTTTATTATTTAAAAGGCTACATTTTTAATGCAGAAAAAAGTCCTCTATAATTTGGTCCCTTTTGACTTATGGAAAATAATTAGGATTATGTAAGTGAAGGTACTGATTTGGTTTTAAATATCTCAGTAGTGCAATTGTTATTTTATGTTCATATATTTTGCTGAGCAATGAGCTCAATTATTTGCCTGTAGATCAACCACTGCATGGTTATTTGAGACAAAACTTTTATTCTAGATTACCTTACCTTATTAAACTGTATTTCAGGTCTTTCTTCTTTTGCAAGACTTACCCCAAGAAAATCAAATTGTTTTTCTCTGTAAGAGTAGGCAAAACTCAATTGTTCATACTTTTATAAAGTAAACAACTGCAAAATGTCCCAGTAAGTCTAGATATCACATTTAAAGTACCATTGGAGCATTCAGATTTTAAATTCCTAAAAATAACTCTTCAGAAGTTACAAAAGCAATATCTTTACATGTCTATAAATATTTATTGTGGCCTACTATGTGCTAGAATTATTCTAGGTACTTGAGCAATATACTGGTGTAGAAGCAGAAGATTCTTGCTCTGAGGAGCTTACATTATAGCTATCACGAATGATGCTAATTATAGATACAGATATAGATATACATATACATTTCTATATAGTAGGATGTTGGTGTGCTGTTATAAAAGGAAACTACAGAGCAGGGTCACAGAACTGGGTGCACAAGCTAGGATGGGTAGGCAGATTGCTGTGTTAAATAGAGTTGTCAGGATACATTTTCTTGAAATGGTTAAGATGTGATCAAAGGTTTCAAGAAGTTAGGGAGTTAATCATACAGATATCTGGGGAAGAACCTTCCAAGGGGGGCAGAGGTAACAGCTTGAGCAAAGCTCTCTAGTGGTAGTATGCCAAATGTATCTGATAAAGAATATGAAGGACAGGCAAAAGAGCTGAGGCAGAGCAACCGAAGTGGCGTCGGTGCAGGTAGGGAGAGAGATCTGGGATCACTTCATATAGGACCCTGTGTGACTTTGACTCTTCTGCAAAATTGTGAGCTTGGCAGGATTTTCAGCAAAGGAAGTCATGGGCTGTTTCACTTTTTCAAATGGGTGTGCTGTGATTAAAATATTGTCTCTCAATGCCAAACCCTTATACTTGGCCTCATGATGCTGCAAGTGGACGTCTGCAAACTATGCTGCCACTTTGCCATTTTCTCTTAGACTCTGCCAGCAGGTGGGAATACAGGGTTTCTGTCAAAGTGGAAGAGGAAGAAAGAAAGTGCCCCTTCCTATTTGCTTACAGTGGGTTTCCTGTCTGTTTCCTGTTCCCAGCAATGCTTTCTAACCCAGCAGTCCTAGTCCCTCACCTTAGCAGCAAGCAGTCTGCAGCTTCTGTACTCAGCAGGAGCCTCTCACACTCTCAGAAGCACCAGCACTGCCAGTCAGTGCCTGTCTTTAGAGACCTGAGCTCTACATGTTCATATTTTCAACCTCTTTCCTCTATTCCCCACCCGTGGTGCCTGCTTCTGGCCCTTTCTACTTCCATTGCACCTCTTCATTACTCAATTAACAATTTATTTCTAGTTAATAATGACTTATTATTAATCAATACTCTGTTAACATAGCTGGTATGATTTCACATTTTCTTACATTTGGGTAAGCAAAAAAAAAAAAAAATGGATTTGTCATCAACTAGGATGAGGAAAGCTGTAGGCTGAGCAGATTTGGGGGAAAAGAGACAAAATGCCACTTTGGACGCCTCACTTAGACATAAATACAGATGTCATACAGGCAGTTGGATATTAGCACAGAGCTAATTTTCATTCTTTTCTAGAAGAGCCCTGGATCATGATCACACTTCGTGCTATACTTGAAAAATTTATTGGATGATTTATGTTCTTGAAGTTAAATTAATTTCAAGGATTGAACTAATACATTTAAGAACACATGTTGAAAGTAGAGCTAGGGTGGAACCTCGCTTCTTTGCGGATTTTTGTAACACTGAGTAGAACACTTTGGCTCTCTAAATTTTAAATTCATCAGTGATAAAAATAGGGATACTAATATCACACTGGAATAACAAATGAAAAGTTTAATTAAAGGATATACGATAATCAACACATAGTAACCTTTGAGAGAAAAATGTCCGTGTCCTCGGTTTCCTAATCTGTAAAATGGGATTAACATTTATTTATAGGATATTTTTGAATATTACATCAGAAATAATAAATCACCTAACACATATCCCTCTACACAACTTAATAAATCTGAGTTTCCCTCTTGGCATTCTATTTCATTATACAGTCATAATAATATCACTCTCATCTGCAAATTTAACAGCATTTAAAAAATGTTCTTCAAAGTATTAATTCCAAAGGTTGTTAAGAGAGTTAATACAATAAAATAAAGTTGTAATTATATTAATATTTAAAAAAGAGCAAATAGTATTTTCAACTGTGTAGATTATGATGAACATAAAACTGCATTTTAATCCCTCACCCATCCTCTCTTAGGGAGAACAATCCTTTTTTGGCAATAGACTGATTACTTTGATAGTCTAAAACCCTATCTGCTATTCTTAGTAACAGGCAGTTTCTTAATCACTTTAAGTCATAAGCATGTCGCAATTCAGACATTAGAATGTCTGGTCCGAAACGGGTAGCAGCTGTCTGCATATCATGATGGGTCTGTAGCTGTAGGAACCAATGACTCTGCCCTTCTTCTACTCTGTAGACAAGATCCCCATCAGAATAGACAGACAAAGCTCTTTTTGGAGCATCTGAAGAATCCCAGAGAGTGGCGGTGTATAACCACTCTACTTTCCAAATCTAAATCAGAGGAAGATTTATAAAGTATTTAGAATTAAATCCAATTAAGCGTCTTACCAGGCTCTAGATACGTGGAACGCAGATATGATGATTCCGGCTACCAAGAACATTGAATTAGGTATCAGAGAAGATCTAAGTCACTTCCAGGTAGTGATGTTTTGGAGAGAATGTAGCATTCTGATGTACCTGAATCTTAGTTCTTCTTCTTGTTGCTGCTATTTTGAACAAGTTACTTAACCTTTCTGAATCTGTTTTTCATCTCTGAAATGGGGATACTAATAGAGTTGTAGAAAGGCTAAAAGAGTTGAAATGTGTGAAAAACTCAAATTAGTGGCTGACACATGGGAGTCACTTGATGCTAATCATTAATTTAGAAAATTTATAATTTGATTGGAAGAAAATAAGTAATCCACCAGGTAGTGCTAACCTGAATGTTACTCCTAAAATGTGAAACAAGAGTTGAAAAAACGATAGTAAGGGCCCCAGAAGTCAAGAGAGATAATACAGAAAAGAATGAATGGATCTGAGCCTTAGTTGATGGAGAGGACATTTGTGCTACTTCTGCTTTTATTATTTTGTTGTTATTTTTGGAAGGAAGACAAGGAGAGTCAGAGACTATGGCAGTATAAGAAGGGGAAACCGGGAGAAAGAGACAGCACATTTCTGTTGCATTTTTTCTGGAGGGCCATGCCCCTATTTTCTGACTGGAAAACTGGCTTTAGTCTATTGCTGGGTGGATGAGATGTTCTCATGACAACATCTTAACTATAGATCTTTTGCTCATTTTTCTAAGTTAATTTAAAAAAAATTTTTTTTTTTTTATATAAGGAAGGCAGGCATGATTCCCCTTACTTTAGTTGGAATTTATATCACTAGAATTATTATATAATGTGGCTTTTGAGGTAATTTCAATTTGGAACAAGTTCATAGTTTCTTTGAGCTATTAGTTTCCAAAACCATAACTGCAGTACCAATTGGCATGTAATTTTGGAGGCTGTCATAAAATGCAAAAGAAAGGATTAGATATTTATCAGTCAATACCCCCAAAGATTATTGTAATTATTTCTTTTTTTTTAAAAAAAAATGACTGAGAAACTTGGGTGAGACATTTTTTCAGTGCAAATGATCAATCAGATAAACAAAAATCATTCATTGAAGAGGAACATTACTTATCACTCATACTTTGAAAAATGAAGGGAAGCATTCCAGTTTTGTGGATTTACTTCTCCTGTAATTCACTGTTTTTAAAATGAACAGCTTGGCAACACAGGAATTTAGACTCACATTTCTATCTATAAATCACCAGTTTGTCCCTTATGTTGACAGTTTCTGTACAAAATCCGAGGTTTCAAAGTGTTCCAGCAACAAAATGCAAGAAACTGCAGATCACATAAATTTCAAGTGTTTTCTACCTACGTCAGCAACATCATTTTAGCAACATAATGACACGATACTCAAGTGCCAAGATGGAAAATAAAATAAAGTAAGGTAAACAGCAAACAGAATTCAAAATAAACAACATTTTTGGATAACTAAACTAACTATTGGGAGAAGTCATTCTGGCTTAATAAATTGTTTGTAGGTTACCTAAGTAAAGACAAGTTGAGTTGGAAATAGAAAGGAAAAAGTGCCAAGTTTAAAAATCAAGAATCAGACAAAAAAAGGACTTACTGTGCAAAATTGCTGTATCTTTCATCAACCATTAAGCAGTTACAATTATATGGGCCAAGTATTTTGTGAATCATGATGAAGAAAAACAAGATACATAAATTCAGTTCCTGCCTTCAAGAAGCTTATACCTTGGTAGTTGTTTTGGGATTAGACGCACTAAAATGTTTTTAAAGTCTAAGATTCAGATAACATTGTAGATTATGCATAAGGAAGCTATGAAATGACTGTTTTACTGTTTCCAGATTCTAAGAAGAAATATTCTTGGTACCATTTTTTTCTCACAAATTTAATAGGAGTATCTGGGAAGCAATTTGTGACCCTTAAAAAGGAGCAAGCCAACTTTTTCATGAATAGCCTATTCATGTTCAGGGACTTCAACTTTTATATTGACATTTGCCATTTCTAATTGTTTTTCACAATCGGTGCAAAAAGGAAGGTTTGGTGAGGAAGAAAAAAGAATCTTTAAAATCAACTCTTGAAAAATGACTTTCACTTTTCTCTTTCATTTAGTTTAAGTGCCTTGGCAATTGCCTTTATATTGTACTTATTTGTAATGATCAGTTAAACTGATGAATAGCAGAAATAATAAATTTAACAGATTGTGATTAATATTTCGCTCTTGCCAATGTTCTTCTAAATTAGTTAGGTTTAAATGATTATGTCTTCCTTTACAACCACCTCAAATGCTCAAAATCCTTGTACTGAGATTAAGGACATTGAAAGTAAATGTAGCAGGAGGAAGGGGTTGAGCATTATTGAGAGTAATGCCTTAATGCATTGTTATTGCTTTATTGATTGGAGTCTATTTTTCTCTCTTGTTCATTTTCATGGAAGCTCCTATTGTGACAGCAGTTGCGAAAGCTGCAAAACATCTCCTACTCAAATCTCAAATCTTGCTTTAAAATGTTTAAAACCAAATATGAATTGTTTCGGAAAGGTGGTAATCGTTCCTTTACATCCTCAGTGTTCTTCCTAGCTTATTGAATGTAAACATACACACACCCAAACACACACACACCCTTGAATATAAACACACACATATATACATACACACACATTGTGTTCCTATGACAAGGGATTCCTTGTTGACAAGAAAAAAAAACCGTCATCTAAAAAATGATCAAAAGGAGTCAATAAGGATAGAACTGAGTTAAAAGATAGAACTAGATTGTAGGTGGTAAACTTAATGTGAAACTCACTGATTTGCAATGATGTGCAACTTACACTTATATAGTGTTATGTTGCAATGTTCTTTCAATACAAATAGTTAAAAAATTAAAGAAGACAATAATAAGGATGGCTATTCAAAGCATACAGGTTTCAGAGCATAGGCAAGAGAGCCTTTGATGTCGAGAAGGTGCTTGCTAGGCATCATACTCAGGTGGACCTGGTCTATCAAGGGGAGCAAGGGGGCGCATTTTGGTTTTTGAGCAAAATTAACAATCGTATTTTCCTTATCATTGTTCTGTGGAGGCTATGCTTTTCTTTTGACTTTCTGAAAAGGATACATGGGGACTTTATTCATCTGTTGGCTCTGTTTATGGTTTGCTGAGGTGTCATTGTTCTTAGCTACATCCTGTTTTCTCTCCATGGCCTTTTAGGTTCAATGGGTGTAACAAGGTCAACTTTGTTGTTTTTTATAATGGAGAAAAACACTGCAGTTCAGGAAAACCAAGATCCAACTTTAAACTGTTCCTTTCAGTTTGAAATCTGGAAAGTACTCTTTCCCACTAGCAGTGATTGCTGTAGTGAATCTTGGGCACTAGATTATTTCCTGATGGATAACATTTCTTAAATCTAGAAGGAGGTAGAATGATTTGTGGTCAGTACTAGTCAGTTTTCTTTTAAATATAAATCAATTCTCAATTTTCTCTTTTCCTGAAATGGTGACCTGAAGTGAAAGAAATTTTGAAAAAAGGAGAGTTGGCCTGATTTCACTTAGACTATTAGACTTTTTTCTGTGTCCTGTTACTTAGCTGAGGGGCCTGATGAAAGACATCCTACTGGAGAACTGCTGTTGTTAGAGCAGTGTCTGAGGAGAAGGAGTATCAACAGGGGGTGGGGCTTTATAGTCTTCTTCTTTGTCATCTTTTTTGTTTTTTCCCCCAAAGGAAAGGTACAATAGAAATGAAGGCAAGTAGACAAGCAGGAAGAGAGAGGAGAAACATTTAGTTGCTGATCTTGGCTATTTCCCAGACCCTGGTTCTCAAACCTGGGTCCTTGGGATGTATGTGGACTATACCCAGTGGCCTTATCCTCTAGGCCACCAGGGTGCACCAGGTTTCACATTCTCAGTTACATCCCTGTCTTCTCTCCTTTTTACACAAAATTATGTAAGACATTACAATATTAATGAAGGTATTTGAAGCTGTCCGTAATATAGGTTATCCTTCTCGTTCAAGAATCAGAGCTCGCATAGTTAAAGCCTTCGCAATCTGTGGTACCCTCTCCTGGGTACATCTAAATCTTGCTGCTCTGCCTTCGGATGTCTGACTTCTTTTCTACCAGAAGGTAAGCCCCACCCCACCACCCCATATTTGTCTAGCCCCACCCCCAACTGTTTCTCTGCTCCCATAACACAGTGGACAGTACTCTGGCAGAGGGTGAGTTAAGAACTCAGTGGACAGTACTCTGGCTGAGGGTGAGGTGTGAAATACAGATTGAGGTACAATGTCAATATTCAAAAAATGAATGTAGCATTGTGAGCAAAAGATTTAATAAATATCAACAATTACATTTTTTAAAAAGAGAACTCAGTGGGCATTGCTTCTCCCAGTCCTATAGAACAGGCCAAAGTGACCTTTGGCCCAACAACCTTTGGGTATGTCTCCACCAGTGAAAGTTTTACATATACCATTTGCTCTTGTAAATGTCCAACAGCAAATCTTGGGTCAAAATCACATTTCTTTCAAAAACCAATATTAATATTCAGATTTTTCAATCTAAATCTTTTAAGAGAATTTTTGTTAACTTGTCCAATAACCTGAAATTTACTATTATTTAACCGATTTTTGTTACCTACCAGCCTCTCAAGTCTCCTGCAAACATAAAACAAGAAACAAACTAAAAAATCCAATCACTGCATAATGATTCCTCCTCTAGCTACATAAAAATTCAGTCAAAGCTTTGAAATGACTTCCCTCATTTCTGATTGGATAGGTAGGATTCTGTGTTTTTCCTTTCCCATGTTTATTTGCAAGGAAGGCCGTTTGTGAGTTTGGACTGTTTACAACAGATTAATTTCTGTTTGCTTCTTGGTATAGGGACAGAGTATCAAATTAAAAATGAGAAGGTCTGGATGAAAATTCCAGCTTAACTGTTTACTTACTGTTTGATTTCACACAGTTTTCTTAAATCCTTAATAATTCAGTTTGCTTTTATAAAAAAAGAAAAAAGTAACTAATAGTGCCTTTCTCATGGGTTAAATGAGATCATTTAAATGAGGATAGTTAGCATAATTCCCAGCACATGATAAGGGGCCCATCATTTTTTATAAGAATTATTAATATATATTTTTTATTTAGAGGAAGAAAGCAGGCAGGAATGAAGGTAAAGAAGTATCCATTCATTCATCTAGTTGTTTATGTTTGTTGTTCCTCCTGTGCCAGTCTGTGAACCCAGGTCCTGCGTTTACATGGACTATACCTGTCGAGGCCATAGACTTAACCACTAAACCACCAGGGTGTGCTGATATGTGTTTGTGAATCAATGCCTTGCTTTGCTCTCAGTGATAGAAGATTATTAATAAACTTACGAATAGTCAAACTTTAAATGAGATTGCTAATAATTTGCAGTATTGACTATATTTTCATTTTTTACCTAATTTGCCATGTTGCATTAGAGTATTTACTCTGACATACATTTTTTCCTTAAAATTTCACTAATAATACAAATTTATGGGATGCTAATCAATTATAGCTCATAGACAGATATTAGGCTATGATGATTTCACTTGAATTTTTATGTAGGGACTATTCTGGGAACACATTATTAATTTTCCTCATTTGCTATTTGTAATGACAGGAATAGTCTTCATTTATAGAGCCAATAAATAACGGTGACTCTGTGGCTGGAAGATTAAATACCTAACATATATTCTCTCATTTAATTCTCACCTCACCTCTATGATATGGAGAACATTAGCATCATTCTAAAGATTGTATACCTGATGCTCAGAGAAATTAAATAGCTTGCACAAGATTGAGAATCTATAAAGTGGGAAGGTTCTATATGAAGTCAGTTCTCTCTGCTTGAGTGCTATGCATACTATAGATATCTTGTACACTCTTAGAAAATTGCTCTGACAATGTCATCTTCACATCACATCACATCACATCACATCATATAACCCAGCCCAC
The DNA here is from genome assembly GCA_004363575.1 of Solenodon paradoxus. Lineage (NCBI taxonomy): Eukaryota > Metazoa > Chordata > Mammalia > Eulipotyphla > Solenodontidae > Solenodon > Solenodon paradoxus. Next base: position 644,284 of record RJWH01000220.1, on the reverse strand, counting down.
AGATGACTCCTGGAACAACTGTCAGGTTTCCATTTCACTTCCCGTTGGTTATCAGCTCTGTCTCTCTACTTCTCTGAAGGATATCTCTTTACCTAGTGTTTCCATTCTTGGCACTTAAATCACCCAAGACTATGCAGGCTAACATCCTGCCTTTAAAAATATTTAAGCTGTTTGAAATAGAGAAATTGTAAGACAATGGAAAAAATAATTAAGAATAAACCCGGACTCGTATAAAGTTTAAACTTGAGCAAAATTTTCACAAACCATGCTGAAATGACAGTATGAGTATAACCCATTTTGATTTGGTCCAGTATATTAAAAGCAGAAAGCAAAACCACCCCTGGCATGTGTGTCCTTCTTTGCTTTCTGTGATCTTGTTCTGTGATTCCACTCTGATCCAAATGCCATGTTCTTCTATCAGAATTTCTATAGCATGTGAGGTAAATCTTGTGCCATTAAAAAGCAATTACTTGGCACACCTTGGTGGATTAATGGTTAAGTCCATTGGATATAGTCCACATACATTCCAAGGACCTGGATTAGTGACCCACGGCCTGGGGGAACAACCAAAAAAGAATAAGTAGAATATATAAAATGTTTCTTCCTCCTCTCTCTTCCTGCCTGCCTGTCTCTGTTCGCCTTCATTCCTGCCTGGACCTTTCCTTTAGAAAAAAGCAATTTACTCAAAGTTCAGTCTTTAAATATAGCTAATTCACCAATATCTTACACGGCTTTAGTCATTTCTATTTGCCTTTGCACATACGTGGAAGACTCACTTTCTTCTAATGCCTATTACAATTGTTTGCCACATGAAAATGGCTTCTATTAGCTCTGATAGGCTGCTATGATAGCAGTCATAAAGAACACTCACACTCTTGGCTGAAAAGGAGAGCTTCCATCATTATTCAGATATATTTTACCTCATTTGATTTCCAGTATCTCACTGTCTGAATCCCCCTCTGTTTACATAAGGCAGGGATGTGTTGGTTATTTTGTTTGACTATGTCTTCACTGAGTGGACTGTGTTAACACATATAGATCCCTAAGCCCCTTTGTGCTACAATTCTTTCAGCAATAATGTAATTGAAACTTAAAAGACATAGCTGAATAAAATGGAAACTTTATCCAATTAGAAATAGGATATGTCTTTATAAACATTTAAGTAAATTCATAAATATGGATAGACTGACTACACGTAAACTTTCTGTGAAACAGCAACAATAATAAAATAATAGTAAACAATATAATTGGCTTAAGGGAAAACTGAATAAAATATACGTCACTTTGAATATGTGCATTCTAAAAAATATTAGCAAAATACAGTTGGGCTGTGAGAAAATAGTCAAAGAAAGTGAAGTGGCAATAGATAAAAAAGGAAACTTTATAGATATTAAACACATGAAAAAATGGTTAACTCTATTAGAAATTCGGGAAATAAAAATATTCCAGTTGTAAAATAAAGATGTATAGACACTTATATATCCACATGTGTATCAGTGAGAACTACAGCGACCACCCTGCTAGTAAGAGATACTGGTACAATTTTTCACAATGCCATTTTGGAAACAGGTTTCCAAATCCTTGAATATGTTTTTGCCACTTCCACCAATAATTCCTTTTCTAAAAAATTATTTTAAAATAAAATTCTGAGATTTACACAGATTCACATAGAAAAGATAAATTGCAGGTATAATTAAAATATCAAATATTTAAAAGTACTGCATTAGATGAAAATAAAAAAAAATTGTGAAAGAAATACTATACATGCAAAAGAAGGAATAATTTGCAGTGACTTAAAAACCATGCCTGAGAACAATATTTAATGATATGTGTAGAATAAGTCCGACCTTGACTTGCAAAGTGAGAAGAGACATTGCTGAGTAATATGTACAATACAATGCCATTTGGAGGAAATTACAAAGACTTACATAAATATGTATAGAAAAGGAACAAATTATTTCAAATCCTCATAACAATGAATATTTACTGGGCATTTGGTTGTAGGATCTTTCTTTTTTGGTAATACTATTTTCATCATGTTTATAAATGATTTGAAAAAGATGAACGTATATAAAAATAAAAATTTAAAGATAATATACACTACTGAAATGACTAGGATAGAAAGCAATTAATTGGAGTATTTTCCTTACTTGCATTCTAGATATTTTCATTTACATTTCTAGTCATAAATCTATTGTTTTTTGTTTCTAGAATATGTTTATGAATCCGTATTTCTCACCCAGAGCTCAAAGATTAAAGGCAGTCATTACCCTCTTTTCTTTTTACACAGGCAGTAAAATCTATATCTAATGGTTTTGTTTCAAGTCCCTGTTGTTAGAGACATGTGTTTAACCTCCAACTCTGCTCTATGGAGTCATTTTTGTTTATACCAGGTTAGACCCTGACCTTCACAACCTTACACTCAGGGGAAATTTGTTGTGGTGTTGGTTGTGGTGACTTCAAAAAGATTTGACTGAAAATGCTTTGGCTGATTCTTTAAAGTTTGGAAATAGCCAAAAGCAACTTGACTTTGGACTATTTGGGGAGGCTTTATTTTTCCCTACTCTGGTTTAAAATGATTTTATTATGAATGTGAAATTATACACACAGTAAATAAAGGCTGTGTCAAAATTTTATTACCAAGTTTGAGTGGTAAAAATAATCTATTGCCATTGCTTGTAACTTGTCAGTTCTCTCCTGTTTCCTTGGAGGCATAATAGCATGCAGAAGACGGGATCGTCACTGCCTTCCATATAATCTGACAGGACTAGTTATGGAGGCTTGTTTTATGCAACTGGCATCTGGTAGCCTTCCACACAGACACCCTTAAAAACTTCTACAGGGCTTTGGAGGAGATATAAACACCTCTGCACCATTCTCTAGAGAATGCCAGGAGTAGGTCTGTTTTTTACTTATTCCATGAAAAGCAAAACATGATAGCTATGGGAAGCATTTTTAGGTATGTGCAGGGGTAAGTGTAAAAAGGGATGAGTCCAGATGATTTCCATCCACGTCTACATAACTCTGACACCTTCAGACTCTGAGCAAATATTCTGAAGTCTTCCACTAAATCTACAGATTTCCATGTATCTCTCCCTGGGATACATGGGAATAAAAGAGACCACTATAACCACATTTCTTCAGCCCCCAGTTGCTTTTGTGGGATCTCCTAATCAATTCATACTGAGAACCTTTCATATGTACTCAGGGAGACAGAACTTTCAGTTGCCACGTGTGTGTATACATATTTATATCTATCTATCTTTCTATCTATTGTCCCCCAAAACTGCTCATATATAATTTTTCCCTTTATAATTCTGTCTCCTGTGCTGAGTTTTGACTGAGGTCTCTACTGACCTTTAAACAACACTGGGAGACCAGAGCCATTGTGGGCGAGGGTTACTTCCTGTCTTGCAGAGAACACTGCTGCTTTCACGGTGGCTTCTCCTGCAGGACTGACTAGTTTATTATCATGTTTTATGTTCAGCCTTTGGATTTAGACAATAAAGTTCCCTTAGTATACTCAATGAATACTCTTTGCAGAGATTTTGCTAACGGCCATCCATTATTAGAACCATTTGCTAACAGAATTTAGATTAACATGCCCCGCAAAAAACATGACTTTCAACAAGCTCCTAAGCCACTGAGTGTGACCAGGTGACAATTTTAGCCATGGGACTCTGGGGAAAGACTAACTAGAGGGAAAAAAGATGAGTATCCTTGATTTCTATTTCATTTCCTCATTGCTGCCTGGAAATGCAAAGGTGAGGCTGAGTTCCAGCAGCCCCCTTGGGTCATGAGCTGATTCTAAGATTGGAAATCACTTACTAAAGATTGCAGAGATGGAGAAAGAAGCCTGGGGCCCCTGGGCTAAACACATTCAGATATCTTTTATATGGAAGAAAAATAAACTTCAAATGTGTTATGCTACTGTAATTTTGTTCTTTCCTATAATATGTAGCCTAACCAATCATAATGTATCTCCATCCATTAATAAAGAAAAGGGGATAACAGTAGTATCTAAGCCATATGGTTATTATAAGGATATAATGAAATAATACAGGTGAAGTATTTTATGTGCTCAATAAAAGTTACATGTGATAATTAAAAGAAAGCTTTGTATGCATTAACAAAAGTTAGGATAAGCTGAATGAATCTTGAATTCTGTAATTAGCCTTGAGATCAAATTTCATATGCAAAACCTGATCTGATCAAACAAATAATCAAAAGTAATTTAAACTTTATTTGGAGTGACTAAAAAAAATCAAAGTGGACTCAATTTGAAATCCAAACACACTTTATCTTAAATGGAGATTTTTTTGTTATTTCTTTAAAAAATTTTTCAAATGTGTAAAAAAATTGGTAAAAATAATATAAAAAACTTCCCTTTATCCAGATTCTCCAAATATTAAGATGCTGATACATTTCCATAGTCATTACCTTGTCTGCCTATTATTATTATTTTCTTAAACTTCTTGAAAGAAAACTGTAAAATAACACTCCTAAACTCTTAAGCACTCTAGAATGTGTTTCCTGAGCAAGGACACCCCTCCAGATCTGCATACAACATTCCAGGTCAGGAACTCCTCACTGATACCACAATGCCGTGTTGTGGACCCACTCAGATTTTAGCGACTGCTCACTTCCCTGTCTGTTCCAGGATCCTGTCTGGAAAATACTTGAGTATTTAGTTATCAGGTGTCTTCGGATAACTTCCGACTGGAACAATTCCTTAGTCTTTTCCTGTTTTATGTCTTTGACAATTTTAAAGAGTTTAGATCTTTTATTTTATGTATTGACTGTCAAACTGGATCACCTGCTATTTCTGATTCTCAACACCAATTCAGATCATTCATTCTTAAAAGAAAATCATGGAAGGGATACTATGCTCTTCTAAGTGCATCAAAACAGGAGACTTACCATGTCAACACATACATTAATAATTATGTTTACCTGATTATATTGGTGTCTGTCAACTTTCTCCAATTTCAATTTACTATTTTACCCTGTACAAATCGATTATCAGTGTATTATAAGAAGGTATCATGAAATTTGGCCAATGTTCTGTGCTTTATTAAATGACCACTCGTCAGTTTTAGCGGACTCTGAAGACTCAATTCTGATGTTTGCCAAGAGGTGAATCTCCACTCACCTCATTCCTTTTACATTTGATTCATTGGCATTCGACATTAAGGAAGCACTTTCTCTTCTCTGCTATTGATTTATTTATGTATATATACATATATTCTTTATGTCCTTACTTTGACATCTTTCTATTTGAGATATGTGCCCATCATTCATTGAATGTTTCCTTTCTGGAAAAACAACATTCCTGGCTCACCTTTTTTCTGTTTTTTTCTGTTTGAGCAGATAGCGCTATCTTTTTCTTCCTTTCCAGGATTACTTTACACTTTTCCTGTTTCAGGAGACTACAACTTCTTAAAGGAACCCTAGTTCTTATTAGTAGAGGTAGCTATTTAGAAAATAAGATCCAGAGGCTTAGTGTGCCCATTTACTGGCATGCCACTGCTCCTAGGTCCTCAGTGCAAATACATACATATAAATTACCAAAAAAAAAAAAAAATATATATATATATATGCAAATACATAAATGTGCAAATATATATACCTATGTATTTTATAAATGTATTCATCAAGTCTTTAAACTGTTTTTATGTTTTATATATTTTTCCAACAGACATATGTTTATATACATGTGTATAAATGTATTTATACATATATATAAGTATATATATGTATACACATCTTTCTCTCTCTATATATATGAGTTTATACCAGTACCTCCAATTCCAACAATGCATTATACATAGTCACTGACAGATTTCGCATGTGGTGGTCTCAATATCTCCTCACTTAACGCCATCAACATGTTCTTGAAAACTGTGACTTTATGTGAAAAAGATGTATAACAGAACCAATTTTACCCAACATTAATTAATATCAACAAATATTAATTTCCTACAGTATAGTCTGATCACTAAAATATCACCATTTTTTTTTAAATAAAAAGCCCAAACACTTTTAATATTAAGCAGTAATTTGCATTCATCCAGTTTCCAGCTAGGGGCTGTCCTGGTCGCTCAGGACACAAGGCGGTAACCATCCCTGGGCAAGACGCCTTCCGTCACACACACTCACACACACGATATCCCCTGGGGGCAGTTTAGACACACAAGTGAACCCACGGTTCACAGCTTCAGCGTGTAGGAAGAAACAGAGGAGTGTTCAGAGAAAACACACATAGCCACGGGAGAATGAGTAAATGCCACCCAGACAGTGGCCTCAGTTTCGGTTTTTTCCTCATCAATGTTATAACGAAATGCCATTGAAAGGAATAATGCTATTCCAAATCTACAGTACAGACATTCTTGACTAACATGTTTTATTTTACTTCATTATGGAAGTGTCCCTCTATTTCAGTGAGTTAAGGTTTTCAAACTCTGCGACCACAGGTCTATGCAAGGCAATCAGATATGCCCAACTTGAGTAGCGTGTCTGGAGTTTGCGATTTGCGATGCTAGTGAAGAGTGGTGGTCTTTTACATGGGCCAGCGTATAGCCTCTAAAAGAGATTCATGGAGCTATTTCAGGTCTGGTCAAATATAAATTTTAATTAATATCACTGTAACACATTTTCGAGTTGTCCAAGGGTTAACACTTTTTTCCTGTGTCCAGTTTATTGGCTCAAAAAACGGCTAAATAGTAGGGAGGACTCAAATCAATATCACTAAGGCATTTCCTGTCCTCCAAAAGAGCTACTATCCACAAAAAGTGGATTTATATACATTTGCACTGTTGTCCGAGAAATGCGGAGAATGACCAAGACATCGTTTCTCTGGTTGCACAAGTCTTTTGTGCTGCTCTGCCCAGTTGGGATGCTCCTAGTGGTTTTTTAATCCCTGGTCCCTTTCCTTCTTGGACTAGGCCCTGGGGCATTCTCTGCAGAGGGCCCTTGACACTGGAAATTCCTCCTTTTGGTTGATCAAAGCTGGGGCGGCCTGACCCCACCCCAGGAAGTGGTGGCAGACACATCTGTTCAGTCTGGCTTCCTGCCAACAGGGGATTTACTCTCCGTGAGTGGGGGAGAGGGACTTTTATGTCAGGAGGGGATTTATTGTTGGCTGACGGGGTGTGGCGAGTGTGAAGGGTGGGAACCACTTCAACTCTGTGGCTGGATTGTCTGACTTTTTGTGCAGCAGGGTTTAATCTTTGTATGTGGGTTCCAAGACTTTTGTGAAGGCAAGTGCTGAAGCGGTGAACTTTAACGATAAATTGAAAAACTTTTGGGGGCGTAAAGTACAGATTTGCAAAAAAGCAGGAAGATGAAAGTGAAGGTTTTCTGACTACACACAGTAAGATACTGTTTAGAATCAAACAACTGAAGATACAGTTCTGACAGTCCTCTCTAGTTAACTAGTGTAAGCCCCCACAGATCAGGGGGTGGGGGGGAAATGGAGACTGAGGCCCTTGGGGTTCTAAAATTCTGGATTTTACTACAGAAAAGTCCCTGGATCTCTTCACATCTCACTATCATAGACTAACAATTGAATTGACACTAGAATTATATCGAGGCTTCTATAAAACATCTCCTATTGTGTAAAATTACTGCATGTGGAGAAAGGAGGAAGACAGTATTATGTAGTACTGGTCCAGGAACACCAATATCTGGACTATGAAGGTTGTTTGATAAAACAATATCAGAATAGGATCCTAATTACAACGCTGTATTCCATAAATAAATAAGAGAGTAATATCATCGGTTAAACTGAGTTTGATTCTAGAAGTTGAGATTTTGCACATTAGGAAAGCCTTTGCCTTTCTTATCTCTGTATTATTTTCTAAAACTACTGGGGGTTAGAGATTTTGCCTAGGTTTAAGCTAGCTGCTCCCTCAAAAAGTTTATCTAGCAAATACTTGTAGAGTCGCTTCTATGCCGACTGCTGGGCTATATGATAAGGTAAATACAAAAGAAGCGTAAGTTATGGCCTGTGCTCTCCAGATGGCAGGAGTTCCTGGTTGAAGTTTCTGTCTAAGATGCAGTCAAGGACACAACCATCTGTAAATCAGAAAAAGACACTTTCAGGTGGATACAGTCACGGTTGTGTAGTTTGGTGAGTGGAGTGTGGAATGCATCTTGGCCCTCAGTGATCCTTATGTCTTTGACCAGAGCATCTTGGTGTGCTTTGGATTCCATCATATCTTAAGGAGCTAAGGGATATGTCTGCCAGGAATCTTAACTGCACGAAAGAACAAAAAATTATCAGGTAAATAAATCTTCCTAAGGGAGGAGAAAGTAGAAGCAGACAACTTTAATCTAAGGGTAACATCACTGAAGAAAAGTCTGAGAGATTCCAAAAGCAGCATGGTACCTATTAATAGACTTTTTGCCACTCGCTGAGTAACAAATTAAAAAGATCTGTTTTAACAACAACAAAATTCAATTGGGAGAAAACCTTTGGGTCTTACACATTAGAATATGAAACAGAAATAGGTGGTGGTGGGGAATGTGTGTAAACTTTAGCATGGGGTGGGCCTAAGTAACTGTGATCCAGTAATTCAAGAAGTTTCAGTACAGATCAGCTAGAGAAATTGGAGGCTTTATAAAATGACTCCAGAATGACTGAGTGACACCTTCTCCAGCATTAGATCAGGGAGGGAGAGTGGGAAACATCACTTCATACATTAGCATACATCTACTATGTGGAGAACTCCAGAAATAGCTGATGGGAGAACTGTTTAAAAAAGACTGAATTTCCTGAAATTGTGAGTAACTTTTAAAATAAGTAATAAGAATATTATTTGTTGCTCTTATTGTGACATTATATTTACCCTAATGCAGAGGTGAACTGGCAAATCAGAGTAGTACATATACATATGAAAATATGAAGTAAGGATAATTTGTCTTTCTCCAGGATGTGGAGTACAGGATGGTAGATCACTAAAAAAATGCAAGTCATGTTACTTGCATATAATTTTTTGAATCAGGTTTCACTTAATGTGGATGGAAGAGTGTACACAATGGTGAGCAATTTTCAATAATTAATATTTGGAGATTTCTGAACAATACTCTTAAATTTCTATTTCAGTAAAAGAGAGCAATACGGGGAAGAGAGTGATGAGGAGGGGACAGGTGGCTATGGTGTGTATAATATGAGGGGAAGATGGAAAAAACGGACTGTGTCCTAAATTAGAAACCAGGACTCCAGGTTCTCCATCCTGTTCTGCTCTAGTAAGCAAAGTGAGAGTAGGAAAATAATTTACCTTTTCTGAGTTTCAATTTTCTCATTTATAAAATGAACACATTGAAATGATTGACTTTTAGATTTCCTGCCTGAATCGGATGCCCCTATTTGTCTTTGAGTACAATGAGTGTTGAAAATGGAACTCTGTGTGGAATTGTGATTTATAAGAAATACACTTGATTATTCAGATGACTAAAATATATTTATCACACACACATGTATATATATAGTCTTTATTCACAGTTTCCATTTCACAAACTTTGGGATTTTCTAAATGTTGAAAGTGATAAAGGTGTCTTTTGCTATGTAAATGAGTTACCTGGGGGTAGGGTGGAGGAGAAGCACCTAAGGATGAGGCCTGATATCCAGCTGAACCAACTAAGTGATTAGAGAATTGGAACTTCCAGTCCTACTTCTAGACCTCCAGGAAGGGATGAGGGACTAGATTAAATTCCATTGTCAATGGCCAATGGTTTAACCAATTATGTCTCTGTAATAAGTCTCCATAAAACCTCCCAAAGAAGGGCTTAGAGCTTTAGGGTTGGTTTTAATATTTCTGAATATAATTATTTTTGGTCTGTGACTATTTCTAATATTAATTATTGTAAGTTGCTCACCATCATGTACACTCTTCCATCCACATTAAGTGAAACCTGACTCAAATGGAATATTTGCAAGGAACATGACTTGCATTTTGCATTGGCTACCATCTTGTACTCCACACTCTGTGGAAAGACAAATTATCCTCGTGTGTTGTACTTTCTTACTTCATATGCATTTTCACATGTGTATGTACTACTCTGATTTTCCAGTTCATGGAGATTTGAAGGGAAAGACGCACCTGGAGAGGGTATGGAAGCTCTGTGCCCTTTCCTCATACCCCACCTACGCATTTCTCCATCTGGTATATCCTTTCTAAGTTAGACATTCTTCTGTAATAAACCAGTGATCTGGTGAGTCTCCTGAGTTCTGTGAGCCTTTTTAACAAATTAATTAAATTTGAGGAGGGGTTCGTGAAAACCTTTAATTCATAGCCAGTTTGTCAGAAGGACATACAATAGGGTTATGTACAATAGGGTACTGTAGGGTGGTGGTCTTAGGAGATGGAGGAGATGGAGCCCTTTTCCTGTGACTGATGCTCTCTCCAAGCAGATGTTGTTGGAATTGTGTTGAATTAGCAGACACCCTGTAGGTGTTCCAGAATTGCTTGTGGGTTTGGCCTCTCACACACATGCACAGGAAATTGGTCTCAGGAAATCCTATTCAGTTTGCAAACTCTGAATGGTTTGTGGCTTATTTTAATAGGATAGAACTGCAATCAAATTGCGATATGAATCTTTCTGAATAAAACTTTTTGGTGAGTGACTATTTCAAATCAAGACTCTATGAGGACACATGAAAATGCTTCTGCATAGCTGGGTGTACTTATTTTGCTACCACGTTAGCCCCTCTATCTTTCCTCTCTTGTTTCCTACTGTCAGGTTTCTATTTCCTTTTGGGTCATTACTGGACTTCTCTTAACTCTATCAGATTGGCTGGACATTTAGTCTGTGTTTTTGTACCTCCTGCCAAAATAAGCTTGGTCCTTTACTTCTGTTTATTTTCCCTTTCCAGATATCAGCTATTTTCTTCATTCTAATATTCACATAAAAGTAATATCTCCCCAATTAAGGCAGCAGTTTCTAAGGTTTTCATTATTTAAAAAAAAATTTGAGGAAATTATGATTTGCCTCAACAAATACTAAAGAGTAAATTAAAGAAGCCCATATGTACAGGTTCTAAATACATCAAATATATGACAACATACCATGGCCATCACCAAGTCCTTCAACACTGTACCTTGAACCCCTGTCACCACTTGCTCCTGCCCCCAGACCTTCCCCACTGCTAACCTCAGATCTCTGGTAAACAGCCAAAAGTTTTTTGTCTGTTTATTTGTTTTGTTTCTTTATATTCCACATATTAATGAAATCGTCCTCAGAATTTGTCTTTTCCCTTTGACTTATTCACTTATCATAATCTGCTAGAGTTCCATTCATGTTGTTGTAAATGCCAATATTTCATCTTTTAAGACTGTTTAGTACTCTATTGTGTGTCTGTGTGTGTATATATACATATACATATGTATATGTGTGTATATATATACCATATATATGAGTATGTGTATCTATATATATGTATATACCATCTTTTTTATTCATTCATCTGACAATGGGCATTTAGGTAGTTTCCATATCTTAGTTATCATAAATAATGCTGCAAAAAACAAGAGATGCATATATCTCTGCAATAGTGTTTTTGTGGATAAGGGGATCATGAGGAATTCCCATTCTCAATTTTTGAGAAAACTTCATACTGCTTTCCAGAAAGTTGCACCAATTTATACTCACAATAAGAGTGTAAAAGTGTTCCCTCTTCTCCACATCCTCATCAACATTTGTTGTTTCTAGTTTTTGGATAATAGCCAGTCTCACAGGTGTGAGATAATATCTCATTGTTGTTTTGATTTGCATTTCCCTAGAAACAATTGAGGAAAAACAGCTTTTCATGTGCCTGTTGGCCATCATATGTCTTCTTTGGAGAAATGTCTATTCGATTCTGTACATTTTTAAATTGAGTTGTTTGTTTTGGTGTTCTTGAGCTTTATATATTTTCAGTGATAAGCTCTTGTCAGATATCTGACGTGCAAATTTCTTTTTCTAGACAGTAGGCTGTCTTTTTGTTTTGGTAATAATTTCTTTTGCTGTGCAGAAGCTTTTTAGTTTGCACAGTCCCATTTGTTTATTTTTGTTTTGATTTCCCTTGCTGCTGGAGTTCAGTTTCCAAAGACCTCTCTAAGACTGAAGTCATGGAATGACTTGCCTAGGTTATCTTCTAAGCATTTGATAGTTTCTTAACCTACATCCAAGTCTCTAATCCATTTTAAATTAAATTTTATACAGGGCATTATAGAACGTGGTCGAGATTCATTCTTTTGCCTGTGGCTATCTAGTTTTCCCCAAATCCATTTATTGAAAGACTTTCTTTTCTCCATCACATACTCTTGGCTCCTTTGTTGTAAGCTGACTGTATATATATGTGTGAGTCTACTTCTGGTGATTCAGTTCTATTCCACTGACCTGTGTCTCTTTTGATTTCAGTACAATATAGTTTCGATCACCATCACTTTGTAGTATAGCTCAAGATCTGGGAGTGTGATAACTTCAGTTTTGTTCTCTATTCTCCTGACTGTTTTGGCTATTTTGGGGGCTTTTGTTATTCCATATAAATTTAAAAATATTTTGTTTCTCGTTTCTTGAAAAATGCTAGTGTGATTTTGACGGGGATTACATTAAACCCGTATAATGCTTTAGGCAAGACGGTCATTTTAACAATGTTAATTCTCCCCAGTCATGAGTAGGTGATCTCTTTCCATCTTTTTATCTTGCTCTGTTTAATAAATTCCTATAGCTTTCATTGTACAGATCTTTCACTTCATTTATTAAATAAATTCCAAGACACTTAATTCTTTTTGTTTCTGTTGTAAATGCGATTTTTCTTGATTTCATTCTCTCCCATCATATTGTTTGCACATAAAAATGCAACCAATTTTTGTGTATTGATTTTGCAGCCTGCCACTTCACTGTACTCATTGATTAATTCTAGTAAATTTTGGATGGAGCTTTTTGGGATTTCTACATGTATTATTAAGTTATCTCCAAATAATGGCAGTTTTACTTTCTCCTTTTCATTTGGGATTCCTTCTATTTCTTCTTCTTGCCTATTTGCTCTGGCTAAGACTTTATGATGTTAAATAGCAGTGGTGAGAGTGAACGGCCTTGATTTGCTCCTCATCTTAGAGGAAACACTTTATTTTTTTTTTTGCCACTGATTATGATGTTGGCTGTGTTTTAATTATGTTGCGGTATATTCCTTCTACCAGGTGACATTTTTAATAAATAATCTTATAGATGAGAGGTGAATAAAAGGAAGAAAAGGTGGGAACTGAGGAGAGGAAGCTAAACTATAATGGAAGGGACTCAAAGAAAACTTGAACCCTTAATTCACTTCTCTTGAGTGCATTTATTAGACTTTTGCTCTTTTAGAACGTATCTAGCCATTTCTTTGTCAAACTACAATTTCAACATTAAAATTAATTTTAGGCTTATTCTAATCTCTAATATTTTGGCTATAATTCACAGACTCAGTCTGACTAAGGCATTTTAGGATCTTTTGTGGAATTATCTTCTGAAAACAACATTCTGATAACATCTTCCCTGCTCAAAAATATTCATTGATTATTTGAATTCAGCTTTGCAGTTCTGAGCAATATATCAGTATTCATGGAAATACTGAAATTACTATTCCTATAGCTTCAATTTCATTCTAATTTGTATTAAAACCATGTTGAATTCTGATTTTACATACTCCTTAACATAGTTGTTTTCTCTAGTCTATTAACCTAGCACCTCAAATAGTCCACAAATACTCTCATGTCCTCTGTTAAGACTGAGTGGCCTCTGTCATTCTCATGTGAAAGTTGCTGCAGAAAAAGTGGAGAAAGACTGTGGGGCTTGACAATTAATTCACAAATACCTATACTGATGATAGAAGGAGGAAATTATGATTAAATAAAGTAAAACACTTCTGACATTTTATTGAAAATACTAATAATGAGGAGGTGGTAAAAATACTATGTCCAACAGATAATTCTTGTGGAATTTTCCAAGGCATCCCTTTTGTTATGATAATAAATATATATATATACATATACATACATATATATATACACTTAAATATTTATGTAATTGTTAGAAGTGATTTAGGACTGACTTGGCTCTGAATAAGGCTGGAAAGAGTTATTTACTACTGAGTTACTTACTATTTAAAAGTAATTTATAGAGGCTGAAAACAAGTAGATGTTACTGGTGGTTTCCTGTTTTTATGGAAAATTAGTAAAGAGAAAGGAATGAATGAAACACAAATTTTAAGTGCATACTATATATCAGTCTTCACTATTATTTCACTTAATCCTTATACGAATCTCCCTAAGGGAGTCTGCTTAATCCTCATTGCAAATGAGGAACCAAGCTGGGAGATATAAAATAACTGGTTTCAAATCACAAAGAGAGTTAATGGTACAGCCAGAATTCTAGTTGAGAACAAACTGACCTCATAGACTTTGTTTCTTCTGCCTTGATCTCTTGTGATTTTTTGTAATCATTCAGTCCATTCCAACTTTTCCAAAAATATATGAGTTTTATCACTTCTACATGTATACTTCCATAAAATATTGTAGTAACCATTTTGAAATCATTTTAGCATTGAACATTAAACAATAATTAACCAAACTGTTTCAAGATGACAGTTCTATTCTTTATATACATACATTATTTAAAATAGTTTGTTTTTTCATTTTGGCCAAGACATAACTAATGTCTCAGTTTCTTCCCGTAGAGTTCTGACCATCTTAATTTTCCTGTTCCTGTGACAGTTGAACAATGGTTGAAATACTTTCTCTGGAGAGTCAATGAACTGTTCATCTCTGACTCATACATATATTGTTAACCGTTGTTCAGGTTTGATTTTTGTTGAATATGTCTTTGGAAACACATTCCTTAGATTTGATAGAGTTTTTCATAATTTATCAATGTCAATAATTTGGGAAATTCTTAAACCAGTAGTAACGCAGATTCTTTTGAATACATAAAATAGGCTGTGTTGTCTCACTCTTCAGAAAATGAGAAGTGGTTGCAGAAAGACCCACAAAGATAATAGTATTGAAATTCCAGAGGCTGAGCAATCACTGGAAAACAATATACACTTGTGTGAGATGCTGTATGAAAATATAGGTAAAATATAGGTAGCTGTGAAAAGTCAAGGCAAGGTACTACACCAACTAGCCAGATTCCCTACTTTATCAAATGCATTTCAGGAAAGTTATCTTTTACTATTGTCTCAAAATCAAAAGACAGAGATAGAACAAACACTACAATTTTATTCTCCTGCTGTTGTGTCAAGAAATCCTTTAGAAAGATATTTCTTGTAGTCATTGATTTCTGAGCCAGGGTGACTTAAGACTTACATACCTATTTTGCATACCATGTAATTCTTCTATGGTTTAGAGACTCTTTGGACAAAATTTTGTGAACTATGCACATGAAATATTGATTCTTTTCCCTGATGAGTAATCTGGTTAACCCAATTGGTAGAACGAAGTTGAGATAATTAATAGGTGGATGTGCCAAAATGAGTAAATGAATCCATTATAATACATATGTCACAATCCTATCTCTGCTACCATCATTTTAAAATAAAAATAACATTTAACAAGTTCTGTGCCATGAAGTTGAAAATAGAATGTTATAAAGTTGTCATTATTTCTTCTCTGGGAAGGATTGTGACTGATAAGATAACTATTGCCTAAACTATTTTAGTATGTGGAATTGGCACAGATAAATTCTCTGCTCTATGTACTAATTACTGTAATTTGATCATTATAATGATTATAATTTCATATTCACTTTATATGAGATAGTCTCTTAACACTGCCTGTCACATCATAGTAAATTTGCTTGTAAGATTCTTTTGGGGGGAGACTATTATATCTTACCAACAATGTCTTTAGTAGCTTAATTATGATATGCCTTCAGGATTTTTATAACACCTCTTATAAAGTCTGTTTTCTGAATGAGAATGTTATATTTCTAAGAGCTGTGTCAAGATATTATTTTAAATAGTTACATTTCTAATATTTTTGAGAAAAGTGATTGAAAATCTAAAATTCCATCCAGAAGGTACTTACTTAATAACACATATTTATATAATAGACTATCAGATATTTACAGAAAAAAGTGAGGAACCTGTGTATTCAAAAAGACTTCCTAAGTAGCTTATGGAATGTAAACAGCCAGGTAAAAAACAGAATAGCTTCTTTGTATAAAACAGAGGATCTATAAATATATTTTTTTAATATTTTTTATTTTAATAAAGGGAAATTACAATAGAATAAGTATGATATTAAGAAATTAATAAGAGTGATTTCCTGTGGATAAGGAGAAGGGTACATATGGTAACTTATGGGTAGAAGTTGGGGTTAAATATCAGGTTTTCCTTTCCTTAAAATCTCTATTTACGTCTCCCGGTACCACTAAGCTTTTGATATTCATACAGTATACTACATTAAGCTTTCTTTTAATACATTTTAATTTTGACTACTTAATATAAAAACATTTATCTTTTGTTATTTTAAGACATAAAATTTTGCATCAAAATACTGATCCTTTTTTTTTATGATTTATATTATAAAAAAGGATTATCCAGTTGTCACAACACAACACTGGATTGACTATCATTTTCATTTAGATTAGCGATATTATCTTTTTTCACATATCAAATTCTCTCAAGTTTTTAAAACATTTTATTCCATTACATTGGTTTGTTTGTGAATATTACCCACATGCTTTAATTATCTAGACTACATGCTTTCTAATTGATAGGTCTTGTATGCACTGTTTTTTTTCTGAGATTTTATGACTTTTAACAAACTTTTTAAAGGCAAATCTTTAATAGAATCAGATCATCTACTTGAAAATGGTAGTATTTTAATTGGGATTGTGCTAAATCTGTCAAGTAATTAAGGAGAATTAATAACCTTTTAGTGCTATGTCTTCCTGCTCATACTTAATATGTCCTTTGACTTATTTGAGTTTTCTCATTGATATTTCAGTCATATATTAGTTTTTTATATATAAGTTGAGTACAGCTTTTTAAAGGTTTATTCCTAGTATTTAAAATTTTTTGTTGCTTTGAAAAAGTGAAATGGTTGTATATGTGAAAACTATTATTTTTTTTTATTTTGTATTTTTCTACTTTTCTAATTTTATTATTGCTCTTTCTTGGGTTTTTCAGGTCTATAATCACATTATCTGAAAACAGTGATAATTCTACCTTCTCCTTTCTATTCTTCATGTCTCTAGTTTCTTTTTTTGCATCTCATTACAATGACTAGTTCAGTGCACTTTTAAATATTCTACAAAGACTTAACAGTGGAATGACGGTTATAGTAACAAAATCTGGGTTAAAAAATATAATCCATTTACAACCAGTGTTTTGTTCTGAGTAACTGTTTTGGTTATTTTAACCTGATTTGTTAGAGCTATTTTTATGCATCATTTCAAGGAAATAAAATTTCATATAGTTTCACATAGGATTTCATTTCATACAATTAATATAGTATGATTTCACTTCACATATTAAAACAGAACCTTCAGGAGTTTACAAATGGTCATAATTTCATTTGTACATTCAAGTGGAAGTAATGTCAAAGCACTTTAAGGGAAGATGTGTAGACAAAGTAGATATTTTATCAATTTACTTGTTATGCTCTATTTTCCTCAAGTCAGATCAATTAGAAATGATTGAAACAAAATGTATGGTTAACATCCCATTCCTTAGCCCCATGTGTTTAAATTTAATTCTTATAACTGAATAATCCATGATGACTCTAAGAATGATCTTCCTGATACTCTCTATGAAAGTAAGATTGCTACTCATATTGCCTGGTCTGGTATATTGTGTGATGATACTATATTTACATCTACATTCGAAACTTTAGTAGCCAATTCAGATTAAGATTCTTCGTTCAGGAAGAAAAGTGTAAGTAAGTGAATGCTTTTGAAAATCCAGGGTAGTAATTCTTAGTTGCAAGACTGAATTTCCACAATCAAAATTACAAATGTACTTATTGACACAAACCTTTATCATATTTCATAGATGAGGAAGTTCATTATGGCAGGAAAGACACATTCATAAATTATTTTTAAAAAATACCCAAAGACCACTGCCCGTTAAACAGAGCACTGTATAGCTTTGCATCATTGGTACAGACAACAAATATAACACAACACAGATGCAAACACACACTTCAAGCAACCGCCTTACAAATTAGCAGTCGCTTGATTTACAAGTCAAGTGTTTTCTCATCCTTAAAAAGTCTTCATGAATCCCATACTTTGGTTTGAGGAGTCCTAGCAACATCTAAAAGAGTTGATTTGCCTTTAATCTTTTTTAAAAAAGCTCATCTCTGCACAAAAAATAAAGATGAATAAGCCTACTAAAAAATGAGACTGCAAGCCCAAGATAAAACTTCCCATTGTGAGTTCTGACAAACTAGACCAATATGTTGTCTTTTGTAGCTTGAGAAAGAGATGCTGCCATCTGGGGAAGCTGATGAAAGTTGACTCCTAATTCTCAACTCCCGTATTTAGCCAAGTTACCACTAACTCACAGAACCACAGGCAACTAGCAGGACAGAGCTTTCACTCAATCATGGAAATCCAGCAGCATGTGTCATCATAGCTTTCTAGGATGAATGTTTCCTACTCATTCTGTCTACCAACATGGTAACACCTATGGCCATCTCTCAAGAATCAAAGTTTATATTTTGACCTAAACTTCGAATGATAAATTGAGGGTGATTTCTGCCAGGTGAAAATCTTATTTATCTATCCTAATCAGAGGGTAAAAAATCTTGAATGAGAGCCAAAAGACATAGGAAATAGATTATATATATTCAGAAGAATTTGTAAAGCAAGTGACTGCTGATCTATAAGAAGGTTCTCTTGAGATGGGTGGGTGTGTGTGTGTGTGTGTGTGTGTGTGTGTATGTGTGTGTGTTTGGAGTTTAGCTTGTCTGTTTCAACACTAACCTTGGTAGGTTTTATAAATTATCATATATATGAATACATATTTATATGTGGTCATTATCTATTGAAAAGACTAAATATTAGCTTCAAGGCACTGACAACTATATTGTAGTTCTTTTTATAATTAGATTTTTAAAAACTGAGCCCCACATGCTGCTACGTTTAGCACAATGCATCAGGGTCTAGTTAAGTTGTGCTATATGCTTTTCAATTAAACCATAACTTTCACATGTGCATTTTGTTGTGCTCACCAAAATTAAATAAATGAATAACACCTGAATAAATTCAGAGTTCCAGCATATACCCATTCTTGGCACTAATTTACCAGAGAGAGGCTTTTTAAATTTTAGTTTAATAAAGAGGTTTATTGAATTGAGGTAAAGCAGTAGTTACTTAAGTATAACCTCTAAAATCAGGTAATAGTAAAATACACAGTCATATTTATGACTATTTGACCTATTTCTCAACCCATTTAAAGCTGGAAAGATATGTAATAAATGTGGGTCTAGTTTATACACTTGGACTATTCATATATACAGTAAAGCTCTTTCATACAGCTTCTTATCAGGGGAAACGTCTTGGAAAGGAAATAGAAAATTATGGGCATGGAGATAATACATTAGATTTTCAGCCTTCCATTTTATATTTATATCTCCTTATTTGTATTAAAAGGCTCAACCACTGACAATGACACTGTACATGTGTATAAAGTGTCAAGGAGACATGCATCCTCAGCTGTTCTTGGGACATTAAGGACTTTTTCTAGTACATTTTTCTTGGTAAAGCTGAGTGACAATGACAATAAATGTAAAGTTTCTCATGTTGAATGTTTTTATACTTGATTTTGAATAGATATCTATTGTAGGACCTTCTGCACAAAAGAGATTTTGTGAATATTGGTTAATGATGCTCATTTACTATCAAATAAAATTAAATATTATGCATGGTATGGAGGCTAATAAATTTAATGTACGAACTTAATAATTCTGGGAAAGCGAGAAATATTTTAAGCTATAATTTGTGAACTGCTTTCCCAAGTGGGATTCTTGTTAAAATAAAAATTCTTAATCCATACCTTAGGCCATATGATTTAGAACCTATGGACCTCAAAATTTTAATTGCTCACAATTTCTTCAGTGATACTTTTGTTGTATAAAATTTGACAAGCATTAACTATTACCTCTTGAATTCTTAAAAGAGTAATTTTAATTAGATGTTCATTTTTATTAGACCACTAGAAAGTCTACAGAGAAGATGAAACTTAACCTTAGATTCTGAAATTTTTATTCCAGTAGTCAAAATAATATTAACACAGCTCATGAAGTCCTAAGCTGTGGTGGAGCAGTGGTTAAGTCTACTAGCTCTGACCAAGCAAAGTCCACATAATATATCCCAAGGACTAGGGTTTACATCCTGGGACCTGGGAGAACAACCAACATGAAAAACTCAATAACAATATAAAATAAACTGATTTCTTTGTCTCCTCTTTCTTCCTGTCTTTACCTACTCACATTCATTCTTGTACTTTTCCTTAAAAAAATGCAACAGAAAACTGAAATATTCCTAATGTCAAATATCAGGCTTGTGAGTGAGAGATTAGATTATTGGCCACAAAAATATTTTTGTAAGGAAGTTTGTTAATGACTGAAAAATAGAAAGAAAAATGAGTCAAACAAGTAGATAGATGAGAAAGAAAAGATTGCAATATTGAGTGAAAACTTCTACTTCTCTACTGTGGGTAGCAGGAGAATGCATGGAAAGGGTACTTGAAGAAATTTTAGAATTAAGTGCAACATAAAATGATATCAAGACACTATTTTTCTAATATAAAAAGAAAAAAAATCAGAAGGTCTGGGATGGAAGAACTACTCACAGTATGAAGGAGGCAATTGACCACACTGGTATTCAGTTCATAAAGGAATTAATGTACTGCCATGCATCAAGGAAAGAAAGCAGCACTTATGAAAAGTGGGTAAAAGAAATACGGATATTTGGTATGATAATGATGAGTTTGCCCTGCATGTAGCTGAGGAGACATAGGCAGGGGAGAGAATAGTATTATCAGACCTAAAATGGCAGCTATGATCTCGTAAGAGGGATTAACTTTACACGTGATTTGAAAATAGAACATGAAGACCAAAAGGTGGATAAGAAGAAAACTTCAATATGGAGATATTTTGCAAAATAGCAATGGAAGTCATACTACAATGAAATAGGGTGACTGTGAGTTAATGAATTCTTCATCCTGAAAGCATTCACTAGAGGTTATTTGAAAAATCATGAGATGTTATAGGACAGTGTTCTCTTAAAGATCATGTGAGAATCATGTTAAAATGCAGATTCTGGTTCAGTACATCTGGGGTGAGACTGAAGTATCTATATATCTGTCAAAACTCCCCTTCAGCCATTGTTGTTGGCTCATATTCAATTGCTGGAGTAACAAGACAGTAAGGTATTTTTCAAACCCAAGAAGCCAGAATGATTTGCCTCTTGGCACTACCACTCTGTGTAATCATGGAACAGTTTCCTTCTCTTTTGTCTTAGATTATCTCATTTGTAAAACTCAAATAATAATTTCACCTTGTAGGAATGTTTGGAAGATTCCATGCATTAATGCAAGCAAAGCATGCAGGCACGTCATACACATGGTAAACAATAAATGTCAGCTCTTATTATTGTATCATTATTATCAAACTAATAAGTTATGAAATACAGAGTATTTTGACTTTTTCTGATTTCTGTCTTACCTGAAGTTATCAGATTATAGTTATTGTATCAACTGAGAAATGTTGCCACAGAGTTTATCCTGCTCACTGTCAGAACTCTGGTTGAGGCCTGAAGTCATTTCTAGAGTTTGCTAAATTTCAAAAGGAAATGAAATCTATAATGACTCCATTATACAAATAATAGTCATGTTGAAGGAATATGGGAACGAATTTCTAGAAACCCAGTGTTCAGTCCTACCTCGAATTAGTCATGTAAATGAACAGTGTTCTCCCAGGTCTGATAATTCCACAGTGGAGGTGAGCATGTTCATTTTTCATCTCATCCCAACACCCAGTACATCTTTGATGGATTGATGGCATAGCCCATACGGTTTTAAGAAACCAAGATTGCCAATAATCTTTGGATTCCAGTGCTCTTCTAGACTCAGAGTTACCCAATATTCTGCCCATTTCCTCTGACGTTGGGTTAGTGCCTGGATTCTACCTCTAAAGAATTTTTGACATTTGTTGCTGATTTCAGAGTAAAGCAC
This sequence comes from Solenodon paradoxus, assembly GCA_004363575.1. NCBI lineage: Eukaryota > Metazoa > Chordata > Mammalia > Eulipotyphla > Solenodontidae > Solenodon > Solenodon paradoxus. Next base: position 622,080 of record RJWH01000220.1, on the reverse strand, counting down.
TTGGAACCCAATTGAAGAGATGCCCATAGCATAATGGGACTGTCAATCTCTTAATTTTTGGTACCTCAAAAAGGGCGAACTCTTATTTCGCAAATACTGTAGCTAATCAAGAAAAAAAAAAAAATATATATATATATATATACTTTTAGATGAACATATAAAGTCCACTTAACATGTAATTTCCAAAGGCCAACTTTAATCTAACAATATTTTTAAATGAAGGACATCCATTAAATAAAATATGCCTAATGCAGATCATGAAGTATTTATCAAAATCCTACCATGAGGTCTGCTCTGTGCTGAGTATTATGATAACTATAATAAGAAATCTAAGTCTTAGGTATTTTCCATACAGCTAAGAGGATATTACTTGCATTCATGGAAATGTTAGAGACAATTCAATAATGATATGAAAACGAGCTCAGGGTACCACGACCCACACAATACCTTCGTATGCCTTTCTCCCTGCTTCAGAAATCCTATGCACCTTTACCAGGATCTTTCTTCTTTTTTAAACTAACATATCTAGCATACTATAAAATTTACTTTCATATTACATTTATTGACTATTATTGTTTTCCCTGCAAGAAAGTAAACTCCACAAGGATGGAATATTTGTCTCTTGTTAATTGATGGATCTCAAGTCATTAGAATAGTGTCTGGAAGTACAATCATGCCAAGAAGTCTTGAATGAGGGAATGATTCATTAGGAAGCCAATACCAAGTTTAAGCCTGCATTTCACAGTTCACAGATCTTTGTGTTCCAATTCACAGAAAGGTAAGCAGAAAATATTTTTTAACTGACTAGCTTATATGAACTAAATTTGTTTTCTATGTCTACAATACTCATATTTCTACCTTTTTCTTTTCCTTTTGACATGTAAAAAATAGTCTTTCTACTGTGGCCTAAAGATGTAAACTAATGAGAATAAATTGTAGATCATTACTGCCCTATCATTTCATAAGGATATTAAATCTGCAATGATTTTATTTGGCAAATACTGCTAACAGTGAAGATACATAGGAATTAATTTTTAGAGTTCTAACTCTGAATCCTGACTCCAGCTAGCCCTGAAAACTGATAGCATCTCTAGATCTCAGAGTTCCATATCTTCAATTGAAACGGGAAATGATAATGATATTTAACTTTGGATACTAACTTTTCAGCACCAACTCCATTTGCCAATGTAATCCCAGAAATAATATTCTACTAATAGCTTAATTTCAATTAATTAGAAAAGAGAAATGAACAAAGAGAATAATGTCTACTAGTAAATATCTAGTATTTGATAAACATAAATGCACATACACACAAGTCAGGTAGAGATTCCCCTACTCACTTATCACGAATAGGATATTGGATATCTGACAATTATAAAGTAGCTCTATCGACTCTCTATAAAAGCAAAAAATAAACAAAATAACTTGAAAGTGAATTTTATAGCCCGCTGAAACCACAAAGATAAAATGGTTCCATCACATTTATCCTCTACACCCATTTGGTAACTTTAGACTCTTACTCAGAGTGTGTTTACTTTACATATACATCTTTGGGGCTTAAACCTATTTTTCCTAATTCAAAGAAAGAAGCAACAGATTTAAAAATACTATGTGTTGTCAGAATAAATTAGTCAAATCTGTTAGCTCAGAGTTAAAGACATTTAAAAAATTCAGGTGAAAGCTATTATGTACACCTTTTATTATAACATCATTGTATTATAATAAATGTAAAAGTGATGCCTGACTTCTGAAGAGTATGTTATATTGATTACATAGTTCTTGTTAGAAGGGTTTCCTGTAAAACTAGGTGACATGTAAACATTTTGATTTTAGATATTTGGAAAGATGTACTTAATCAAACTTCTATTCCCAAATGACATTAGTAATGAAATGTAACAATATTCTCTCTCCTTGAATTTCTCTGGTGATTACGAATAGATATTGACTGGCATTCCTTTTGTAGCAACACATTTTCTCTTTATATTCAGTATGTGTTAGGCAATGTAGGGATCTGTAATGCCAAACATAGATTCAGATCTTGAATAATGTAGGAATAGAAGGATGGGTCAGATTAAGAAACAATAGAACAGCTCCAGAGGCAGTCAGCTCTAGATTACAAATGATGCTTACTAGGTGTATGATTTTAGGCGGTTTCTTAATATCTCTATTACTCAGATAATTCATTTGCAACATGGGGTTCACAATACCTATTTCCATAGATGTTGTGAGGATAAAAAAAAATAATGTGCCAAGCACTTCCATTTAAAGCCTGAAATACAGACGCTAGGCAACTATTTGCTGCTGAATGAATAAGTGAGGGAATATCATGGGCAAGTAACTCATGAATTTCTGTTGCTTCATCTGTCAAATGGAAGAAACAGTGATTAACATCATAAAGATGCTTTTAAAACTAAACGAAGCCACCTATGTGGGCTTATGAAGGAGGGATATAATGTCGTCCAGAATCCAGTAAAAAACAAATAAATGGCATTTATTAGAAATATTTTAATAATTGGAAAACAAATGCCAAGGGACAAAGTACAAAATGAGTTCAGCAAAAGTGCAGAACTGTGTGGGTGGTAGTCAAAAGAGAAGGTTTCATAAAAGGTACAAATTTTAATTGCATATATAACTGAATGGGCCTGAGGTATCAGTGCCTTTTGTTTATGTGGAGTTATCAGGAGCCTTGTGTCAAACTCACACACAAGGTGCTGGCGCTCAGTTCCCTGAAATATTCCACAGGAGCACACACAGGGAAGGCTGCTGGAACTCCACCAGTGGCCTCTGTTCCCTCGGCAAAAGGCAACAAATCATGAAAGATAATCTGGCTTTTGTGAACACTACCCCTGCAAAGTGTTCCTGTTCCCTCAGTACTCATGTGTTTCAGTTATACAGTTCACACCTGGTTCCTTGGTTTGTTTTTGCTTTTTCCTCAACTGAATATATAAATATATCTTTGACTAGAAACCAGAGATCTTGAATTTCTGTATTCCCTCAAATAGAAATAGATTGTTTTTGTGATCATCTAGGTGGCATATGCTCATGGTAGTCAAATCAATCAACAGAGAAAATTTGAGGAACATGTAAAGATCTTTGAAAATTCCCTCCATGAATTAGAATTTCTTCAAGAGAAGTAGCAGAGGCCCGGGTTTCATGTAAAAATCAATAACAATTAGCTTTGATCCCCCAGAGCAGCCAAGCAACCAATATAATCTATCTAACAAACAAGTCTGGTCATGCCATTTTGCTGCTTAAACTGTTTTTTAAAAAATAATTCTATTTCTTTTTCAAGAATGTCCTTAATCCTGATCATAATCTATGGGGCGCTTCATGATTTGATTCCTGCCCCACTGGTTATTTCCCATCCCTCACCATGAAGTCTTGTTCTGATCACAGAGAAGTACCTTAAATTCCCAAATGTATCTATTTTATCATTAAAGACTTTTCACTTCAAATTTTGCATCATGGAGAACTAAGTTAACAAGAGCCCCTCTCATTACAAACATATATAAATACTGGATAAAATAGAACTAAAAATACTGTTTAAGTACTCTAGGATTCAAAAAAAACAAAAAAACAAAAACAAAAATACAGGTTCCAGAATCTAAGAAGAATTTGAAGTTAGAACTGTAAATTTTCTGATGTCTTCGAGGCTTAAAAAAGTAGCAAACATGGATATCACCCTAACACTTATGGGAATGGGTGTAATTATCATGAAAGTATAAGAGATGTGATTTTAAAAACTGAAGGAGCAAAAGTAGAATAAAAATAAAAAATGCATAAAAATGAAAAAAAATCTATTAATCCAAAGGAATTTAAGAAAGAAGAAATAAAAACTATAGGCCAAATTGAAACAAATGGTAAGAAGGTAAATTCAAACCATAGATAAAAAATTCTATTTAAGTATAAGGGAGCTAAACAGACCAATTAAGTGATAGATCATATAAGGCTGTATTAAAATATCACGTGCTCTTTAAAAATAAAAGGTTATAGAGAAATGAAGAGAAAAATGATACATTATACCAGTACTAATGAAAATAAAGTCAGTGTGATTATATTAAAATCAGATGAAGTAGGCTCATTTTTTATTATTTTAATTAAGTTATAAAACACATATGGTAAAATTCCTATTACTTAAATCCTTACTAGTCTGTGGTTTTGACAAATACAAACAGATCTCTAACCACTGCCATGAGCAAGACGGTTAACCATTTTATCATGCCCTCTCCTCCCAAATAAGTCACCAGCTTACTCCTTCTCGTCAACTCTTTTCAGGAGCCCATGGAAATCACTGATTTGTTTTATGTCCATGTAATTTTGAATTTTCTACAATGTACTATAAATGGAATAGTTCAAGATATAGATTTTAAGTTCAACTTCTTTCACTTTCATAAAGTATTTAAGATTCAAACATGCTACTGTATTACTTATTCATTTCTTTTTATTCTGGTACATTCTGTAACAAATAAGCACCTGAATTTGTTTCACCAGTCTCAGGCTCCAACATTTGAATTGTTTCCAGTTTTGTATAATCAAAAATAAAGCCACTATAAACATTCACAAATACATTTGTGTTTGAACATAGATTTTTATTTCACTTGAGTAAATAGCTAATAATTATATTACAGGGTTGATAAGTGGTTTTTCTTTTTTTATCCACTATAAAAGAATGCCACATTATTGTCTAAAGTGCTTGGACTGTGTTGCATTTCCACCAGGTATATATGAAAGATCCAGTTGCTTTGCATCCACACCAGCAGTTGTTATGATAAACTTGTTAAAAGATCAATTTAGACAGGTCTGCAGTAATATCTTATTGTGGCTCTAATTTTCATCTTCCCAATGACTAACTTCTCTAAGCTTTTCATGTGCTTATTTGCTACCCATGTATTTTTTTCTTCAAATATTTAGCTGGTTATTTTATTTTTTAATTTTTCATTGCTATTGAGTGTTGAAGATCCTTATATATTCTAGATACAAAACCTTTATTAGAAATGTGATTTTCTATTTTTTTTCTAGTCTGAGCCTTTGCTCTATCATTCTTGAAACAATCAAATTTATTAGTTTTTCTTTTATAGACCATTCTTTTGCCAATGTGTCTAAGAAATTGTTGCCAGACCCAAAGAGCAAGAAATTTCCCTATTTTTTCTAGATATTTCATACTTTAAGATATTATATGAAGGCCTATGATTTATTTCTAGTTATTTTGTATAAGATACGAAGTATAGACCAATTTTTACATATACATACATGTATTTGCATGCCTATTATATACATATATATATTACACAAAAATATATATGAGTATGGTCAAAATTTGACACCCATGCATGATATACCAAAAATAACTAATCTAGTACAGATATTATACTAAAAAATTTTTTCAGTCTTCTCTTTTGAGTAAGTCAGACAATTAGATAAATCATAACCACTTGTTTTCAATATTGTTTCAAAATTAGTTAAAGAATAATTAAAGAGTTATAGGATCAAAAGAAATAACAAAAACAAAGTATCAGCTAAAGGTTGTATGATTATTTTGATAGAAAATACAAGATAATCTACTGACAGACTATTAGACCTAATTAGACATTTCTCATAATTTCTGAATATAAGGTCAAAATAAATGATAAATACTGCTTAATACACTATTGTTTAAGTCAACCATTTCTACTGTACTTAGTTTATTTAAATAAGCAATGGCTATAATAAAACATGCACAAGATCATCTATATGGAAATGTTAGGTTTTCTTAGATGATGTAAAATATGACTAAAATAAAGATATACTTTTCATGAATAGAAAGATGTGCAAGTTAGAAATAAATGCAGTTTCCTTATTCTGATAGTATTTTCGTAGGACACTGAAGCTGCTGTTCAAATTCATATGAAAACGGAAAGACCAGAGAATCTAAGATCATTCCAAAGAAGATTGAGAAGAAACTTTTCTTGCATAGATTTAATATAAATTGTCCCTTATGTAGCATTAACCTACTTTAAGATTCTGTTCAGTGTTTTCTCTTTTCTGGATCCTTTTCAGCCTGCAGTCATTTCCTTCCTTTGCATTCTGTATTTATCTCTATCATAGTATTTATCATGGTTTTTGTTATAACTTGCCTGAGATTTGTATTTTCACTCTTATCACTTTTCATTGGACTCTGAGCAGACTATGTAGTTCACCTTTGTATATACAGGTACTACACGGTGCCTAGTTCATAGGAAGCAGTTAATAGATGTCAGCCCCCATTGCTCTTCCTTTGCTGTTGTTATTATTCCTTGGTAAAATGTTTTTTGTGTTTTTTTTTTTTTGTCTCCTTTAAGTTCTCACCTAGGCCCCAATCCACTCCTCAGTGTTTAGCAAAGGACTTTAAGGTGCAGTTATTGCCCATATGCTAACGCCTGGGGCTCAATTTTAATGTCACTTCTGAAAGTAACTACGTGTTACTTTCCCCAATGTTTTCTCTAATATTTTCTCTAAATAGTTATAAAAGAGTATGTATTACAGAATTTCTTACTGGAAATGAACCTTACATTTCTTCATCTCTCCTTTTATAGATGAGGAATCAGGGACCCGGGTGCTCAAAGAGGTATTTCATTCAAAAATGCTCCCAGTTATACTTTATCTATTGAACAATATTTCTACTACCTGACATGTATGAAATTAGATGAACTGAAAATTTAAAGGGTGATTTACAATTGTGATAATGAAAAGAACCAGGAAATTAATAATACAGAAAAGTATGTAAAGCTAAAGAGATAATCAAGTACAATACATGAAGTTTAAAGATTTATAGCATGTTACTTTTAGCTACTATATTCTCTCCATACTGATTTACAGCATATACTTACCTCATTCAAAGTTATTGGGAAATGGAGGACTATGCTTAGGGGACTGTACAAGCTCATACTCTCAAAACTTAAATGAAAACATTCAATATTTGTGTGCAAGCTATCCTAAGGGAATTGTTTATGTTAAGCAAAGAGTTATGTAAGCTTTTAATTTCAATTTCAGTTACCTCTATCATTAAAGACATTATTTTGAATACCATTTTGTGTTTCCTTTTGGAATCTTATCAGGTGAAAAGATAATTCTATGTAACTTGGCTAGAGAAAACTTTGGTGTTGGCTTTGCAATTTTTACATCCTGGTTGTATTCGTTCACTTAGTGAGCAGATGACTTATTTGCTTATGCATTAGCTCCTTCCAAAATTACACTCCTCCTGCTTTTCTTTGGTAATTACATTTTACCTATTAAAAATTTCAATCAATGCCACAGAAAAAATGATATATATGGTGGTCCTCATTGAAGGGCAACTTTTTATGGTAATCAGTTACCAATTTGAACAGTAAAAGTAACAGTTATTTAAGCTTTTCCAGACCTATTTAATAAATGAAAGCATTGCCAGATAAGGTAGTTTTGGCATTTTTCATATCTCAACTTCAATGAAAAGGGAAGGCTTGAAAGTTTTAACAGTCTCTATAAAACTAAGAGAAGGCCTGGCTATAGGAAATTGTAGATCTTCAAAGTGTATGGTCAAAGAAACTGAGTAGTAAAAACATAATACTGAATGCTATCATACTTAATCAAAAGAAATGTAAGCTAATTATGCATTCATGTGAATAGTAGTTACAATTTGAAGATTATTTGAATGAAAAACAGGAACAGGTCACCTCTCCCCCCAAAATGTTTCTCACCTCAGTGGTGGCCACCAGCAGATCACTAGATAAATGTTTAATCACTTTGTCTTGTGAGAGGACTCATGTTTCTGTTTCTTACTTTGTCTTGTGAGAGGACTCATGTTTCTGTCTCTTACTGCTTTATAGAAGACTGTGGAAGTTTAGAAATTTGCTTAGCTTTTAAATAGAATCTGCAGTTCTTGAAAAGATCATTTAATGAGAATTTCTGCCATACAAATTGTAATTAGCTGAAGGTGATAATGAAATTAAAAATACAAGAATAGAAAACATAGGTATACTATGTATAAAATACTATGATTCCAATGTTCTGAGTGTTTTAAAGAGTCTGCAAATGGTATGTGAAAAATATGAATACATGTTATTTTAATCCATTATCCCTGCCTTTCCTCAAGAGGCAAAAATTCTTCATGTAAACACAATTATATAACAGTATTCTTAAAAAGTGAATTCATGTTGCTACAAATTGAATATCTTCTTGAAATTTTTCATTTTCATCTTTATTTTTGATATTTTTCGTGTGCAGCCAAGGGGTAAAGTGGACAAAGAAATGCTAGAATCATGTTCTTGCCAAATATTAAAACTTCAGTAAAAAGATATAAAAGCAAAACCACAACAAAAGCAGGGGCATATCCAATGAAGAATATGATAGTCTTTGACTTTTTTACAGCAGGATGTGAATGCTTTGGGTTGCAAAATTGCAATAGGTAGACTCTCTTCTCTCCTTTTTCTAGAATTTCAGCAGTGGACTAATATTTTTTGATGATGTTTAAAATGTAAAAAACTAAGACTGATGATGTAAGTCTCATCGACTGCAGTTTCATTTCATAAGCCTTGCCTCCATCAATGATTCTGAAAACGTACTTTTGCTAAAGTACTGTTTTTGTTTATCAGTTCAGGATAATACAGCAAATATATAAATAGTGTATTTTATTAATAATAGTAAATTTTATAATTCTTTCAAGGTTTAGACTTCTTGATGCTAAGGGATTATAAATCATACTTCATATCCCATGAGACATGCATAATTTCAGATTTTTTTAATGTTCTGGATAAAGGTACATATTATTCCCTATCAGCTTGTCCCCAGAGATGTGACATTTCTTTGCTATGCTTGGCACATAGGTCAACAACCAGGAGGAAGGAACAGAGATCTCCCCTAGGCAACTGACCATTGTACTTTCTTGTTTACGGGTTTGTTTTCCCAGCATACTCCTCCCTACTTCCTTCAAGGCTCCTTAGAACTTCTAATTTCTAATATTAATATACCACTCTGAAGAAGGCACTGTGTGATTCTGTTAAGAAATTACTGTGCCCTGTTTAAATTGACTTTTTGTTTTAAAGGAAAGGTGCAGGAGGAATGAAGGTTTGTAGAGAGAGGTGAAGAAACGCTTTATTTTTATACAATTGCTCAGCTTGGTTGTTTTCTACAACCCTGGGATGCTAACCAAAGTCCTTAGGGTGTATGTGGACTGCTCTCAGTCAGAGGGGGTGGACCTAGCTGCTACTCTACTAGGGAGCATGACGAAGTTGGCTTTTAACGTTGTTTTTTTCCCCCTTAAAAACTAAGAGAGTTGATCTAGTTCAAATAGTAAAAAGAGGAGTCTGGTTTCACTTGCTAAACACATCATTTTAGTATAAATAGGGCACAGATGATGGGTTATACATGTTAGGTGTATAGTTTTCTTTATATTTTTCTTACTTTTCTGTTCTAACCACTGAGGTAGCACACAGGCTTAAAGAGATGATTCTCTTGAGGGGTGTGATTCAAGAACTTTGAGTTCTTTGATGTAGGAGGACACATTAAGAGGTAAGTTCCTTCTGAGAGTAACTAAGAGTAACTAGAAAAGGTAACTGATGAAAGGTGTCTTGGCACCTATGTACAAAGAAAAAGCTAAGAAGATCCTGCGATCCTCAAGCTTGAAGTGCTGCCAATGTGAACAGTCCAGATAACTGTTGATGTTAGAAAGGTGGTCATATTGGGCTTTATTCAGATCTTGAAATAAAACTATTTTGCCTGATTATGCAAAAATAAATAACTATGCTTTATTCATGTCAAGTGAATGTAGTATCTATTTAGATAACCGAATTTTTTTCCTATCTTGCTCTAAATTATATTTTTAAGTACTACTAAGCAGGTTGGTAATTCAATAGTAATTTTAATCTATATCTGATACTTAAGCAACAGATGGATAGACCAATCTCCCTGGCTGCAAATTTTTCAAGACTCTTGACTTTTGATTTGACTTCCACAGCCACAAGGTAGATTTTGCTGGGAAATTAATCATTTGGCAGCTGATGAAGTTGGAAAGGCCATAGAAATGTTCCAAAGAAAAGTCCTGGGGAGGAATTTTTGATATGACTCTGATTCTGAATACAAACCACAAGAAGAGGTACTTCCTTTTTTGATGTCTCTTTTGTAATTGTTTGCTGATTCTTTTTCACTCACTTCTGTAGACCCTTGGTGACCAGATGTCGTTACATTGACCCCATACCTTGCTCCAGTGCCAGATCACATGTTGACCAGAGTTAGTTCTACAGAGGAGGACAGATTAGTGATAAAAGAAAAGGAGGAGGAAAAAGAACATCTTTCTTTCTCTATTTACCACTGTACTTGTCTCAACTCCAATACTTCCAGTTAACATGAAAATTCAGGATTTTCACAAATGACGAGAAGTCTCCTTACAGTGATCTTTCTTGGAGAAACACCACAGAAAGAAAAATGCCTCTGAGAGATGACATGCTGGGAGAAAACAGTTTCTGCACCCTACAGAAACAGACCTCCTTTGCTCCTGGAATAAAGGAGAAATGGTGAAACTTCCACAGTGCAAGCTGGCACAGAATATTGAAGAGCATGCATCCTAGAACAGGAATCCATAATGGTGCAAACAGTTCCATTTAGTGAAGGAGGTATATACCTCTACCAGGACTGTAACCAGAGAGGATTCTTATAGGAAAATTACTATGCTTGTTAAGTGAACATCAAGTTAGTGAGGGAAACATTTAAAAAGACAAGGCCAGGCACACCTTGATGGAATAACAGTTAGGTCTGCCATCTCCTGCCAAGTGCAGTTCATCTACATCCCAAAGACCTGCATTCATGTACCAGGCCTGGGGTTGGGGGAGCAACCAAGGTGAACGACTACATTACATAAAAAGTAAATAAAAGGATGTCTTCCTCCTCTCCCTTCCTGCCAGCTTGCCTACTCTCCTTCATTCCTGTCTGCATCTTTTCTTAAAAAAAAAAAAAAAGTCAACAAAAGCCGGTAGCAAAAACAGTAAAATATGACAGAAGATGTTATTTTTACTTGGAATCAACACCATGTGAGTGTCACTAAATATAGTGAGTAGAGGAGTTGCTAAGGCAACCATGCAACAAAAACGCCATTATTTTGATGAGGAGAGAATGGCTGTTAACCAGGTTAATGGATGCAGTAATGACAGTTTGTAAGGACCTCCCCACCCCCCACCTCATCCCAACTTGGTTGTTGGCCCCTCTCAACTTCTACCAAATAAAATGGCAGAGCACATATCTAGAGTTTCAGCAGTTATTCTAATGGGGATTTATCTTCAGGAGATTCCTTGTTGGCCTTGACTTTGCTTGGTTCTCAACACCTATTCAATAGTTCTGTTCAGCACTGTTGGCTTTATCAACATACCACCTATCTAACTTTCTTAGAGGGAGAAGGCCTTATTGTTATGGATATGCACATGGCTTTCACATCTGAGATGTCTCAGTTCGAATAAAACAATTGTGGCTTAGCAGCTCAAACCTTGGTTTTATAATTTGTTAAATAACAATAATAAATGATCATAATAGCACTAATCTTACAGAAATGCTCTGAAATTAAATGCAATAATATACATAGGCTCAACACAGCAGATATTAGCTAACAAAATTAATTTGATAGTTTGTGTTATAAACCACATAATTTCATATATATCTTTTCCAAAAAAGACCAAAAAAAAAAAAAAAAAACGTGAGTATGCTGAGGGCTGGAAGGGTGATAATTCATTGATTACCTACTCCATACTAGGTACAACCCTTGGTGTAAGTAACCGTTCCTGGTTAATCTTCAGATTTCTTACTTAAAGAAGGCTACCTCTAAGAATATGAGTTTACATATGATTCTTATAACTCAATAATCAGCAAATGTATAATGGAATGAAAATATATTTGGCACATATAGAAAATGATTTATGTAAACCGAATTGGAAACATTTACCAAGTAATTAAAAAATTACGTTTTGGAAATACATGCTACAGACATTCTAAGTATTATGTTAAGCATTTAAGAAAGAAAATACAAGCAGAGAGAAATGGCACAAGCTAAAACCCAAAATTTCTTTTCTCCTATCAGTTATAAACCAGGTATTAAAAATCTAATGACAACTAAGGGGAGCTTCAATTTGACTGAGAGTAAGATTGAAGATACTAAGTAAAAGGAAGAGGAATAGACCAAACTTCTGCTGGATAATCAGACTATAATACTCCTTATTTACACATAGTTATATAAACGAAAGTATGTATAAGTACATGTGAGTATGTGTGTGTGTATTTATGTGTGTTTGCAAAATATATATATGTATGTATATATATACATATATATATGTATATATATGTATATATATGGAGAGAGACAGAAAGAGAGAGAGAGAACAGTATGGCTCCTCTTCACCAGACCAGAAGTGGTCCTTTCAGTTTTTTCCCTTTTCCTATACTTCTTAGATCATCACATCCAATTTTATATTTGATGTATTATAATAACAAATTCCTAGCTACAACACAAACTGAATTTCATCATTTCTCCTTGCTAGCCATACTTTTACCTCACTCTCAGCATGCCTAAAGTGAATTCCCAAACTCTTCCTGACATTATTCAGAAACTTGGGATTGAAAGGAAAGTTCAATTTATGTAGTCCAAACTCCCACATACCATAATGTAATGCCACTTAGAGCTAAAAGTCTCCTGACTTGACTATTTGGTGGGGGGTGGGAGTGGGATTGGAGCAGTAGCCTCATTTTCTTCAACTAAAGATAAATTGCAATTTGCAGGAACAAATGTCGCCATCAACGTCTTGGGAAGACTATCCTTCAGACTGAGAAACATGGTAAGTAAACATCTCTTTCCCAACAACTCTACCAGTGTCAAGGAAGTTTTCTTTTCAAAAAATAATGCTGAAGGAATATTGCATTTTATAGGTTTAAGGTGTGCACCCTCATCAATTAGCACACTAATGCTACTACCAAGAGCACAAGTCTGTTCTTCACCAAGCAGTTGAACAATTTTACCTGATTTTCCCCCTCCCCATTTCCTCTGTAAGCACAAATTTGATTCTGTAGACTGAAAGTCTGTATTTATTTGATTTGCTTAATTTGATCATTTGGTTTCTCTATACTAAATATGAGTGAAATTATAAGATGCGTGTCTTTCTCCTTTTGACTTAGGTCACTTAACATAATCCTCTCTAGGTCCATCGATGTTGCAAAAGTAGGGTTGCATATTTCCAAATAGCTGAGTAGTATTCCATTGTGTATACAAACCATGTCATTTTTATCCAGTGATCTATCAATGTTGTTTCCATCTCTTGACCATGGTAAATGATGATGTATAAATATGGAAGTGCATCTATCTCTTCAGGTTAGTGTTTTTGTGGCGGGGCGGCAGGGGTTGGGGGGAGGGCAAATATCCCAAAGTGAGATCATGTGGAACTTCTACTTTTATTTTTTGGAGGAGTCTCCAAACTGCTTTCCATAATGGGAGAGACAATGTACATTCCCCGCAACAGTGTACAAGGGTCCTCCTTTTTCATATTCTTGCCAAAATTTGTTTCCAGTTGGGGGTAATATTCTTTCACGTATGAGGTATTATCATGTTTGAATTTGTATTTCCCTAATAACAAGAAGTAGAATATATTTTGCTCTATGCCTGTTGACCATCTGTATGTCTTCTAATTCAGAACCTCTGCTCACTTTTTAGTTGGATTGTTATTTACTTTTATGTTTGTTATATATTTTGAATATCAATCCCTTGTCAGATGTATAATGCAAGAATATCTTCTCCCATTTTTCTCAATAGGTTTCCTTCATTATGCAGAAGTTTTAGCTTGATGTAGTGACACTGGTTTTTTTTTTTGGCTTTTGTTTTGCTTGACAATAGTTTCCAAAGACATCTCTTAGGCAAACATCAAGGAATGCATCATCTATGTTTTCTTATCTCTGTGTTTTATAGTTTTAAGTGTTATATCTCTGTTTTTATTCTATTTTGAATTAATTTTGTGTAATAGTAGACAGTGTTCTAGTTTCATTCTTTTGCATGTGGCTGTCCTGTTTTTCCAACAGCATTTATTGAAGAGATTGTCCTTGCCTTGCTCCATTGTACACTCTTGGCTCCTCTGTCATAAATTAGTTGTTCATATATGTGTGGACTTATTTCTAGGCTTCCAATTCTATTCCATTGATCTGTGAGTCTCCTTTTATTCTAATATCATGTTAATTTGATTCTGAATAACACTTCTTGGCTCACATTCTGATTGGCATGTCCAGAAGAAAAATTCAGGTCATTTTATTCTAAGGTTATATAGCAAATCACATAAACAGAAGAGAAAGAAGAAAATATAAAGAATAGCCAAACAGTTCTTCAAGTACAATGCCCATTTTTTAAAATAGTATTTTTTATATAATATTCTGCAAAAATTTTATGTAACAACACATCATGACACCATTCTATCTCAGTATGCATCAAACTACTATATTCTTTTCAGTAACTACAGAATATTCTAATATATATGTGTGCTACAATTTCTTGAAACTCTTATTTGTAGTTGAACTGTTAGCTTATCTTCAATTTTTCATTATTATGAATTAAGCTATGTATATATTCTTATTCATTGTTTTACCTATTCATTAAGCTCGTACTATGTGCCTAGAACAATGCTAGGGTCTTAGTATCCAAGATACTGGTCACAAAACAATATGGTCCTTGATCTCATGGAGCTTAGAACCTAGAAAGGAGATGGGTATCAATAAGAAGCATACATACACGCAACATTGCATTACTGCTCATTTTTATCACATTGTGGCATATGATATTAGAAGAGCATTTGATAGTAATTTACCTAGGAAAGAGTCACAAAACCTTCTGAGAAAGGGACTCTAAACTTGAGGATGGAGGGAGGTATCAGCCTTAATCTTAGTACCTAAATGTTGAGAATCCAAAACAAAGTCCAGCTTGGACACTGCAATATATATTAAGACAAAAACTTTTGGACAAGCTTTTTTTTTTTCTTCAAAGAACAGTGTAATTCCTGAACTCGATTTATAAAACTCTATTAATGTGGAAATTTGCTAAAATAAAAGAGTAATATATTCACAGTGATTACTCTTTTCTGTCCTGTCACTGAAGAAAGAGCAGGTATGCCTTATACCTTTGAATGTCTCTGCCATTGACTCACTGACTTGCTTGCTAAGAAGGTACCAGCCTCTGAAAATGATGGAATAGAATTAATTTTATTAATGGAATAGAATGGGCCCACAGAAGGCCCAACAACCTCTCAAGATCCCCCAGATACCAGTATAGCGAGTTCCTGACTTTTAAATCACCCAAAGCACCACAGTTAGGAACCTGTAATTAACACCCTGAACCCCAGCTCTGGCTCCCAATTGACCCAGAGTTCTTTGAAATCACAGTTTAATATAGTATGTTCTTTTGTCAACTATACACAAAAACAGACAGACATATTTACTTAGCCTGTATACTAAAATAAACATGTAAAACTCAATTTTGGAAAGCAATCAATAATTTACACAACTTAACTTGAGAACTATAATACTATTTATATCTACAACAGACCATTACAAAGGTAAACATTCTTATCTTTTTAAAAAAAATCTTATCACTTTTTCTTGTTTTATACATAAATATTTATTTGATTTTATTTTCCTGAAGTGTGCTCCTACCATTGTTTGAATTAATTTCATTTTTTAATTATTCCCTACAACAATGCCGTCATATGAAAGATGATGTTGAAAAAAGAATACATTCTCTGTGTCAAATATACTGTTTATAATACTTTATCCATTTTACTTTATCTTGTTTTCTGCATATATCTGTTTGCTTGCTAGCTATTTTTCTTTTTTTTTTTTTCACAAAATGATTAGAATCGGAACCTTAGGTCCTCAGATGATAAACAACATAGATGACACTATAAAACACCATGAACCATTTCATCAGAGAAACAGATTTATAAAGAGTGCTGTTTCAATTTAACACAGTATTATTGCACATACTAGGCAGAGAAATCAGGTAAGAAAAAGAAATAAAAGGTAGCTAAATTGGAAAGGGAGAAATAAAGCTGTCATTATTTGTAGATGACATTATATAAAGGAAACTCTAAAGACAATCAAAAACTATTATAATTAATAAATTTCAGTAAAATTATAGAATACAAAAATCAACATATAAATATCTGTTGCATTTCTATACACTCACAATGAATTGTCAGAAAGAGAAATTAAGAAAGCAATCACACAAACACGTCAAAAATAACAAAATACTTAGGAATAAATTTAAACAAGAAGGCTAGAAACCTTACACTGAAAACTAAAAGATATAAATGAAAGAAGTAGAAGACACAAAATAATGGAAAAAAAAATTCTTTGTTCATGGATTGGAAGACAATACTGTTAAAATGCCCATACTACCCAAAACTATATATATGTGTGTGTGTGTGTATATATATATATATATACATATGTATACACATATTTAATATGATCCCAATCAAAATTTCAGTGGCATTTTTTCACAGAAGTAGAACAATCCTAAAATTTATGAAAAACCCAAAAGACCCCAAATAGTTAAAGCATTTGATAAGGAACAAAGCTGAAGGCATTGTGCTCCCTGATTTCCAACTATATGACAAAGATATGATAATAAAAACAATATGGTTTAGCATAAAAACAGACACATGGGACAATGAGATAGAAGACACAGCCCAGAAATAAACTCATAAATAATTAAATGCTACTTTGGCAGTATTACATTAATATACTTCTAGCTTAAAGAAAACCATGTTTTTGTGTATATTAGAATGAGGAGTGGACAGTATGCTCTGAAAATCTGACAGAAGATCTTGCCCCAGTTATATACAGCAATCACAGATATTATGTGTATATTGATACATTTAACATTTTATAAAAATATATTTTGACTTATTAAGGGAAATAAACCTATGACTTGATAGTATTTTTCTCACAATCTTTACCATAATTTTTCAAATATTATGTTAGTCAATTACTCTATAGAATAACTCGCTAAGTTATACTTTGTAAACTAAACTTTGGAGGAAATTATCTATATAACAAGTAGATTTGTAGGGGAATAAATGGAAAAATGAAGTTAAAGATTAAATATGAAAATCATGTTCATTCTGAACAGAGAACTTTGAAATATATGTTGATTTTGAATATTTGTGAGAATTGGAATGTAATTATCTGAATATATGGTGTATTTGGAATTATTGGTATTTCTTTAGAAGTGATAATGGCATTTTTAATTAAGTAAATTAAGGGGAGAAATTATTTAGAAATGCCTACTGAAATGTAATGAATAAATGGATGAACTACCTTGAACTGATACGGGAAGACAGTATGTGGGGATATAGGTGGAACAGATAGGTTTTTAATTTAATGCAGTGGGAATTTATTATGGTGTATCTACTGTTTAGTATATTTGAAACTCTCCATTAACATAAAGCATTCAAATTACCTAAAATAAACCATTTAGTTGTAACATTATAAATAAAAATTTAACATTATGAAGGAATATGGTGGTACTAGAAAAATCAAATAGAAAATCTTTACACTATGCTCACTTATTACATGACAAGCACTACAAGAGGGGAAAGCCAAAGGAAGGTAATTATATGTTTTTATTTTCCAAGTCCTTTGGATCCAATGAGGAGATAAAGTATGAGCAAATGAGACAATGGGTACAGTAGAAAGACCATTTAATATAGTAATCAAGTACCAGATAGAAAAGAAGGTTCTATTATCTTCTGAGTTTTTGATCTAGGGCATACAACTTACCTACTCTATAAAAGGGGGATAATTTTTTTTTTATCTTTCGAAGCATAGTATATCATGGGAGGCATGTCATGACTGGTAACTGTATGAACAAGACATGGTAATTTAAACATGGTGGAATTTATTTAAAAATTAGTGTACAGGGATCATATTATCCTTCTCTGTGTCATTTCAATTTCAGCGTATGTGCTGGTGCAACCTGGTGGCTTAGGCGCTAAGCCAACGGCCAGGGCATAAACCATGTAAAAGCCCAAGAACAGGTGTTCGTGACCCAGGGTTGGGGTGAACAACAAAAAATAAATAAAAGTACTTCCTCCTCCCCTCCCTCTCTGTCTTCCTCCCTCTCTTCTTTTCTCCTTTTCTTCCTTCCTAAAAATGTATCTTACTTTCTTCCCTTCCTTCTTCTCTAAAAACAAAAAGTTTGATGATGTAGTAAATAATCAGACCCAACGAAAGAATAAATCCCAATGGAAGACAACACATGTTAAGAGTTCAGAAAAGGGAAAAATAACATTGGAGAGATCTTTAAGGACAATTCTGGATACTGTACACACTGGGGAGATGCATAAAAACACGGTCTAGAGTCATCAGTGGAGGCCCTGATATAATACTCTACTTTACAAAAATGCACTTAACTTCCTCTGGGCTCCTCCTGGCTTAAAACAGTCTGTTCTCACTATTAAATGAAAGAAGCTGGGTACCAAAGATCATATGCTGCACGATTCCCTTACTGAAATTCACAAAAGACGTGCCCTGGGACCTAGCAGGTAAGTCCATTGTGAGCTTAGTTCACATACATTATTCCAAGGACCTGGGTTTGCATCCCAGGGTTGGGGGAGAACAATCAAGATGAAAAATAAAATAAAATAAAATGCTTCTTCCCCCTCTCCTTGCCTGCCTACTTGCTTTCATTCCTTTAAAAATTAATGAAAGCAAAATAAAGTTCACAAAAGGAAAAATTCACATGGATAGAGTTTACCCTTATGGGAGAGGTAGAGACTGAGAAGCAACTGGCCACATACCAGAGGCTGGTAATAGTCTTTTTCTTGATGTGGGTGTTGGTTACATGAATGTTTTCAATTTCTTAAAAGTCAGCTGCATTCTTATTTGTGCACTTTTAAATACATTGAATGCTTTTAATAAAAAGTTCAAAATATAAAAATTTTCATTTAAAAGATTTTGAGGAAAAGATATAAGAAAAAAATTTAAATCACATGTAATCCTTAAACTCAGAATAACTATTGTTAACATTTTGAAGTAGATGCTTCACACATAAAGATCACCGCATATATATGATTTTATAATTTTTTACTAAGAAATACACTATAAGAAGTCTCCCTCATTAGAGAAAACTTTTATAAAACATGATGTACATATATATATGGCATAAGTACATATATGCCATAATTTTCTTAGCCAATCTTTTAATAAAAGCATATTTCTATTTTACAAAAATATTTAAATATCACAATTAACTGTTTTGTACCAAAATATGTCTTTGAATATTTGATCAAGATACACTCCTATAAGTGAAGATTAAAGTTTTGATTTTTTTTTTAATTTCCCTTCAAGATTTGAGTTTTCCCTCCAATAGTCAACAATCCTGAGTATTTGCACAATACTGAGTCATCTTCACATTTGTAAAGAACATGATTTTTCTTTCACATTTCGGTGGGGATTGTTGTTTTTTCAGTCCTGAGACTGAAACTTGTTTTATGGTATTAGCTATCTGTTTATTTTTTTGGAATTCCTCTTCCTAGCCATGGCCACTTTTTTGTGTTTTTGCTTTTCTTTCCTATTTGAGCATCTCATGCCTCTTAGACTTCTCAGCTTTGCAATCTCCTCTTGTACCAACTCCGTATTTCACTCACCCAGACTCAACTTGCTCTATAAGCTAAATTCTTCATGCACTGACCCTTGTGACATGTGATCTCATTTATGTTTCTGGTTTAAGATGTTAAACTTTCTTCTGGGTTTTAAAAGCTTCTAACAAGCAAACTCCACTGTGTACAGGACGGTAGCACTTGGTGGTAAAAGCCATGGAAAAGAACATAAACTATCCCCAAGTTTCAGGTCATGGAACAAACCTAATTCCCACTATGTTTCCCAAAAGGCACTACACTTATTCATCTTAAATTATCATTAACATCGACCCCAGAGTGGTGGCATCATAGTTTCAGTAGCTAGAGTTCTTACTGATTTGTGTAGAGCATCTGGATTGTAGATGAACTTTGCTACATCTCATTTGTCTAAAAGCCTATAAAAATAAAGATACATTCTATTCTTCCCATTAGAGTAATGTCCATTAGAAAAGAAAAACAAAAACAACCTCCCTGGCCCCCACCAAAAAAAAAAAAAAAAGCAAAGTGTCTTTCAACCAAGGGCAGATTGCCTGCTGTTTTTGTCTTGTCAGGGTTTTTTTTTTTTTTTTTCCCTCCTCTATCAGTTGTCAGAAGGCTGCATGTGACCCGTATTTTTGTCCACTCTCCCTGGAAGATAACTCTGACGTTCTGTCCTGTCGGAGGACGGTCACTGGAGGTGGCCAGGCTGGGAAAGGCTCGGGTAGCAGAGGGGACAGATGTCTTTCTGTTTAATTCTTGATTTTTAGTGTGCCCTGTGGCAAGCCTTAGTTCTTCCCCTCCGTTGGTCCTGAACCTCTACCTTTATTCCTTTTCTCTTTTGCTTACCCCTATTGTTTTATTCCTGCTGTCACTAGTGGTGGGCTACGGGAACAATGTTGCGGGAACATAGAGCTTTTGAGGGAAATGTAAATTGCAGGCAGCACTGAGCACTGTTTTCTCATCGGAAAGCTGCATTTCAGAGAGCTGAGCTGGTGACAGCGCTCTGCGAAGACATGCCGAGTTCAGGACGATCCCCTGTTCCCAGGCCCTGGCTGTGTAGAAGTGGGACTTTCTGAAGAGGGGGCACCCTGGGAGGGTGGGGGTTTGGGGGAAGGGGCACTTTCAGAAGCAGATGCTCCTGGCTTGGGAAGGAAAGCTGCTCTAATCAGAGGGCAGCAGTCTCACAGACAACCCACAGCTTTGAAGAGAGACAAACAAAACAACAGTCTCTTAGTCCAGTGCAGAAATGTAAGAGGCTTGTCTTAAGTGTGTGTGCAGGACTCTAGCAGGCTAAAAATGTTATGTGGAGTTAAAGTGAAGCATTGTTTAAGTTTTTAATGAAGGCAACCAGTTTTCAACAACAGAAGTTCTGTTGCTGAGTCCCTGCCCCCTCCCTCCTACCCAACATTCAGTTCCTCTGCCCCTGCACCTGCTTTCATTTTTGGCTTCTTGGCACTGATGTGCACAGAGACATCAGCTGGCAGTGGCAAACTGCTAAAAGCTCCCCTGCAATGCAGCTCTGCAAATGCCAGCCATTTATCCACTGGTGCATGCCAGCCTCACGTAAGGGTTCCCTTTTCCCTCCAACCCCAATCCCCTTAGCCCCCCAGTTTTACTTCCAAATGACAGTCAATGATCCAAGCCAAGCAGTGATCTGGCCCTTTGAGTATCCATTAAGTGTGGCCACATCCATTTGCTTGCATCTATTTGCTGTGGTATTAATATTTTGATCCACAGAGTGTTACAGAAATTTTAGACAATACTATTTCTTCTATTCAATGAAGAGCTATTGGCCCACAGGCTCGTTTCTCTCTGCTCAGCAGATGGTGGGATAGTTTCTTGAGGTCTCTTTGACTTGAAACAGCCTTTTTGTTTTTGTTGCTTATTGAGAGCCAGTTGTCGCAAAGTCATTGAATAAGGACATCTACTTTTCAGAATAAGCTCAGCCCCAATAGATAAATACTGACATCGAGTTGGGGGCTGATGGACAAGCTGGAAAGGCAAAGGGGCTGTTGGAAGTTAAGTATTCAGCTCAAGGCTTTGCAGTTTCAAAAAACGATGGCTTTAAGTTCTCCATTCAGCATAGCAATTCAGGCTGTATACTGAGAAAGTGTGAGAAATCTGTGAGAAATTCAACATATATTTATTTTTCTTGGAAATTAGAGAATATCTTCACAGTGTACACTCTAAAGGGCTTTTGTTTTGTTTTGTTGTGTTTTTAATGATCTAAACCATCTGGGGAGTTGATAAAGAATGTGATTTTCACAAGCTGAGCTAGCAAAGCCTATTGCTAAATCCCAAACCTTTATCCAGCCTACAGATAAAACCAGGGTGGGAGAGCTTCCCTTACAGCTCAAAATACTATGATCCCACGTATGCCAAATGCTTCAGTCTCTGGGTGGCAAGAAAAATAGAGAACTGACTAAGCGTGCTTGGCCTAAGAATTCAGAAATGCATTTTTTTTTTTTTTTTAAGATTGATAGAGGTCACAGATTTCCTGAAAATCTCTCTGAAAATCAAGTCACCATCATATTCTATCTGACACCTCCATGGTCTCTCTTTGATTTGAGAAAAATAATTATGACTTGCGAGTATTTCTTAATCATCTACTTCTCAAATATGTAGTCCAAAATCTGTCTGACAAGACAGAACATCTTCCCACACAGAAAGCATTGCAGGGGTATTCAGTCATGGTGACCATCTTGTAATAATCATAAACTTTTATCAGAGGGTGGATACACTCACGGTTTCAGACAAAAGTCCAATTAAAGTTCTCAGGGTTTTCACTCAACATTTGGTTTATTCCTGTGGGTAAGATAAAGAAAGCAGGAAACAATTTTTCCAGGAATAGGTAATACACTAACAGCAGAATCCTCTCCTAACTTTGACCCAGTCCTCTCCCCTGCAGTCATTTCTTCTTTTTTGGCTATCCATAATAGAGGTACACAGGTCAAACTGGAAAGCTCTCGGTTTCGGTCAAACTGGAAAGCTCTCGGTTTCAGTCAAACACATGAATGTCGTAAGTTATAAACTGCTCACAGTGTATACAAAATATCTCTAATCAGAGTCTGACAATATTGTCAACGCTTGGTCATCAGTTAGTATTCTCTCTGGGACCTACATGTCAGTCAGTCAACCAGTATTTGACACCTATCACGTGATGCTTGTACTTCATTCAAAATAGGCACATTGTGTCAGAAGTTTCATTTTAATACTTATTCTGAAGATGCTTCTAGAGGCGCCACTGAAATTAAGGATCCATTTCAACATTCAAGTGTATCACACTTCTGTTGAACAGAGGTCCTACCTGTAGGACTTAAGAACAGTCCTATTAAACAAACCCAGGCATTGGAAGTTGTGGGTAACTCTTTCATAGGAAGTAATTCATAGGAAATAATTATTGAGTAATAAAATGTTAAGTAATGTGGAAGACTTTGAGCAATAATGCTTCCTTCAGCAACTCTCTCTTCACAAAGCTAAAGAACTATATTCCTGCATTCCTTACTCTGGCTCTGAAAAGCCTCCAATTCTAGAAGCAGCAATATAATAGAGGGTACCCCATAGGACAGCAAATCAGAATCATCACACCTAACACTTCCCTCCCATAATTCCTTTATAGTCTGAAATTTGACTTCCTTATCTGCAAAAAAGGGAACACACTAACTTCTTGTAAGAAATATTAAATTATAAACTTTATATCACTATCTAGATGTTCATTATATAATTTGTTAGCATGCTTGTAAATCACAATTAGTTATCATAATTATTACTCACATTAGCATGCGATAGGCAGTGCCTTCCCAAACCTGACTTTTCTCTTCTCTAATTTAGAGAAGGGCACTATTGAAAGCATTGCAAGAGTTTTGACTCCTTCTTCCTCACTTCTTTTATTCAATCCATTCCAAATTCCATTGATTTTAACTTCTTTAAGACAAAGGAATTTAGAACAGTGTATTTGACACAGTTTAAAACTGACTCCTAGCTTCATTTGTTGGAGAAGCAAATTTAATTTATATTTTGTAGGTGTTTACTTCTTCCAAAAGAGGGCTATATGATACATAAATACAACAATAGCATATATCAGAAATAGGTGGGAAATGTAAATTGCACCAAAATTGGAACCAACAGTAAGGCTAATGCAAAATAGTTGCCACTGAGTCCCTACTATAGATGGCCCCAACCATAACTGGAAAGATGCAAAATATAGTAGTCTTGGAATAAAAACAAAAATATTGTCTGAGAAATAAATGTGGTCTGGAAATAATTAGGGAAATTTATGGAGAAAGCTTCTAAAAAGAATACTAAAAGATGTTATGAAAAATGTTACTCATGATATCTTTACAGAAGACATGCAGCAATTTTACAGGGCTGTTTACTTAAGTATTGCATGTGCTTAGCACTGTAGACACTAAAATATGTTAAAAACAGGCCTTACTATTAAGAAATCACTGAGAAAGATAAGTCTACAGCAGAAAAATCAGTGCTATTGAGTAAGATGAATTTACTAAGAGAAGCAGGGTCATCATCCAGTGAGACACAGAGGAGGAAGTCATCAGTCCTACTGAGTAGAAGGAGGAAGGCTTCTTGGAAGAGATGGAATCTAATCATCTTGGTTTATTCAAAATGTACTTATCAATTGCCAACAATGTGTATGTAAAATGATAGGTGCTAAGATTATAATTCTGAGAACATTGTCTTTGTTTAAGGAGATAAGGTCTTGAACAGCATTTCAATGAGAAAGACTCCATTTGTTAGTCTTCCCTCTCCTCCCCCATCCCTCACAGCTGTGAACCTTTAATAACAAACAGATCCCTTGCTTTCCTCTGCTTTCTGAAAAGGAACATGGAACAATATCAGGAACTGCATGAGAAGTTCTAGCCACTGTGCAAAGCTGCCAATGGCCTTGGGAAAGGAAGCAGATAAGAAATATACTTCGAAGAATGCATGGGGAAGCCTCAATTTTGGACAGAGGGAGTAGTTTACTGAGCAAAGCAGGACAAAACAAAACCCTAGGTGTTTGGCATCTAGGAAGGCCAGTAAATATTACTGAACTCCAACTGAAAAAACATACTGGGAATTAGACCTGAAAGTCGTATTTTTTACAGGAAAGGAAAGAATATGCAACCTGGTTCTCTTATTGCTTGGATGTGATGAACCAAGTTAGTACTAATATCAAGGGGAGATGTTTTGATTTTCCAGTCATCAAGGTTGTGAGGTATTTACCATGGCTATTAGAATATTATACTAAAATACACTCATATAAAGATGAAATAATATATTAAAATATGATATATGATCAGCATATAATCAGTATTAAATGCTTTAGACAAAATGAAAGGAAGACATCACTGGAGTACAAGAGGTCATGGAAGATTTTATAAATTTTAACTTGAAGAATGGGAAAGTGTATATACAAGGGAGGATCAGGTATTCTAGGTCAGAAGAGGTATAGAGGTATGAGGAAAAAATAATTTATGTGTTTAGTTAGAAAATTGCCTATTAAGACAATTGCCAAAGGAGAGCTCTCCCTACAGAGAGAGAGAGAGAGAGAGAGACAGACAGACAGACAGAGAGAGAGAGAGAGACAGAGACAGAGAGAGGAGGGGAGGAGGGAAGGAGAGAGAGACACAGAGAGACAGACACAGAGAGAGAGGAGGGGAGGAGAGGGAGGGGGGGGGAGAGAGAGAGAG